>CM062805.1:653640087-653962878 GCA_031772625.1 Pinus tabuliformis | reverse complement strand
CAAGAGTGTGTGGAGTCTAGATTGGGTTTGTGTGGTGTGGTTCATGTTGTCGTTGTTCATGTTGAAAGGCTTGTTTTCTCGGATACCAAAAGAGGTGGCATTGGTGTGATCATGAAGTGTAAAGTAGCATGGGATTTGGAAAAGAAAATCAAAGGTTGGTGTGCACAAGTTCACAGGCAGAACAAGCATGAAAGTTGGATCAAGAGAGGAGAGCACCAGGCGAGAGGATGGCCATAAAAAACAATACAAAAAATATATTTGTTATTTTATAACAAAGTTAAATTTTTTATTACATTTAAATGGGCATAATGTTGTAAAACTACTCAACCAAATCATCAAATGTTTTCTTGCCTGTTTTCTTATGTGAAATCTATGAGTTGAATTTATCCAATTAAGAATGATTCTCTTTACTTTGTATTTTGTCTTTTGATGAGAGGCAAACTATAATGGATTAGTAGGTTCTATAATATCCTTCTCAACATGCTCTAGAAGATCAATTTTCTCCATAAGTATTTGAATCCTAAGCTTCCATGGAACAAAGTTGGAAGCTCCATCAAACTTGTCACACTCTTCAAACCAAGAGTTAGCTTACACATCTTGAAAAAGTATCAAGTGCAAAAATTAGTAGTATATGAAGTAGAAAAAATCCTTTCCAGGGTTCGAATGCTTCTCCCAAGGATATAAGGTTTCACACCCAAAAACTCAATATGGTGAAGTACCTCTCCAAGGTAATATTTGGCTAGAATGCAAGCTCGCCCTTACTCTAAATTCATCCTAGCCACAACAATATCTAGTATGATGTATAAATTTTTGACAAATTCAAAGTTTATAATTTTCACTTATAATCCTTGAGGTTTCTAAGTTCTTTACCCTATGAATTTCAAATTTAGGGTTATTGTGAAATATCGTATAAACAACATCAAAAGACATATAATAATTCACTCTTTAATAATAAAGTTTGTAAATTCAAAGTTTAGAAACTCTACTTCTAATCAAGGAGGCTTCTAGGATAGTTACCCTTTGAATTTAAGCCTTAGGGACATTATGTAATGTAGTATAAAATAACATAAAAAATATAATAATTCACACTCTATTAATCCAATCTTCTAGATAATCCAAGGAGAAAATATTTACAAAGTGTCCTCATAAGTTTCAAGCTTCTAGAGAAACTTATCATGCATAAAGTAGACTTGGAAATTTAATTTTACAATATACAAATATATATACAACAATAAATAAAACACCCTTTAATTCTTTTAAATATGAGAGTTAAATCGCTTAAGAAAAATGTCTTTACTTGTGTCAAAATAGAAAGATTTATATGACTATAGACTACAAGACATGAAGAAATAGATGGTTTAAATTCAAATTTGGAAATTACACAAGCAATGGATAGCCAAAAAGGTCATTAATAACATAAGTTGTTGTACATATAATAACCTTATGACAAGGTTTGTACATTCACTAACTCTAAAAAACACTAGCTAGGAATAACCACGAAAGACCATAGCTCAATGAAGGAGCTTGAACATGCAAAAATCACTCAAATAGGTCCCCGTAGGCAAGACATATTTATTTCTTCTTCTTCTTCTCAGAAACAAAGTACCCTAGGATTTTATCATAAAACCCAATCTCAAAACTCGAAGTGATAAGCTCTAATCTTAGATGCTCCATAAATACTATAAAACCTTAGTGATTCCAAGAGAGAGAGAGAGAGTGAGAGAGAGGAGAGAGAGAGAGAGAGAGAGAGAGAGAGAGAGAGAGAGACCAAGTACAAATGAAAATCAAGAAACAAAAGAATAGTTAATCCTCCTCAATATCACAAATTCTACACAAGCGTGATATATAACGATGGATGGAATGAATAAAAATGATTGTCTCCTTCATTTATGCATATGATGGGTAAGGGAGGCTAAAATTTAATATGCACTACTGAATATTGACCCAATTTCGATGGGATTTTCTTCGTTCTTGCGAACGATGATTCATAAGTATAGTGAAAAAATGATATTTCAGAAACATCGTTTCCAGTACAACAATACTTTTGAAATCTTCTTTTTCACCAGAATTCTGTCAATAGGAGTTGTAATTTTTTTTACATAGGTTCATTGCAATCCTCGTCAGATGACGGAAGACAAGACAACTTATTTGTGCGTCGAAAAGTGCGCTAGAAGACCGACAATAACCTGCCATAGTTGTGACATTTATTTCGTTAGAAAGGGCGCCACAAGGCGATGTCTTCAATCATTATTTTGAAATATTTTGCGATGAACTTGCCATACTTGCGACATTTTTTCCATCAGAAAAGGGTGTCGCAAGATCAACGGCTACGTTAATATTCTAAAATATTTTGCGAAGAACCTACCATATTTGCGACATTTCTACCATCAGGAAGGGCATCACAAGACATACATCTTCAATATTTTTAAAAATTATTGTGACAAACCTGCCATATTTGTGGTGTTTGTGCCATCAAAATGGATGTTAGACGATCGATGTCCATGCACAGTAAAATCGACGGCATTTAGAAACAACAGGTATTGGAAGAATGACTACTTTGACAATTAAAAATAAATAAATTAAATGACCCCAAATAGAATCTTCATCTCCATTATCCCATAAGGATTCCCATAGGGAATATTATTGATGATCATGGGACATTTTTAACATTGGAGAAAAATAATACTATGACTGATCTCTAATATTTTATACAACCATAGATTCAAAGAGTGCAACGAGGGCCATAATCCCATATAAAGTTTTTGATAAACCTCTTTCTGTTATCCTAAGAGCCATTGCATGGATTGATTGACATGAACCACCATTTTTGGGATATTCAATTTCTTCATAGATTAAACCAGGTTGGAGCACTAGAACCTCAGACCACCACGAAAACCAATGCATTGAAAGTATATATATCAGGATCACATGGAGGAGGTGAAGGATCATGCCCTCCAGAACTTGAAACCATCAGTGAGGTGGCTAGGGTTTCTTCAATTGTTTACCTATTAATAAATTTATGAGGATATATTATCTATTTTATCAAATTCAACATGATAAATTATTAACAAAACTATATTTAAGATTGGATAATCACTAAATATGGGCGTAGGAGGAAAATATGACAAAGACCACACTTGAACCCAACAACGATTTGTACCACCGAATTGTGCTACCATTCAGTTTACGCAACAAACCAACTACCTATATGAGGCTAATCAATGACATTCTTCCTCCATATATTGATTATCGTGTAATGGTGTACTTGGATGACATCCTTGTGCTTAGTGAATCTTGGGAATACATGTGTGTTTAGCAAGGGGAAACCATCAATAAATATGCAAAAGCTCTCTTGTATCAATGAATCCAACCGAAAGTTTTGTAAATGAAAACATGAAGTTTATTTTACCTTTCCTTATTGTTGATAGCATAGCAATAGGCAACATTTGCACTCCATCTATGTGTTTACATTGGAAGTACATTTGATTCAATTGATATCCTTTGTAGTCAATAATTAGACGTTGATAAAATTATCTAATCTTCTTGAAACAATGAGGAAGCACCATGGAGTCTACTTGTTCAAAGAAGTAAATAATTAAGAAATTAGATAAGTAAATTGTAGTATTTAAAGAAGTATGCATGTTCAAAGAGCACTTCCACCCAAGATATGCGAGACATGAATTCAACTCAAATTACATACTCTATTGCCTAACATTAGGTGTAATCAGTGAAGCCAACCAATTTTTACTAGTTTTATTTCAACCACTCTATTTTGAACATATTTTAACTGAAAGGAAAATTGGTCAAAACTGGTTTGAATGATCGTTTTGACCAAAACTTCCTAAAACTAGTATGAACCAACTTTGTTCAGATTCTAGTTTGATTGGTTTTGATAACACTATTTCAAATAGGGAGACATGCTCAATGTAGGAGATAGGTCGAATTTATATCATTTGGAAATGTTTCCCAATTCAATTTTGAAACCAAAAATTGTTTGCATTGGTACAACTTGTTAAGAATGGAAGAATTACTTAATGGAAAAATAATCATTCTACATTCTGGTTGTTAAGATTTCTTAGGGCTATATTGTTATTTTCTTTAGATAATTGCATTTTATCATTTACATATTGAATTCACTCCATAACATCATAACATCATTCAATTTTACAACATTATTCAACAACATATGCAATTATAGATAAATAACAATATCATCATTAAAGCATCAAAATATAAGGTAACAATAGAATAAAAACATTCACACATAGGGACACAAGGATTGGTTGGAGACCAGGGAAAAACCCCACAAGGGGGAAAACATTTTCAAATTATTTTTCTTATTAGATTGTCATTGAATGTTTAAGCAAAGAGAGAGTACAATGATCCATATCTTCAATTACAAGACTATCCAACATAATGAACTAAACATCTAAGACATGAAACCAATAATGCTACTAATCAGAAGCCCATGGTCAATTGTCGGTTTCTGCAGTCAATTGTAAAAATTTGTGGTCAAATATAAAAATCAAACCCTAGTTTCCAAACACACGCATAGAGTGTACGTGCATGCAACTGAAATCCTCCAACCGCACTCATGAGCATGCATGCCTACGGTTGCAACCAAAAAATGCTTGTGTCATCACTGCAGATGGAAACCAAAACCCTAGATCTCACATGCGAGCTTCATACCTTGAAATTTCAAACATTATCAAACTAATCTTCGTGATCCACCTCAAACCTGTGCAAGAAAAACCAAAGAAAGAAGAATGATCATGATGATGTCCAAATGAGGGTTAATTGACTTGTATTTATAGCCATTGAGGGTGTCTAATTTCTCTTTTGGGCTGACCTGTGCTTTCGTGCACATGTGCGCTTTCAATTCAAAATACACTTTCCATTGTCCAAATCAAGTGCTTCAAAAGTAAAAATTGGTCCTCTTGAAAAGAGGAATCTAGTCCCATGATTGGAATTTTCCATTGAGCTACCAAATTAACACTCACTCTCAGCTAGGGAGAAATTCCAACTTCATTATGTAATCATCAGAAGTATCTTGTCATCAAATTATATCTTATATCAAGTATCTCGTCAATTCTCATCTCTGCTTATCCTTGCTTTTGTCTTACTTGTCTCTTATCATATGTTGAACACTATTGAATCTAAAAGAAGAATAATTTGACATTGAGGGAAACTTATAATACCACCCTCAATTCACATCAACAACGTTGGAGAGCTTATCTCAATCCAGAACGACATTAGGGAGCACATCTCAAACTGAAAACCACATCGGGAGCTCAGTCTCAACTCGAGATCCAATAAACAATGAGGAAGGTCCTATGGGACACTCTCACCTCATGTCATCTCATAGGGGAGAAAACATCTTCCACCCTATGTCGAGAAATACGAGTCATAGCATAAGGGAGCAAACATCTTCCACCTTATGTCGTTTAATACATTATCTCATCCATCCTATTTCTCCCCGATATTCCCAACAATGACCCTCAAGAGTCATGTGGTATAACACTTGTATCATAATCATCTTGGTTCACACACCTCAAGCTCTTTAACCCGTTGGCTAGACGAGACGCAATAATCCCAACAAGCCCAGCTTGGGGTATGATGCCAACTTGGGTATACTCTGCATAGAAAAAGATAGGGGAGAAACATATTCCACCCAATGGGTAAAAGATATAAGTGATATCCTATTGTCCAGAGATCCCTCAACTCTAGGAGCCCTACATCTCAATTCCTCACGGTAGGAGCTCAGATAGGGGGAAGAGTTGGGTTGTGTCCTCGATGAGCATGCTCTCTGTAAATCAAAAACATATCAATGTGCTCACATTCATTACCAACTTAACCAACTCACATAAGAGTTGCCCTCAAACATCACCAAGAGGAGAAATCCTCTATTTTCCTGTTCATGCATGTCATCAAAATCAAATATTATGTTAGAGAAAATATATGTCACAAAAAGATACCCTATTCATCCACCCTTTTACGCAGGCAACAACCACAAGCCTAAGCTTGTCTCGTACAATTGACTATCTCAATATACGAAGATATCACAGTCCCCCTATGTACAAGATTTCTACCAATAAGATCCCACTCTTTATTCTTGCAATGTATCACTGTCACGTCCATAACCGTTCAAAATAACTCTCCATATAGTTTCTTGAACTTGCCTCACATATAGCCATGCTAGCAACATCGTACTCAGCCTCGACCCTGCTTAAAGCTACAATCATCTCATCCAAAATATCATGGAAAATATTATACTAAAGAAATAGCCAAATGCACTCATCTCATGAATAATGATCCCAAATAACATGAGTACATCCATGTAGTTGTATATCATAAGAAGAATATCTCAGAAAAAAAAATTGATCGTCCCATGCAAATATATTGAAGGGTGCTTAGCGAAAACCCAATGCGTATGAAGCGACTCAATCATGAATTGACTTAAGTTGTTCTTTGCAAAACAAATATAAGATATAACATCAATGCTTCAATGACCTCACGGTTTCCAAGTCAAGTTCAAGATTAACTCTACATAACTTAATTCCATTGGGGGTGTCTAAGGATTTTCATTCATACTTTCAAAAATTTCTTTAATAGCTTCACGATATATTTCCTTTTCCAAACTTCATCATGACAGGTTCTTCCCTCTTCCTTTGATCATCATAGGCTCGCTACCAGATAATTGTCAGTGTGGACATGCTCGGGAAGCTTACTTCAAACAGTACAATGTTTTTTGCTAACATAACGCTGACAAAATCAATATACTTAGCCTTAAACAAATCAATATTGTGCAATCAAATAAACCAAGTCTTCTTATCAAACTTTAGATACCAAATAAAAACTAATATCAAAGTCGTAAAGGCTTATGCCAATATCACAAACTCTTTGGATCGGGTGCCATAAAGAGTGTTGGATAATTTAATTGATGTTACATTACTTCATAATTTTTCAACAAGGTTTGTGTACTTATGAAGTGCATGTGCACAATATAGGGGCATGTTAGGCCCCTATACTACTAGTGTAACCCCTTATTGTTATTAATACAACCCCCTTATTATATTGTTGTACCCATGTAGTCCCCATATTGTTATTATTGTGCCCCATAGAAGCCCACTATTGTTATTATTGTGCCCTTACATTATTATTGTTATGTCGGCTTTGATTATATTACGACCCCTTAGACTCCTATATATAGAAAGGAGGTCTTGCCATTCGTATTATCTAAGAATTGTTCATGTTGTGTAATGTAAAGGAGGTTTCCCCCCTCGAAAAGGATTATTTCTAAGGGTTCATCTATCTTTTCTATCTCTTTGTGAGCTGGTTTCATAACATGCTAGGAGTTCTATTTTGGTATTTTTGCAAAGATGAAATTACTCTAAATATGAATGAATGTTAGATTGAATCAAATACTACTACACAACGTTCTTTCCATTAAAACTACTTCAAAACAAATTGAAATCCAAATGCTGAATTGAATTGAAATTTAATCTATGAATTTAAAATCGCAACTTATTCTAATTACAGAATGGGAATTCTAACTCTAATTTTCATAAAGAAAATTTAATGCTACTTACAGAAAGGAATTTTTTTTTTTTTGCTTGTTAAGACTAACCTACGTACCCAGGGGGATTTGAACCGGTGACCTATCGCAAGGAGTGCCTTAACAAGGCACCCATTCACCGTCAATCCAAAGCCCGTGGGCACAGAAAGGAAATTTTAAACTACTTGCAGAAAGAAAGGAAATATTAGTGCTACTTGCAGAAAGGAAATAAATCAAAACTAGACTTCTTCAACAAAACATGAGCTTGTAGCGTCAAATGGTTACTAATGTGCGCAACTAACTTCAGAATTCATCTATTCATCATCCACGAAATTTCTTAGTGAAATTTAATTGAGTTATGAAATGAATTTTACGAAAGAAATGTACTTTGAAAAGTAAATATTTTTGGTATTTTATAAGCGCTCCATTTACATAAACAACAAGAAATTAGACTGGAAAGTAATAAACAAAATGCATCAATAGAAAGAAAACTTCTTAGCAAATAAGTTGAAGTGGAAATAAAACTAATCTACTCTTACAACTCTCCAAGGGGCCCTCCTGTTGAGCACAAGTTCATCGCTAATTTGATTAACTCACTTAACCACACATTGACTCAGACACAAAATATTATGTTAATTGTAGAAGTCTTCAATAAATATTATAGAATAATTAACAATAACAAATCCCCTTTCGGTATCGGCTCAAGTATTTTTATACACTTCTTTTAACACTGTTCGAAGAGTCCTATGCTGAGAGGAAACTTAGCTAATTTGACAACTAAGAAGTAAAACGAATATAAACGTCTATCTCCTCATGATTTTTTATTGAAAGAGAAATAATGAGGGATTCTGATCGAACTCATCAGCTTCTAAATCATTTCCATGATCGCTTGATCTTGCCACGAGCTTCCTTAGAAATCTGCATGATCGCTAGAATGTCCATAGCCAGTTGACTTTTGGTTTGACTCCTAGATATCTTGGTCTATGTGTTTTTCCAGATCACGAGGACAAGTGGGTATTCATATGTGGATCATTTTCCATTTTCTAGTACCTTTCATTCATCCTCAGGTGCATTGAAACCTATCTAACCATGGAGATAGCTGTAAAATTCTTCATTAGCTACGGAATGAGAAAAATTCTTTAGCTATAGAAAATTTTCAATTATATTTCATAAGAAGAAATAGATTATAAAACATGGATGATCAATACCTTTTGGATGCTTGAGCATATCTATGATGACCTTGTTGCAACAAAATTGTCATAAAAAGGGTAAGGGGAGGAAAAAGGATTGTCAAAAAGAGAGTAAGTTCGGACTTCAACAAAGAGATTACACCCAAATATTAGGTTACATCAACCTTTTATTTACCAAGCACTATCCAATTTAATTTTATCAAGCCATCCTTATTATCATCATTTCTGTCATTAATTATAAATGCATACATCAAGGACAAGTAATAAAAGTTTCTACAATTCATAAAATCACTGCATACTGAATCACAACAGTTAATACTTAAAAAAATGTTCCAAATACAATGATGTCAATACAAAATCAATATTGAATACCAACATTAATCACTGAAAGTTACTATGTCCACATAGCATTGTCATTTCACATCAAGGAAAATTATAATCATCAGGTACCAATATGATCAAAATTCTAAGTTGTTATCACTGTGATTTTAATCAATCCATGAGCCAAAACATATCTCATGAACCCTCAAGCATCATGTCAAAATTCCAATTGCTCATCTTATATTAAGTCATGCCAATAGGCCAAATTTTGTTAAGCCCTTGCAACTATTAGGAAATATTGTCATATACTAGCTCATATGATCAAGTCAAGGTAAACACCAAACTGAAATGCATATTTCATTCCCCTGCAGACACAAGATTAGCCAAGACATTCACATTCTCTATATTATTCAAACATTATGTAGATCTTAAAAACTTCCCTACTCATAAAACTCTCCGTCATCTACTCCATGTTTGTAGGTATGTCATACTCCTGGTGCGTTCCTAGCCTTGTGAATAAGATTTCAGATTTTGAATCCTACAAGCTCAACTGCACCCATAGGCCTCATTCCATGCAGTTGGGAGGCTTATAACCACACCCTTAAGCCTTTCTCACAACGGTTGGAGCTTGATCTAAGAGAAACCTTTTCTGCTTAGATCATAACTTTGCCAAACCTTTTTCAACAACATCATATGGTTATTCATGTCCAAAATCCTTCCTTCAATAGTCAAGAATCATCTGCAAGTAATAATAGGTGTTGGGACCTTATGGAGAGTTTATCCCTCTAAGTTAGAAGCCACTTCAATCAAAATTAATCAAGACATCAAGCTATCTATCATAATACTATCATGTATCAACAAAACTATTAGGTCATGAAATGAAGCAATATGAAATTCTTAGACCTATAGTCATAACAAATCAACATCAACTACTTTTCATCACATATGAACATGAGATCAAACTTTCATCATGGTTTAGTGTCATATAATTAGGGAAGATGACAAGTGTATCATCATACTTCAAGGATCATAATCACTACATTACATCATTTACATTATCAATATTTGATTTTACATATTGTTAAAATTACTAAGCCAAGGTCAATAAGGAGATCTGAGAATCAATCTTATTGTCACGCTTTTATCATCAAGGTTACAATGATTATCACAAAAAATTAACAAATACAAACAAGTAATTATATATCAAAATCAATGTATCTAGCCTGCTTCAAGAAATCTATCATGTCTAACATGTAGAATACTTTGCCAAACATCAAGTACACAAATATATCACATGTACTAGAGATCAAACTTTCTTTCATATGCATGAGTCATTTATGAAGGTGATATTATTGTTATGCCTCAACGCTTACCTTGCCATCCAATATTACAACTTACATACCTTGAAGTATTCATATACCTTAGCAACAATTTGTCAAATTTTCACTAGCTCTTCTCTTATTGCACTAGCTTTCTTTTCCTGCAACCTAGATGATCCTAAAGAAGGATATGTTTATCACATCTCATCTATACGTTAGAATTATTCAAATATTCAAATATGCAGGAAGTATGAGCAATAATCAAAACAATAAATTTAAACAAGCATAGTATAAAAAATTAACATAAATCTAAAATGTGCTTATCTTTAACAAGATGTGATCAAATCCCTCCCGAACCATCCTTCAAGAGCAATTATCACCCATTATCCATATAACAATTTTTCCTTGAATATATCCAATCGTCTTCATAAAAAACCAAGGCCTAATAGAGACTAGCCCAACTAGGGTTATACTAAATCTATCACAAGTGCTAGAATAACTCTTCATTGATCATGCTAGGGTTTCAAAACTGTAAAAATCAAGCCTTATATTATCTCAAGTTTTCTTCCAAACCCTAACCTCATGATATCCATCAAAACCTAATAACCAAATTTCCTAGGGTTTCCTTCAAACCCTAGTACTCTTTTAGGTACCCTCCATATTCTCTTGCTTCCATGAATGGTGTCTTTATAGGGGTGATCTCAATGAATTTTCTTTAGCCCAAATCTGGTTCCATGTTAATATTTCTTAGGGCTATATTTTTCTTTGCTTTAGATAATTTCATTTCATCATTTACATATTGAATTCACCCCACAACATCATAACATCTTTCAGTTTTACAACATTATCAACAACATATGCAATTATATAGAAAGAAAAATATCATCAACAATGCAGTGGAATATCAAGGAACAATAGTATATAAGAAATCACACATAGATACAATAGGATTGGTCGGAGACCAAGGCAAAATCCCACAAGGGGGAAAACTATTTCAAATTCTTCTTCTTATTAGATTTCCATTGAATGTTTCAACAAAGAGAGAGTACAATGATCCATATCTTCAACTATAAGACTATCCAAAAAAATGAACTAAACAACATCCAAGAGATGAACCCAATAATGCTAATAATCAAAGCCCTGATTCAGAAACCTACAGTCAATTGTTAGTGTCTGTAGTGAACTACTGAAGTTTGTGGTCAACTATAAAAATATGCAGTCAACTGTAAAAATCAAACCCTAGTTTCCAACAACATGCAGAGAGTGTATGTGCGTGCAATTGAAACCCTCCAACCACACTCATGAGCCTGCGTGCCTGCGGTTGCAACTGAAAAATTCTTGTGTCATCCCCACAAATAGAAAACAAAACCATAGATCTCACATGTGATCTTAAAACCCTGCAATTTTATACCTGTACGTACGAATCTCTGCAAGCCACCTAAGACCTATGCAATCTAGATCAAAGAAAGAAGAATGATCATGATGATGTCCAAATGAGGGTCACTTGACATGTAATTATAGCCATCCGAGGGTGTTTGATTTCTATTTTGGGTCGACCTGTCCTTTTGTGCACATGTGGGCTTCAATTCAAAAATATACTTTCCTTGTCCAAATCAAGTGCTTCCAAAGTCAAAATTGGTCCTCTAGAAAAGAGGAATCTAGTCCCATGATTGGAATGTATCGTTGAGATGAAAAATTAACATTGGTCACCAACCATCACAATATATGCAAGTGAAAAATAAAATTGCAATGAGCTGAGCAATATCAATTGATGGGATTCCTTTAATAATTACATTTTGTCATAAAATATGAGAATATAGTGAGAAACAAAGTGGAAGACATATATGCCACTAAATCATCAATTTTAACATGGAGAGCCATCATGAATATTGGTCCATTTGATCATGAAGAGTATTACAACGAGTTGTATGAGGAGATGTTATCCATTTGATCATGTAGAGTAGTATAGATTTGTATGAGGAGATCTTGAATTTTCAGACATAGATCAACAAGCTAGTATCCATAGAAGTTGCAAAGAAACCAAACCATCAAATTTATATGTTCAAGAGGTATTTCTTTATGAATTAGGGTGGTTTGCATTTTGAAAATAAGGTAACCAAATCCAATTGCTAAGGGTATCTCATTGTCGAAAAGACATTTCCACATTTGAAAATATATGTGCATTCTCAAAGCATACATCAAGGTTTTTCAAGGTATGTTAGTGCATGCGCACTTTCAAATATTTGACCTACAACAACTACCTCACCTTATATAAGTCACTAATAATTTACATTATATGTTACATTAAATTTGATAACATAATTCTCAAAATAAAAAACATATGAGGTGGCTATGCAACTTGTAGAAATCCTATTATCTATGATAGCATAGTTAATACTATCTAATTGGAGATTAAAGGGAACATAGTGATATTTAAATTAATAACATATACATAATATATGAAGAATTTGTTATTTAAAAAAAACATATTTATTTTTGTAAGGAGAACTCCTTATAAGATTCAACTAATGACGCATAGCCATACATGCCACATATGATGTGTTTTTGAAGAGTATAGCATGAAATATTGTTAGGTGAAGAGTATAGCAACAAAATTTCACCAAATGTCAGGCGAGAGTGTTTGACAATATCAACCCAAGTTGGGCTTTGATACCAATGTAACAAACCAAAGTTGTTGATATGTAAAATATCCAAAATAACATGACAACAATGAGAAATATACAAAAGATAAATATAATGTATTTGAATATATGAAAATGATTGATTAATAGATCAAAATGAGCCTTGTGACAGTATACTTATAAACATTGACTAGTCATGGAGGTGAAATACTTTACTAGCCCAATGAATGCACTTCACAACCAAGAATTTTAGATCTCTATCACCCTAGAAAGCCTAGCTTTAAAGTGATTACATAGTCAAGCTATAAAATTCTGGAAGGAACCTAGAACTCTATCACTTTGGGAAGCTAAAGTTTACAATGGCACCATCATCGAGGCTCAGGTGTACAACATGGAAACAAAACTTTGGTAAAACAACAATGAATGATCCCGCTGCAACACTATATTTAAAGTCATTAATGCCCATATGCAGAAGAAAATGTTTTAGATTATTTAAGTCACACCAGTTTGCTATTACAACTTTGAAAAACTAATTATATGCACTAACCTACCACAACAGAACACCTATAAAAAATAGCTTTGATTTATACTAATATATTTTTGCATCTTCACAAAGTGGCCAAATGTAATCACTAGAATGAAGAATAACACAAATGCAGTTGTGTGGTTTCATTTTCAAAAGGTACACCCTAGGGTTGGATGCCCCTTATAAAGCTAGTAAGTGACAATGGAATTC
The DNA here is from genome assembly GCA_031772625.1 of Pinus tabuliformis. Classification (NCBI taxonomy): domain Eukaryota; kingdom Viridiplantae; phylum Streptophyta; class Pinopsida; order Pinales; family Pinaceae; genus Pinus; species Pinus tabuliformis. The sequence continues at coordinate 653,949,115 of CM062805.1, read as the reverse complement.
ATTTTGCTAAAAAAAATCATCAAGAAATTAACATAATAGTTTTTAATAAGTCATCACATTACCAACATGAAAATGTGGTGGTTGAAGCAACAATAAATATAATCTCCAATACATTGAAGAAATTTTGTAGATTGGATTAAAAAAATAAGGTGTAGTTCCTTCCCACAATTCTCTAGGAAATCCAAACTCCACAATCACTCCATGGGCCATTCATCCTTTGAACTGGTGTATGGCCAAGATACCATAATCTTGATCAAATATTTAGTCTAATTGTTGCACATAACACTAGTGTCAAGATGCGGTGATAATGATTTCTTAAAATAATTTTCGCTCAAATGTTTAGAAATGGATAAATCTAGATTATGTGTATATCAATAGAAGGAGGTGAAGAGTGATAGAACTAAGCATGCACATGAAAAAAATATAAAGAATGGAGTGTATTTTTATTTTTGACACCAAGCACAAAAAACATTAGGAAAATTGTAGTCCTCATCCCTAGGAAAGTATGTCTTGGGCAAGCTTCAAAACAATGGACACAAAACTACAAACACTGGATGGACAAGAAATTTTGAGCCTTGTAAACAAACCTCCAGCAAAACAAATTTAGGGTTGGATGGAAAGCAACCATAATGAAATTCTTCCACCACACCAATGCTCACATCAATAATGTGATGTCAACAATATAACATCACCGCCCTATCAAGAAATGACACACTTGGATGGCATGAAGACATGACTCATTAACTGATTTGGTTTGAAATGATTTTTCACTAGAGCTTCAAGTCCTAACAAGGTAATACAAGTAATCAAGGTCAAATCCATACCCAACCCTTGCACATTTTAAACGATGCACAATTATCATGTCAATTTGACATGTTGGCTCATCTCAAATCATATTTTCTTTGAAGAGTTAATGAGTGACATCATTGGATTACCATTGTCTACATCGAGCATTACACTAGTGACACATTTGGAAGTTGTGATATTTCTTGAGATATATGCACTCACCATCCCTTGCTTCTAGAAAACCTCAGCACCTAGATTTCATAACAATGGGTAACCTTGTTGTAGCAACTCCAGTTTCCAAATTTGTGATTGTGTTTACAACATTCCCCTTCCCCAACAATAGAGTGCTTTCAAAATCCAATCTCTTTGAAAAAAGTTCTTTGAGCCTCCTACAACATAGTAAGCAACCATTGCAGGAATACACAAACAACCCCTAGTTCAATATATCTCACTTCAAAATATTATAGTGATGAAACTAGCCTTCAATCCCCTTTGACGTACTTATCAAAGTGCAATGAGGAATTATATGGGAGCCAACATGGAAGAATACAAGTAGCCCCTAGAACATAGAAACCTTCTCTAAGAAATTGAAATCCCAAACCTAATAATGCGTGATAATTTACAAAGAGTAGTAATTGAGAATAATTGGGCCTTGGCACAACATTACATCTGCATTTTTCCAAACAAAGTTAAGAAGACTCTCACCCTCCTATCCCATGGAATCATAGTAGAATGGGAGGATACTCTTGTTGAAGTATGGTGAAAGAACATTATTATGATAAAACCTGGAACATAAATCCAATACACAAGATAACACATAATATGCACTTTAAGATTTTAGCTTTTCTAGTTCTTTTGGGAGGATACTCTTGTTAAAATATAGTGCAAGAATATTATTGTGAAAAACCCCAATACATAAATCCAATACACAAGATAACACACAATATAATCGAATATCAAAGTTATTCAAACCAAAATTGGAAAGGCTAAAACCTCAAACAAGGTAGGAACAAAGATAGCTAAATTAGGTTATATAACTAAAATACTAAAAAATACATAAAATATGCAAATTGATCTCTCTCACACACACATCTCAACCATAACACCATTTTGATCATTGTGATAGGAGATGTTCTCACTCTCCATCTAGATATTAACATTCTTATTGCCACACTTATTGGTGTGATAACAAATCTTCTTCGGATAAGTCTCTCTCTTTCTCTCACACACACACACACACATGTCCAAAGCTTAACCAGAACACCATTTTGATCATTGTGATAGGAGGTGTTCTCACTCTCTGTCTAGATATTAACATGCTTATTGGTGTGATAGAAAATCTTCTTTAGATAAGTCTTTGACAAACATTACATATACATGATCAAAAATTGTATATTTAGTGTTTAGATGTTTCAATTTACATTGATGTACATGAATATGTGTGTGTGTGTGTGAAATGTTTGATGAAGACTTATCTGAAGAAGACTTGCCATCATACCAATAAGTGTGGCAATGGCAATAAGAATGTTGATACCTAGATGGAGAGTGAGAACACCTCCTATCACAATGATTAGAATGGTGTTATGGTTGAGATGTGGATGGTGATGAATCTAACTAATTTGTAGTAGTACAATCACATGTTCAAAGATCCAGTTCCTAAAAATCAATAACACACAAAATAAATGATGCAAGATCTAGTGCTTGAATATTTAAAAAGTTTGATAAACTTGTGCAAGAAAAGAAATATTAACAAAATGTAAAACATAAGAATAACAATTAACACAATCACACATTATACACAATATTTAACCTGGAAACACTTAACTGGGAAAACCAACCTAATCGCAAGCCACACATATATTTGTATTATTAAATTAACTTAATTGTTCACAATACAATATTTAAGTATTCTTTAACATCCAACACCTTAATCCATTAACTTAAATCACAATACTAATTTCTGAACCAAATTAGTTTACAATTGGCCAAAAATTTAGATACACTTGGGACGCCCAGCCCCTCGGTCCCTCGGCTCCTCAGCCCCACCCAAGGGTCTCTTTTTCTTTCTCACGTTGGGGGATTTTAGGATTCATATACACATACGAGCTTTAAAAACTAACCATGATAGTGGAAAGTATGAACAAGATATGTTGAGCACAATTTTACAGGTATACTTAGATCATAATGCATTTAATTTATCATAAGGCTTAGCATTGAACTTATTGAAATGGACCAAATGAAAAGAAGGATTTACACATGATGGGAAGTCCTACACAACTATGATAGGTACATTGGTACATGCCGGAAAATTTGAGGTCATTAATCTTCTTTTAAATGAGATGCGAAGGGATGAGTATGAGCCCCCTGTTGTAACATAAAATTTACTTATTTGTTGTTATGGCCATGATAACTATATAAGATAGGATTTGGATATATTTTATGAAATGAAAAAGGTAGGGTGCACGCCTTACATGGAATGGCTACTCAAGAGGATAAATTCATCCATTTTCTTTCCAACCATGTTATATTTGTGGACAAATTTATGGAATAAGAATACCTGTAATGCACATAAATTGTGTTAAAGGTAGATAAAAAAATAAGAAAAATAAGAAAATAAATTAAGAAACATTTTTATGACTAAATAAAAATTAGAAAGTAGTGAGTTGCATGAACACCTTAATGAGTTCCTCTTGGTTTCAAGAATAATTTATTAGAGTAGTCTAATCTTGGAGCAAACATTCCTCGATTTGATGGCACAACAATGAAGTCAACATTGGCTTAGTTGTTCGTTTGTTGGAACAAGCGAGGTTTGATCCAAGACTATCCAAATTATAAATTATTCCCTACTAAATAGGCCAACCACGTGAAGGTGGAAGCTCTTATGGCCTCCCCCCCCCCCCCTCCCCAAATCAATCTCCATTCCCTAGTACCCAATCTATCTACTATAAAAAGTTGATAGCAACACATTAAGATTCATGCATACACACTAGAAAAACATAAAATTGATAAATAAACATATGTGGTTTTATAAATAAAGAAACATATAACAATAATTCATTAACATATAACATTCATTCATTCATTGATTAATCATAGACACAAAATACTTCATCTCAATAAATTTTATCATCAATTTTTTTTTTCACAATTTTGTACGTGATGTTTCTAATGACATAACTATTACAATCATTTATTTTTATTTTTCTTTATTTTTTAAAAATAGTTTAGAAATGAATTCATCATTTGCTTCTCCCCCTTCGATTCTTATGACCTCTGTAGCTCTCATTGACGACCTAGTCATGTACTCATGACGTCGTCGAGACTGCTGCAAGAGGGGTGGATCATCAATTGTAACAAGAAAGAAATGTTAAATTGATATTTTTTGTTATTATTGCTACATATATTTCATTAATAAAAAGAGCATTAAAGTTTTATTTACCTATAACTTCAGTAGCATAGGTAAGAGTAGTTTCATATGATGCCATATGTTCCTCTTCTTGTGGAGCCTCCTCCTTTACATGATTTGGAGTTGAAATAAGAAAGGTCATAATTAATACACCATTTTCAATTAAATATTTTTAATTGTAATCCTCTTTCTACATGAAGAAAGGTAAGGCTACCCAACGATTCAAAGAACTCATTCAAAGGCAATACAATTAAATTATTTCGTTAATACTAAAGAATACCTTTGCAATGTAATTATTTACCTTGTGCACTAGTTGACACTGTTGGAATGGTTGCCTTATGTTCCTCTTTTGGTAGAGGATCCTCATGTATGATATGCTCTGCCACTGAAAATTCATATATAAGAAAGAAAATTATTTTTCGATTAGGTAATGTAAAAGTTAAAAAACAAACTTTCATAATTCAACTTATGACATAAAAAAAATCATTTTAAAATATGGTTATTACCTGATATCTTTGAAGATCTTGGTTCAAGATGTTGATCTTATCTTTAATCTTATGAGTTTTATCTCTAATGAAAAACAAACAAAAAGTTCTTTGTTCATTCTAATCGTAATCTTACTGATTGTTATGATTGGGTCGAGAGAAATGAACAACTCATCATCATCAAACCAATCAGGATCATTGCGGCCATGTTCCCTAGACTACATATTTCAACAAAATAAAAGTTATTCAATTATTTAAACAAATAATCAATTTCACATTAAGTTATTTCAATTATCTAAACAAATAATCTCCTACCTTATTTTCAACCCTTTCCAAATTTTCTGAAATATATCTTCAATGAAAGAAAACATTTTATTTTCTTGTCGTAAACATTCCTGGAAGTAGCGAAATAAACAAAAAAATTTCTTTTCCTGTCATAAACCTTCTTGGAAGTAGTGAAATAAAAGAAAATAAATTTGGTAAAATTGTGAAATTGATTGAATAATCAAGCCAAAGTAATTTTTGTCTCAAATTATGTAAGTGATGAGTTCCCTTCAATCCTTTAGTCAACAGGAAATTCACATTCTAGTTAAAACATCTTAATTCAACTTGTTTTATTTTTTGTGTTAACAATATTTCCAACCATTTAATATTTAGAGTAGATAAATAGTTGATTATCATATTTTGATGTGTTTCTTGTGCCTTTCAATGTTCCACCAATTGTATATAGGAAGGCACGACAATTTCCTGAAAGTAAGCAAGAGGCACATTAGCCCCAAATTCGGCCTTCCCTAGCAAATAATTTCCCTTGAAAAGGATTGAGATTTATTGGCTAGTTTGAGAGATTTGGCTAGCCCTAGGTCTGAAACCCTAGTTTCATCCCTAGGTCTTTTAGCAAGTCTCTTTCCTTTTAGGGTTTGAAGAGAGTGATTTGAGTAGGGTTTCTAGACTCAAATACTTGAGACTTTGGAGAAGAAAAGTTGACTTCTAGTTACTCTTTGCTCATGAATGTAAGGAAACATGGTAGAGTACTCATTTTGGAAGTGATAGGATGATCAAAACATAATCCTATACTGATATATTCTAGTTGGGATGAAAAGGAGAACCATGCTTGCCCATAACTCCAAGTTTTTTTCTACGGGTTTCATCTTTGTTTTCCTCAATTCTAGGTTTATCTTCAATTCAAATTGTATTATCAGCTCTCAAGTTCAAGTGAGGTTAAAATCCGCTAATAATGGTGGCACCATTGTGTAGAAAGTTGGAATAAAAAAGGGTCTTAATCAATCTACATGGAATCAAACTAGTTATAGGAGTCAATGATATGATACTCTTTTCATAATTCATGGATTTGTTCTATGATGACGTATTGATTGTTGGTTCTTGCAATGGACATGAATAATTGTTGAATGTGTGACGGGTAAGAACAATTAAAAAAGGAAACAAGAAAATTTAATTTCTACGACAAACCTTGTTGGAATTATGACTTTCATGGTTGTAGCTAGTTTATGGTTGCATTGATGTCAACCTGGTTCAATGAGCCAGTCATGTTGGTTTTGATGGATTAGTGGGCTGATTGATGTGCTATATATTTTTTGATACAAATTTGTGTAGAGTTGTTGAAGGTGTGAAGGTGTCTAAGGAAGAGTAGATGGCTTGTTGGCATTGATGTCAACTCTCGGATTGTTAGCATTTAGGTCAACCTAGTGGTGGTACTTGGTTATTGTGTTAGCCTATTTTTTGAAGTGTCACAAAGCTTGGTAGAGGTTTGGAGGAATGCACAGGTGCTAAATAAGGTGTCCTAGAGGCTAGTAGAAGTTCCAAGAAGAATATTCATTGGTTTGCCTAAGATAGGCTGGGAGTGAGACCCACATATAACAGCTTTAAGCTCTCAGCCACTGGGAGCCCAATGGAAAAGTAGCAGTTATGATTGAAAGGAAGAAACACCGTCCTGATGATTATGGCATAAATGTGAAAATATCTGCACTCCTCACACATCACCAAAAGAATTTAGTCATGGTAATTCCAAGAAGCTTCAAAATTGATGGGGTAAGCTCGAAATTAGTTGAATAAGTCTCCAATTGGGTATGAATTCCTTTAATGCACAAGTAGTGATGGTTATGGGTGGATATTTTCAAAGTTGAGCACATATGAACTTATTCCAAAAGAGTAATTCACCCAATGCATTATATATATATATATATATATATATATATATATATATATATATATATAGATATATATATATATATTTCATTTTGGATATGAGATGTGGTTGGTTTTGTGTGATTGAGTGAGAAAAAGCTTTGCAATAAGGTATAATGCTTTAGGTGTATTGGTGAGCAAAAATATCTTGTGCATGTGTGAAAATGGTGGAGGAGTGAGCATATTGAAGGCCTGTAGCAGAGTACTGAAGCAAAATATCAGTTTGCAAATCTAATTTGTGGCTGCAGTAGCAAAGTTTGTTTGGAGGAAGATAGCCTTAAGAAAAAGGTATGTAGTTGAGCATGGATTGAGAAGTGAACCTATTGTATATTTGACATTTGTTTTGCAAATTTTTTAGCGCATAGGGAAGAATGCCATAATTATTTTATGTTGTTGATATACTGAGGGTTTGTTGTGTTTATTGTATGTTGTAATTTGTATTGATGAGATTTGTATGGCCATGAGTGGCTTGATTGATGTATGTTGATATTATGGTTGAGTGTGTGAGTTTTAGTATTACAGTTGGTTGTTTATGTTAATGAGAAAATTGTTTTTTTCCCCTGGGAAAAAGTCGTAATTTTCATTAAAAGTTAAGAAAATTACATTTTGCAGATGCCGAAGCATATTCCAAAGCAGGCTTATGCCTGTCGAGTTTGTGTTAGCTGTCATATCTATAAAAGTCTCCACGCAGGGAGCATGAAAATAAAGTCAGATCTATATTCAATATTGTGCTTGGCTCTTCGCAGAGAGCAATATATACTGTTATAAAGCAAAAAAGATGCGCTGTACTGTTATATCTACATACTGAAAAAGCAAAATTATCTGCATATATATGGGCTTATAGCCCATCATTCCATTTGTTCAACAAATGGCCGATGATAGTACTGGTAAAATGTGCCATCGTTCTCCTCCTGGATCCACCAATCCTCTCCTATTCTGTGCGCTGCCTCTTTTGAGAGCTGATCTGCAGTGGTGTTCTGTTCCCTGTATATGTGATGACAGACAAAATATTCAAAGGACGTAATCAGTCTCTTTGCTTCGTCAAGTATATGTCTTAAAGCAAATGCATGACAATGAGACGCGTTATTGAGCCAATTGCAAACAATTTTTGAGTCACCAAAAAGCTGTAAATGACTGCAATGTTTGAGGATAGCAAAGTGTATGATATGTTTGGCTGTAATGAGTTCAGCATAGTTGTTTGTGCCTCTGCCAAGGTTAATTTGAATCTTATATCGGTGTCTGTCGTCTAGGTGAAGTATGGCGCCTCCTCCGCATCCATCATCTTGGGCTGAACCGTCAAAGAAAGCCCAAGGCTTTGAGTTATCAATGGGGATGGGAGTGAAAATCCTGGGTGCACAGGTAGGGTCCTCTTCCGGTAGTAAGTTGTAATCTGTCACAGTGTGAAGTATGATCGAAGGCCAGTGAGGCATCTTCAATTGGAAGATGGATTGGTTACGAGCTATCCATATAGCCCAACAAATCAGCAAAGGTAGGTTCTTGGCCTTTCCTGTATGCTCAGCGCACCAGTTCGACCAGGCCTCCTGTAGGGTGGTCCCATGCCAATGCTTCAGCTGCGGGATATGAGATGATATGGTCTGCCAGAAGTTAATGGTCGAGCTGCAAGATAGAAACAAGTGCTCTGAACTCTCCTCAGCATGATGACAAAGATGACAGCGAAATGGTCCATAGAAGGATCGTTTCATGAGATTAGAGCCAGTAGGGATCTTATCAAAGATGATATTCCACATCAGGAGTCTGGTCCTGGGCGCGGCCTTGAGTTTCCAAATCGACTTCCAGGTTGGGAGTATGTCTGGTGGTTTATATGGCTCCATGAGCTTAAGGTATCCCAGCTTGGGTGTGTACACACCATGTTTAGCATGTGCCCAGATGATCTCATCGGGTCCCTCCATAAGTCTGATATTTGCTTGTATGAGAGCTGAGGTATAATCCTTCCAATCATCAGCCCATTGGTGAGGAAGATTTAGAGTTCTGGCCGATAACCAAGCCTGCTGGAGGAATGAAGAATTAGCTTGGTCACCAATGTGCTTGATATATATAATTCCACTGTCATGGAGAAATCGGATAAGATCAGCCGGCAATCTGTGGGCATTTCCGCAACCGACCCAAGGGTCCACTCCAATACGAACTGCATTCCCTTCTTTAATCCGCCAAGTGATGCCTTCTCGCAATAGGGGAATCGAATCAATTACAGCTTTCCAGATGTTGGAGTAATGGTAATTATGACCATGTCTGTTACAGAACCAATCTAATATGGGCTGTGGCTTTATGTACTTTGAGTAAGCCACCCTGGTCCAGAGACTGTCAGCGGTGAGTAAACTCCATCCGAGTTTGGCAGCCAGGGCTTTTGAGAAGATAGCCAGTCGCTTAATGCCCCATCCTCCCCAGCTCTTAGGCTTAGTGATGGTCTCCCATTTCACCCATGCAAAAATGCGCCCTGACTGTTGCCCTTTCCAAAGGAATCTGCAGCATATGCTCTGTAGCCGGTTTAGTATGCCTCTTGGAATCCAAGCCAGGGCCATCCAATACACAGGTGTGGCTTCTATTACCGATTTAATGAGCACAAGCCTTCCGGCTCTCGAGAGATATTTGTGGTACCAAACTTGTAGCCTCTTCTCGACTTTGGAGATGAGCCATAACCAGTCTGCAATTTTATAGCCCGATGGCTTCAATCTAAACCCCAGATACTTAATTCCATCCGATAATTCCATGGTGGCAAATGGGAAGCGTTGTGAGGCAAAGTTGACTTCATGTACCGAGCATCCCACTGTTGTCATGGTGGATTTGTTATTGTTAATCATCATCCCCGTGGCTTGCTGGAAGAGTAGGAAGGAGTTATGAAGAGAGGAGGTATCACCAATACTGCCATTGAGGAAGATGAGGATATCATCTACAAATAAGAGGTGGGTGAGAAAGAAGTTATCCGCAATCTTGATACCCGTGATAAGATGTCGATCTCTGGAGGATGTGATGATCTTACTCAGTCCTTCCATAATCAGTAGGAAGAGCAAAGGTGAGAGCGGGCATCCCTGCCTGAGCCCTCTCTCAGCAATGAAGAAAGGGGTAGCTTCTCCATTGAGGAGGACACTATAAGTAACATCTGTAATACAACTCATCATCCATTTGATAAAGTCAAATGGGAAACCAAGATGAGTGAGCAGCAGCCTAAGGTACAACCAGTTAGTTCTGTCAAAAGCCTTTGAGAGGTCCACTTTGAGGATCATACCTTTCTGTTTCTTGATATGTAGGGTGTGCATGAGTTCTTGTGCTGTCGCTATGGCTTCATGGATCTGCCTGTGGTGAAGGAAGGCAAACTGTTCTGATGAAATATGCTGGGAGAGGATGGGCTTGAGACGGTTTGCTATAATCTTGGCAATAATCTTGTAAAGGCAGTTACAGAGTGAGATAGGTCGGAAATCATCAAAAGAGTTCGGATCATCTGTCTTAGGAATGAGGGCTATGAAAGTAGATTTAATGGCAGATGAAATTCGACCCCTCTTCCTGCTGTCTTCCACAATACTCAATAGATCTTGGCCCAGAATATCAAAGAAAGAGATGTAAAATTCAATGGTCCATCCGTCTGGGCCAGGACTCTTGTCCTTTTTGAACCATTTCAGAGTTGCTTCCAGCTCGTCCATGGTCACCTCCTTTAGAATCTCTTCTGCATTATCCTGGTCCACATATCTGGGAAAAAGCTCAGCTACTCTCATGATCTCAAGAATATTAACATTCCCTGGCGCCTTGTAGATACCTCTAAAATGTTCGGTGGCCAGCCTGGCTAAATTCTGTTGATTGGAGATGGTGAGGCCATGCTCATCCTTTAATTCCCATATAGTATTAATGGCTTTCCGACCATTGGCGAATTTGTGATAGAACTTTGTGTTATTGTCACCCTCCGTGAGCCAGATAGCCCTGCTTCTCAATCTCATGCTCTCTTCTCTTTCCTTCAATATTTGTGATCGTTTAGCAAGCAGATGATTATACTGTTCCTTACTCTCCGGGGAGATGTAAGTACCGGATGAAGAGTTTTCAAACTCAGTGATGATCCTTTCCGCCTCCATGAGAGTGTGATTATCCTGGATCCTCTTCTGATGCGCCCACTTTTTAGTAATCAATTTGAGCTCTGTTAACTTCCTGACAAATCCGGTCGACAGATCCTCTTCTTCCCGAATAGGATGGTGTTGCCAGTATTCATGGACCAGTTGAATGTATGATGGATCTTGTAGCCAAACAGCATTAAATTTGAAGGGGCTCTTAATTTTGCGAGTGAGGCCATCTACCTCCAGAAAGATAGGTCTGTGATCCGATAAGCCGCCCGAGCCAACCCATTGTCGGGTTCGGGGAAGATCATTGTATAGCCGCTCTTTAATGAGGAAGCGATCGAGTCTTCTGGCCAGACTCTGTTCTCCACTCCTGTTATTCGTCCAAGTATACTGAAGTCTAGCAGAAGGTATGTCGACCCAGTGGTGGTCCTCCAGAAGAGAGGAGATGGAGTCAGAGAGAGTATCCACTTGGGCCATATGCCCCCAGGATTCGCTGTAGCCCAAGGAGAAATTAAGGTCCCCCCCCAGAATAATGTTATCCGCTTGAAAGAGCCCCCTTGCAAATAGGGATCTCCAAAAAGTAAGTCGATCAGAACAGGGTCCATAGACATTAATTAAACGGAGATCCCTACCAAGTGAATGTTCATGTATGTCAAGGCCAATGAACCCCTTACCTCCCCATAAGTTCCGGATATCCAAAGTCTTGTTACAGACCCCAATAGCCAGGCCTCCAGATCTACCTGATGCATCAAGTGCATGGAAGGTCCAATTCGGAAGCCAAGAGGAAAGTGTGCGAATGAGATGATCTGCTTGACAAAGGGTCTCTTGTAAAAAAATGATATCAAGTCGATCCGAGGTCAACAACCTCCTGAGCGCTAGTTTTTTGGCTGAACTAGCAAACCCTCTACAGTTGAAGGAGAGGAGTTTCATGAGGAAGGAGGGGGAGGGCCATCCTTCGCTCTAAGGGCCCCAAAAATAGTGTGTTGTCGCCCAAGGGCGACTTCCTCATCAGCAGTCTGCCTAGCTTTAGTGATACGGGATGGTCGACCACGGGAGTTCTTGTGGAGGGCGGGAGGGCTAATAGGTTCAAGACCAATAACATCCGGTCCTCTGTCCTTGTTACGGGGTCGGAGGGAATAACGGGGGGAAGGCTTTGATGAAGCAGTGGTCGACATAATCAGAGGGGGAGGCGCCAATGTGGGAGGGGCCGGGATCGAGCAAATGAGGGATGGATGAGCGAAAGTGGAAGGAAATAAAGGAACAGGGGGAACAGAGAGTGCAGAGACTGATGAGATGCAAGATGCAAATGAAATTTGAGAGATGGGAGGAGATGTCATACCCGATACCACTGAGTCCGTCGGAGGGGTCAGTGTGTGCTCCTGAGCCTCTGAGGACGATGGCGGATCCGGGGGAGGAGCAGTAGTCTCCAAGCCAGCAGGTCCAGGTCCATCCTGTGGAGCATCAACCCCTGGTGTGCGCTGATGGGTCACAGAAGGCTGAACCGGATGCTGATCCGGAGGGGTCGACCGGGTGTTAGCAGCTTCCACCTCTTGCTCATTCCTTTGTGCTTTCCTTAATAGGGGGCAGTCTCTGTAGAGATGCCCAACCTTGTGGCATCTGCGGCAGCGATATGGGATGCCCTCATAGTCGATGATCTGCCTTCTCGCCGAGTCTCGCCACTGAATAGTAATGTACTCATATAGACCGCCCCGGGTATCCATATGAATGAGGATCCTGGCATAAGCCATCATGCCCGTCTGTAGATAGGACTTGTCATAGCCCATATAAGTTCCGAGAGCATTGCCTATGCGCTTGAAGATTTCTTCCGACCAGTATTGGAGAGGGAGTCCAGGTAGTCGAATCCATATAGGACCAACCCCGATCTGCTCAGTCTCAGGATCAAATAAGGGTGTCCATCGCTTGAGGAGCACAGGCGCGTGGTCAAAGTGCCAATGTGAGGACAGAACCCAGTTAGTGTGATCGGCACGCGCGAATCTGAGTGCAAACCATCCCCTCACGAAAGTCTGCACAAACGGGATATCAACCAAATGATGCCCCCAAATCTCAGAAGCCCAGGCCTTCAAACGTGCTGCCGTGTAGTTGCGGCCCCTGATGCGCCCGACCAGAACCCTGTCCGCAAAATCCATCGCTTCACCCCACTGTATGTCCTCCTCCAATCTAAGAAAATAATCTGCTTCTCTAGATTTGAAGCACTTAGATTTCTTTCTACCGCCGCCAGAAGGGGTAGGGATCCCCGGATTGCTAGAGGCCGGAGGGGGGATGTGAACTGGTGCCGAAGGTTGAAAAGTAGCAGGGTTTTCAGTAGGTAGTGCGTGAGAGAAACCGGGGATGGGGCCCGAGAGTGGGGGTACGGAAGTAAAACAGCCTGACGAGGGACCAAGATAACCCACGGGACCAGATGAGGCAAGAACCAGGTTAGGGTTATGGGGAAACCGGTGGGATGAAACAACAGATTGAGGGGTAAACCCTAGGGTAGGGTTTAGGCAACCGGCAACAAACCCCAGGGTCGCCGGAGAGTGAGGGGGCGTCGAGAGAGCCGGCCAGGTGGGGGGTTCATCCGGGAGGACCACCGGCAGGGATCTGGATGATTCACCATGCGAGAAATGAGAGTAAACCCCAGAGAAATCTTCGTAAAACATACCTTCTGAGCTGGCATTTGGGGTTCGCCAGATGGAAATCCCTTCTAGGGGGTCAGCTGAGTAGTCCACGGTCTCCAAGTCTTCCATAGTTAACAGCTCCTCGGAACAGTGAGTGCTAATAGGTGCAGTGAATCCCGGCGAAAACGACATGTAACGGTTGCAGTTAGGAGGAAACCGCCGCAGTGTAGCGTAGAATAGTAACAGGAAAAAGAAATGACCCCCGAGAGTCGTGATCCCGGGAAGAGTAACCAGCTTCAGGTAAACGCGAAACCCCGTGTGTCTAGAAACCGGACGGCTGCAGGAAACGGAAGGATGCTGGCAGTGCGGCAATGGTTACGGGGAACGGAGTGTGATTTACCAGCGCCTACAGGGTTACAGAAACCCTAACCAAGCCCTGTACGCGCAGTAAAACAACGCGATGTCTGCATCCTTCCCATGTGAATTTCAGGAAGGAAGAGTTTATCACAATGGATTTTTTTATCTTCAAAGTATTATGAATATTATTGTGAAGTGAAAAGCTTGTCTAATGAGAAAATTGTTATTGAGTTGTTGAGAGTGTCTTTATGTTGGGGTTTGATAGTAGAGCTGGGTTTTATGTATGTTGAGCATAGTGTCTTGGGGATCCAGTGTGAAATATTATGAAATGAAGTCCACATAGAGTTTTGGGAGGAGGGGTATCTGGAAAGTGGTGGCTTGCTTAGTGGTTCCATGCTAGTGGTGGCTAGCAACAATATTGCGGGAGTGGTGGCTTTCATCCAACGGTGGTTGGATAATAGTTGTTGGTGTCCAACTAACTATATTTTGGGATCGAGTCTCCTAGCTGGTAGTGGCCAGCTAATTATGTTTGAGGTTGAGTCTCCTAGTTTTTGGTGGAAAACAATCTATGTAAAATATATCATTTGCTTCACACATAATAGAATATTGAGAGCAATGTAGTAGAAACAAGGGTGTTTTTCTTCGAGAAGGGTTTCCACCAGATATGTTTGTGTCTCCTTGTGATGATGATTTGTGTGTGTGTGTGTGTGTTTTGATAGGTTGATGGTTTTCTAATGAATGGTTGATTTAGGATTTGAAAGAAAATAGCAAAATTGATAGTAATGTAATACTAATTCACTCCCCTCCAATATTTCTAGTTTTCCAACATTTGGTATTAGAGTGGGGTTCTTGGTAGCAACTTAGTCCCTGAAGAGTAGATTTAGGAGGAAGGTTGGAAAATATTAACATTTTCTTTTCAGAATGAATCCTCAAAGAGTATCTTTTATACTTGCTACAAAGTTATAGGTATGGTAAATAAAAGTCAAATCTCAATTGGAAGCTTGTGGTGTTGACATTTGGCAATGTGTTTTTGAAGGATGTGGAGAGAATTCCATGCTAGTAAGTGTGATGCCAAACAATGCTCAAGAAGGGGAATTATTTGTGAGAATATCCATACTGCAGATATTGACAAAATAACGTAGTTGAAATATTCCAATGAGATTTGGGACAAACTTCATATGTTATATGGAGCCAATAACAACAACAATAATGGAGAAGTAGAGAAGAGTAGAAAAAAGAAGAAGAAGGGATATAAGGAGGAAGAAGCTCTAGTTGAACCAATTGTGAAACATGACAAAATATATGAAGGTATAAGTTGTAATGATTTAATTTTGAGTTATGCTTTAGATAGTTTTGATGATAATAATTCAGATTTGGTTAGTCAAAAAAATGATGGTCATAGATTTCTTCTTCTTAAGGTTGAATATGAATCTGCCATGGATGTCATTGAAAAACTTTTTAAAGAAGTTGGTAGACTAAAAAATACATTTTGGGAGCATGATAAGATATTACATATATTTGATGAAAAGGAGAAGGATCGAAAGGAGGAGATCATTAATTTGAGGACCCCACTGGAAGAATAAAAAAGAATCGAAGATGTGTTGTCCAATCAACTGAAGGAGAAAGAGGGTCGATTTGAAGTGTTACAAGAAGAAGTGGTTTCCACAGGGAAACAATTGAAGCAAAATTATGAGTAGTTGAACCAAGAAAAAAGTACCAAGGTTTTGGACAACATCCTCAAGAGTCAGAGATCCCCAAAAAACATATCTAGCCTTGGATTCCATAAGGGTGGATCCAACATCCAAGGAGGAAAAATAAACAATGAAATATCCAATAAGTTTGCAATAGAAAATGGCACCAACATGAGTAGAAATAAAGGAATGAAGCATTAGAAGATCCAGAAACAGCCAAGGAGAGAAGCTCAAGGAGTACCTTTCACCAGAAGTTCTTTCACTCCTAGATTTGACCTTTCAAAGCCTCTTTGTTCCTTTGATGGATGATATGAAGTGTTATGCCTGCCATAAATATGTGTTGAGGATTGTAACCAATGTCAGCATTCATAATTGTATTTAAGTCATGACGTAATTTTATTTGTCAAAAGAAAGTTGTATTTATTTATTTATTGACTTATTAAAGCATGTGTTTCATACTTGGGTCAATGGTCAATAGGTCAAAGCACCCATTGAGTGACCTAGGATTATTGTATTGAGTAAAATTCAAAATCATTATTGGGATCCTTGTATCAAGAAAGAAAAATATTTTTATGTATTATCTCTCCTCCATCAAGTCAACCTTTCCTCCTACCAAGTCTGCCTCTTCAACTATCAAGTCGACCTTTGTCTACTGTCTAGTCGACCTCATGAAAAGGATACATCCACCTTTGTAGAGACTATAAAGGAGCATTCAATCTATTTTATTCATCCATCCATTTTGATTCTGAAAAATTAAGAAGTATGGAGCACAAAATAAATAAAGGCCTGTTATATTACTAAAAGGATAAATAACAAGAAAAAGGCAGGCAATTTCATAAGCAAGGAAACCAAAAAAGTTACAAAAGTATAGAAGGAAACCGAAGATTACAAAAGAAAAAGAAGGAGACTAAAATCCTAGCTGGCATGATGTGATTCTTGAAAGTATGATCTATATTGATGGAAGGTTGACTTGGTGGATGGAGGTAAGGTCTTTATCTTGATCAAAGGTAAAGTTTGTATCAATTTGATTTTTCTAGTAGAAGAGTTTGACTGGGTTTCCCCCTTCTTAGGGGTTTTACTTTCACTGAGTGCCTACATCTTGTGTTCCTTTTTTGTGTTTGTGATCTAACATTGTTTGGCATTTGTCTTGATGATAAGAACTTAATAATAGAAAGAAGATCAAATAAGAAACTTCACAAGAAAATGTCAAAGTAAGAGAAATCATCATATTAAAAAAAACCCTAACTTGTTTCCTTTAAGGATTTATCAACATGGTTTCAGAGCTAAGGTCAGTGAAACAAGGAATTTAAAGAGATAACTTCTATGTTAAAATAAAGTTTTCATATCTGCTTTTGAAAGCCAAGCTATATAGGAAAAAGAGAAAAATAAAATAACTCATTTATGGGTCTCTCTACAAGAATACATTTTTGTGACTAGGCCGCAAAATTAGGTAATTTGGGCTGTAGATAAAAAATAAAGAAGTAATCCAAGAGGCACTATTTCTGAGTACCGATAGGCTAGGCATATAGCCTAGATAAGTCTGATCTAATTGCAAAATAAATTGAGAGTCTGGGTATAAAACTCATGATCTAAAATCATTTCTGAAATTATAGTACTCTGATCGAATCATATTAATGGAGGATTAAATATAGTCCTTACAGGAAACAAAATAGCCTTTTTGAATAAATAAATCATAACCAAGCTATATAAAGTGTTAAAGAAATATATGTATGATATGATGTGTAGTATCAATCATTATAAAAGAGGACAAAAACTCTTGTGAAAAAGGTTACAAGACTGCAAATATATATAAGAAGTCCGAGCTTTTACAATAACCAAAAGAGTCTACTTAAATGAACCTCGTGCGCTTGATGAGACCTGTTATATTTAATAAGACATTTGAAGTCCATCCACCTTGAGATTTGAGAAATGTTTAAAGAAATTAAGAGCTACAGTCCTTATGAAGAATAAATCTATATCAGAGAAGTAAAAAATAGAATATCTATAGCAGCATCTACTAAAATCAATGAAAATACATCCAACGTTTGAGGACCAGTTCAAAGCCTTCATCAAGTAAGTATTGTTACTGCTCTTTATGTTTTTAGTCATTTAACAATGTGTATGCAATTTGAAAGAAAAGGATACAAGCTCAAATAAAAAATCAAGATAGAGGTATGTAATTCTTGAGGTATGCTATCATATTCATTTGTTAAAGGGAAAATTTCTTAGGTTTTAGTTGATCCTAGGATTTGAAAAATTATATATAGAGAATATGAATAGTACATATGATAGTATCTCTCTCATTCACGTGTTCCCTCCTAGAAACCCTATCTCACAATTGTCTAGGGTTTATAAAATAGTTTGTGATATATGACAATTCTTGGCAATAATGAAATTAAAATATGTCTAGATTTTCTAACTCAAATCCCTAGGAACTCATTCTAATGGAAATTCTAGATAACTGTCACATTATTGTACTTGCATATTTTGGTTGTGCTTGTCAACAATATTGCAAGTATATATTAAGAATGGTGACTTGATAAATCAAGTTGGATACTTGGGAACAAGTTGACATATAAGGAAGTGAACCATGAAGACGTTGTCATAATTCAGAGGGAGCCCTTCAATAAGGATACCCCACAAGGTTTGTAAACAAAAAAAATCAAGGTATATCTAAGACCACAATATTTGTCATTAAACTTAGTCATTAAAATGTACGATAATTTTCAAAATTTACCTTGTATTACTAACTTTCTTATGTCTATGGTTTTGAATGATAAGGATTCTTATTAGGGTGATTAATCTCTAGATTGAATCCACCCTCATCACACTATCTTTTTCCATCTTGTTCATTTTAGTGAAACCCTAACCTTTAGGGTTCACTGCAAAACCATATCCTTTTAATGCGTAGGGTATGTTGACTATATAAATGAAACCCTAGTCTACTTAGGGTTTGCTAATAAATGAGCATATGATATAATCCTACCCTTTTAATGTTTAGGGTTTTGGTAATGTCATAACCCTAGTCTTTGGGGGCTTGATATTTACATTTATAATATATAATGAAACCCTAGATTCTTAGGGTTTGGTAAATTAGCATTTATGAACAAAACCCTTGTAATAGTTAAAAATAAGGTCTTAGGAATGAATCCATAGGTATATGTGCTTCTGTATAATTGAAACCCTACTCTGGTCAAATTTGTTGAAGTTTGATATGTGTATCTAGGGTTTATAATAGAAACCCCAGCAAAAGATTGTTATAAGGAAATAATAATGAAACCCTAGATATGTAATGCTAACTTGATTGTTGATATACATGATTTAGTTTTATTGATGAAATCTATGGTTTATAACAAAACCCTAGTTGAATTTGACATGAAATTCTAGGGAATAATACTAAAATACCTAGATATAAAATGAGCTCGCTATGTTTGGTGATATCTTAGGTTTAATTTTGATGGAATCTTGGGTTTTTGACAAAAACCTAGCAAAATTTGTTGTAAGAATAATGGGTGTGAAAGTTGTAACTGAAAATCCAAGTATAGTTTGATTTCTTGTTTGATAACCCTAAATTCTCCTATTATAATGCTAACACTATATTGATAAAGTTGACTTCATGCTCTTGTATATACAAATTTATGCTTGGTTGTACTTGTTGCTAAAAAATTGCAAGTACATAGACTTGATGATGATGTTGAGCATGATGAAAAGAGGGTGCTATAAGAATCTTGGTGACATTGAAGCATACATGTTTCCAAGTGAAAATAAAAGGAATGATGTTATGGAAGGTTGAAGTTTTCCGATGATATGATGATGAAGTTGATGAATTTGTCACTAGTAAAATCCCGGATAAAGAAGATATATATATATATCCCTTTTTCAAAGGGAGCTTGGTTAAATAAAAGTAAAACTCCTCCATAACATGATGTGAAGGCCATTAGGATGTTTGAAATTGAAAAATAGCTAAAGCACTATAGATAATTAATCATTTGTATTCATGAAGTTGTAAAATGAATTGGTGTTTTGAAAAGTGTCAAGGCTGAGTTTGGTGTTGCTGGAAAATTGAAGAAGGAAGGTTCTGAAGAGATGTATTTGGAATAATATGATGATGATTTAGGCAACATTAGAATGATTAGGGACCCCAAATGTTTTTTCTAAACACACACACACATATATATTGAAAGTTTATTATTGATTGGGGTTGTGATTGTGCAAGATCTCTCCACAAGAAGGTTGAACATTTTTTAAGCATGCTTGGGCTGGTGGATATATCAAATTTAGTTTATAATGAGAGATGAATAATCTTGGGGCGATAAGATGATTGGGAGGACATCAGCCAACATATATGTTCATGTCCTGATCCCAAAGTAGGGAGGGTTCCATTGGTCTTGGAGCTCTGACCTTGGATACACACCTAGATCTATGGGTTGGTGTTAGAGCTAAAGCCTGATGGTACCTAGAGTTGTTAAAGGTTGGAACACACCTTAGTCCCACCTGGTTAGATACCTTGGTCAAGTATCTAATCTGTAGCACTATGTGTGTTATGACTCTTTGTAGAAACATACCATTTTGAGTTCATCCATGTACTTATGTATGTAATTATGAATACATCCCTAGTTAAGAGGAAGTATTGAAGAATGTAACTAGTTTCAGTCTGTATATTTGTATTTACATCATGATGTAATTGTATTTGTCAAAATAAAGAAAAAAAATATTGAATTAATAAAGCATGGGTTTCATGCTTGGGTCAATGGTTAATAGGTCAAAGCACCCATTGAGTGTTATAGGATTCTTGTATTGAGTCAAAGTCAAAATCATTATTGGGCTCCTTATATCAAGAAATAAATGTATTTTTACGTCTTATCTCTCCTCCATCAAGTCAACCTTGCCTCCTATCAAGTCCGCCTCTTCAACTATCATGTCAAATTTTGTCAACTTTCTAGTCGACCTCATGAAAAGGATACATCCACCTTTGTAGAGACTATAAAGGAGAATTCGATCTATTTTATTCATCCATCCATTTTGGTTATGAAAAATTAAGAAGCAAAAAGCATGAAATAAAGAAAGGCCTGTCATATTACTAAAAGGATAAATAATAAGAAAAATGCCAAGAGTTACAGAAGTAAGGAAACCGAAAAAGTTGTGGAAGTATAGAAGGAGACCGAATCCTAGTTGGCATGATGTGATTCTTGGAATTATGATTTATCTTCATGGAAGGTTAAATTGATGGATGTAGGTAAGGTCTTTACCTTGGTCAAAGGTTAAGTTTGTCTCAATTTGATTTTTCTAGTAGAAGAGTTTCACTGGGTTTCCCCTTCTTAGGGATTCTTCCCTGGATGAGCACCTACATCTTGTGTTTGCTTTTTGAGTTTTTGATCTAACATTGTTTGGAATTTTTCTTGATGATAAGAAATTAATAATTAGAAAGAAGAGAAAATAAGAAACTTGATAAGAAAATGTCAAAGTATGAGAAATCATCATAATAAATAAAAGCCCTAACTTTCCGCCCTAAAGGATTTATCAACAATATGGACATGTGGTAGCCAACTGCAAGAGCATGAAATTATGATCTAATCAATAGTTTGGATAGCCAAGGAGAAGATTGACCATCATGTATAATTGTAATTTTAATGGTTTTTGTTACTCATGTCATCTATTTTGCCATAAGGCTATGGATTGCAAATCTAGCACATGGAGGAGAGGCATGCTTAGTAGAAGATCAGACCCATTAGCCTCATATCTTAACCATGTGGAGTGTTATATATGCCACAATTTGAGTCATATGGACAAATATTGTATGTTTCCCGGTTATTCAAGGCAAATCTGGTACAATGAGAAGCAGATCCAAAGGCCTAGAAGGAATTTAGAAGAGGATGTGCAAGCAAAGAGACAAACAATCAAGATTTGGAAGAAAAAGGAGTAGAAGCAAGTGAAGTAAGCAGAGATCAACCCCTAATGCAGTCCATCTTGCATGATAAATATATTTCACTGAAAAGGTACTTATGAGGCTAGC
Organism: Pinus tabuliformis; assembly: GCA_031772625.1. Lineage (NCBI taxonomy): Eukaryota > Viridiplantae > Streptophyta > Pinopsida > Pinales > Pinaceae > Pinus > Pinus tabuliformis. The sequence continues at coordinate 653,927,496 of CM062805.1, read as the reverse complement.
ATGGTCTCAGGGGGAGCATTGGCAACTTGATGAGTACCAACAACAAAAAGTTTTGATCCAATGCTTCCATGCATTTTTAGATCAACAAGATCAACCTACTCATATGAGGTATATTTTTCTTAGGGGTATTTATTCTTGCCTCTAGGGTTTCAAGCTTGTTCTTTATGCTTCTATTTCTTTTCACTCATATTTCTTTCAACTGGTGTATTTATTGTTTATTAGTGGAAAGACTTGTTATATCAACCTTGTTGCAGCTATCATTGTGTTGGGCGCAACCCAACTTGGCCAGATTTTTGGCAAGGAATCCAAATTTTGTGGGTAGAGTGCGCAGTAGAAAGGATGCCATGGAGTGTGAAGTGGACTGCGCTATAGAGCAATGGAGCACAATGAGGATCGCACAACAAACTCATCGCACAGTATAGGGGCTTCGCGACGAAGCCCCTCCCTTTTTGTAAAAGCATATAATATTGTAAGAGTTGAATGGTCTTGGACCATAGTCCCTTGTATTTTGGAAACCATGGTATTGGGTCCATGGTAATCTAGCAATGTGATCCATCAATGTAAGAGTATATATAGGAATGAATAATAAAGAAGGAAGGAATCAAATCGATGAATTGGATCTAGATCTATGTTTATGGTTGTAATTTTTTGGTCTATACTTCAAAGAGGGGGACAAGGCTTTGTAGTTGAGTGCGTGGAGGCCTGGTTTTGCAACTTAGTGTGCAGACCATCTGCAACTTAGTGCACAAAAAATCTGTAGCTGTGTGCGCAGGTGAAGAACTATTTGTTGTACCAAATTCTCTATCATAAGCAACAGTTCTTGTGGACATAGTCCCACATTGGGATGAACCACGGTAAAATCCATGTCTTCATGTGTTGATTTGCTTATTATCTACACTTTATTTAAGTACTGTGAAGTTTATGTATGTTTATAATATGTTTAAGTGATGAATGTAATTCTACGAAGTAATATGTAAGTGTGAAGTAGTTCATGAATGCGAAGTAGTTTATAAGTGTTAAAGCATAAGAAAATACCACATTACCACATCGCAATATCCCTCAAGGCTGCAAAAACCTGGTTCCACAACCTCCCATAATCACTTCGGGTGAGACTGCGATTTGCTTGCAGGTCGTTGCCGAAAGGGACAATGATTGAGGGTTTTGTTGGTGCATAGTAAAGAATCAAACCCGAGTCAGCCCAACCCAAGCCAAAAAATGGTTCTGTTGCCGGGACCGAGATCTGTTTGAGGGATATGTTTATGTGGCATCCGTCGAAGAAAGAAATTAAAGATTGGGTAGAGCAGAAGGAACAAGAATTTAGAGAACAAGAAAATAAAAGCCCTTGTTTTTCAACTGAAAGGTGGTTGGAGAAGTATATTTTTGAAGATCAATATGAAATATTCTTCGATTCATTCCATGTGGAGCTATATGAGTGGATACCAAGGTTGACCGAGAGAAATGACTGTTTTAAAGGAGACGAACCTAAGGAGTGGACTCCTGAACTGATACAACAACTTAAGAACATCAAAAATAGGATCTCAAGAGCTCTTGATGTCTGGATTGATAACATCTTGGTAGGATTCATTATTGAGTTCGTGGTAGACTCTATTGTGTCCTATAACAAAGTAGAACGGAAACTTTTCAAAGGACCGCGAGGTAAGTTCTTGAGATCTATAAAAATTTGGATTAAGATGCTTTTGTGCAAAAAGGGAATTTTACGAATGTATTCAGATTATTAGTTACTTATGTTTGGGAGAAGATCTGAAGAAGAAACTGGAACAACGCGAAGTGGAAAAAGATATAGAATAGAAACTAGGAAGAGATCTTGTGGCCAAAGATCCAAAGACTTTTATAGAAACTGACTATAGCCCTCTGTTAAGTGAGTTTGAAAGTGAAGAAAACCACCCTGAGGACCTTGAAGTAACTCCGCAGTATTCACCCTTCTAGCCTAAAAGTTCACCGAAGCTGGAATCAAGTAGTAATCAAGGTGCTTTTGGGTTTCTCCATCCCCTGTACCCATCCTACCCCCCATCCCCCTCCCCTTGCGAATCCCCCTCCCCCACCCTCCAAGAAGAAATATGGTTGATGATATTAAGCTACCTGTCTTTAAAGGATCTGGATCAGAGGATCCAGAGAATTTCTAGTTTTTATGTGAAGCAGGTCCATGACAAAAATATAAAGAAAGTGCAACTTGTCACGACATTATGAGATAGAGCATTGACATGGTACATGAAGTATTCGAGCAATCAAATCAGATCATTTATCGACATTAAAACAACGCTAGTAAAGAATTTAAGAAGCGGAATTCCAAGTTGGAGTGCATCACAGAGCTAAAAGAAATCAAACAGAAGCCTACTGAGTATGTTTGGTTATTTGATCAGAGATCCAAAGTATTATTGGATCAGGTGAGCTTCGAAATAGCTCCATAGAAACATAAAGAATGGTTTATAGTTGCACTGCTTCCACATATAAGATTGCCTTTATCGAAACAAAAGATAGAAACTCAAGTCGAAGCTTTAGAACTTGTGATGAAATTAGAAGCTTCGCCTATAGGGGATACCAATTCAGGTATGCATCAGATCTAGAGTCAGCTAGCAAATTTGACTCTATAGAAACAAGATATTAATAAAAGTAAGGAAATTAGAGAAGAAGTGTGGTGTACAAAGTGTAAAGTAGAAGGCCATTCTAAAGAACAATGCCCTCTCTTCAGAAACTACATGGCTATTGGAGCACCAAACCCTTTGAACTCTGGATCTAGACTATGGTGTGAGATATGTAAAACTAGAGGTGAACATCATGCAAAAGATTGCTAGCTATTGCAAAAGTATGTTCAGACTCCAAGAAACGTATATTTCAAATTCTACAAATCAGTAGGGTATGATGAGAACAATTATCGAGTTTATGAATTGATGATGGAGCACAGTATTGATGCCTATAGAATTCAAGCTGAAGAACATGGACATCACAGTGGTTGAGGTGGTTATCAAGGCCTATGTCGAGGTGCAGGTCAAAGTGGTGGAGCTAGTCGAGGATGAGGACAAATTATCTGCTATAACTGTGGCCAGACATGTCACTTTGCAAGAGTTTATCAGAATCCTACTATGACATGTAATTATTACAAATCATTTGATCATGTAATTATGGAGTGTTCGGTACTTATGGAAAAAATGAAAGAAAATAAAAATCAACAATCGACACAGAACATTCAAATGATGATTGTGGAACCGAGAACCGATGAACGCTGCATTAATATTGTAACAACGAGTGGAGCTGCGACTAGAAATGATAAAGCAGATGGAAAGAAGGAAGTTGAAGCTACAAGGGTTAGAAAGACTATTGAAAATACCCTTGTGTTTGATATTCAAAAGAAAAAAAAAAGTCTTTATGGAAGCGAACCAAAGCTTTGTGGATGTAGGTGCTTCGACATCTAGAGCGCAGTAGAATCAAAAGAATAACTGCAGTGTATCATCTTCGACACAAGGCAAAGCTTTAACAATACATGAACATGCTACAACATATAAGGTAGATACTTTAAAATCTTTTCTTCAAACTTGTATGAAATTGTTGTGAGATCAAACAGCTGTAGAAGTACTTCACGAATTGATAAATTCATGCACATCTAAAGAAGTACCGCAGAGTAAGATGTGAAAAATGAACAATTTACATAGACAGAAGAGAACTGGAAAGGAAATGATCTTAGTGCACAAATAGGAGAATATGACATTGACCAAGTTATTTTAGATTTGGGATCTGAAGTTAATGTCTTGACAAAACAAATATGGGAGTTAATGGGTAAACCAAATTTGCAATGGTCACCTATTAAGCTAAGAAAGGTGAATCAACAAAAGGTTGTTCCTCTAGGAAGATTATCAAGCATTGCAGTGGACATTGAAGGGGTTTGCACTACTACTGATTTTGAAGTAATAGAAATTGTGGATGAAAGTAACCCCTACCCTACATTACTTGGATTGTATTGGGAATTTTCCAACATGGCTATAATCAACTTAAAGAAGAGACAAATTATATTTGAAACCAACAATATGAGAGTGATCGTTCCCTTGGATCCATCAAAAGGAGCAAGGTGTATTGAACCAGTTAAAGAGGAGTACAATGAAACTGATATAGATAACATCCATCAGATGACAACAAAAGAACAAGACTGTGTTAACCCTATTGAAGGCAAGTTGAGTTGGTAGCATGAAAGTTTGTGTGCTTCAAATTAAGAAGAATAATTGGAAAATTGGCAAAACAGGTTACATGAATTATCTACAAGGTGATGTGCATGAGTTATTAAAGAAGTTCACTGTATGATAGTTGAGGTATGTGACTTACCTTTTTATGATGGTTTGGGTGATATAAATAATTTTCTTGAAGAATATGAAGAATAGGTACACATAAGAGCTACTCTTGCTAGATGATGGGGTATACATAAGAAGAATATAGGGACTTGGAAAGAATGTCGAAGGTTGATATGGATAAGTTTTAGTTAGGTAGAAACAGAGTTGGCAGATAAATATGATGGTCAAGCTGATCCTAGATAGCACATCCAGCTTTTCATGACAACATGGAAGGATATTCCACGAGAAGAATGGGTGCATGGGTTCATCCATACATTGGAGACAATTCCTCAAAACTGGTATCTGGAAACAAAACTTCGGCATGGTAATGCAAACTGGGTAGAGATGGTTGATGGTTTTATATTGACATTTATCTTTGAAGATGATTGTCCATATATAGATTTAGCTCTTCAGATAGTTAAAAATAAGATTTTTGAGAATGAAATTCCACTCATTTGGCAGCCTAATTGGGTTGCGCAACTACAAAATGTACTGGAATGATACAACATCACTACAGAAGAAGATGAAGACACTTGTAATATTGACATACTAGAATCTGAAGGCTACCATGAATTAAATGGACTTGAGTTAGAAATTGCTAATATAACAAAGCCATTGAAGACAAAGAAGGTGAATATAGGATCATAAGAGGAGCCAAAGTTTGCAATGATAAGAGATTATTGGGATGAAGAAACAATCAACAAAGTGACAAATCTTCTACATGAATACCAAGAGTTATTTCCCACTAAGTTTTTAGATATGAAGGGCATAGTAGGAGATTTAGGAGTTATGAAGATTCTTTTAAAGCCTTATGAGAATCCAGTTAAGCAAAGGCCCTATAGATTGAATCCAAAGTACAAAGTGAAGAGAGAACTTGACAAAATGATAATAGCTGGAATCATTGAGCCTATGGAAGAATCAGAGTGGGTAAGTCCTATGGTGGTACAAGAAAAGAAAACACAAGGAGAACTCAGGATTTGTGTTGACTTAAGGAAGTTAAATGATGCGTGTCTACATGACCCATTCCCTACTCCTTTCACTGACGAAGTATTGGACAATGTAGGAGGTTAGGAAGCCTATTCATTTACAAATGGATTTTTAGGATACCATCAGATTAGAATTGAGCTAGAGGATCGACATAACACCACCTTCACTATAGAATAGGATTCACATCAGTATATAGTGATGCCTTTTGGACTGAAGAATGCCCCTGCCATATTTTCAAGAGTGGTGGTTGCAACTTTCAAAGAATATATTCACAAGTTTTTAGAAGTATACTTCGATGATTGGACAATATTTGGGTTATTGAAGAAACATGTTGCAAGCTTAACACTGATGCTCGACACATGCAGGCAGTATCAGATTTCTCTGAATATCAAAAAGTGCATATTCTGTGTACCTTTTGGTATATGGCTAGGACATTGTTTGCAAGAAAGGATTGATGGTGGATCTTGCGAAGATTTCTATTATTGTGAATTTACCTCCACCAAAGATAGTGAGACAACTTCGCACCACATTGGGACATACAAGATATTACATAAAATTTATCAAAGGATATGCACAGATCACTACACCTATGGAAAAACTGTTGAAGAAAGATGTAACATTCCTATGGAATGAAGAATGTCAAAATAGCCTCGACACACTAAAATAAAAGATGGTAACTACTCCTATACTGGTATTCCCATATTGGAATACAAAATTTCATGTTCGTATGGATGCTTCATTCATAACTTTAGGAGTGGTATTGGCACAACCTGGTGTAAGAGAAATCGATCACCCTATAGCTTTTGCAAGTAGGAAACTGTCTAAAGCAGAGAAGAACTATACAACTACAAAAAGGGAAGGACTGGCTATGGTATATGCTTTACAAAAGTTTAGACATTATTTGTTGGGATCACATTTCAAGATGTTCACAGATCACTTTGCACTAAAGTATTTGGTCAATAAGCCTGTTTTAGGAGGAAAAATTTGCAAATGGCTATTATTATTTCAGGAGTATGACTTTGAAGTTGTTGTTAAGACAGGAAGACTAAATGTTGGACCTGATCATTTGTCAAGGTTGGAAACAGGAGAAGAACCAATGAATATAGAGGATAATCTTCCTGATGTGCAACTGTTTGCGATCAGAGTAGCAGATGATCACTTCACTGATATTATTCACTTCTTAACCATATGGATGACCCCTTTAGAATACACTACGCAACAAAAGAAATAATTGGTGGTTAAGGCAACAAATTTTTCACTAATAGCAGGACATTTGTATAATACGGGACCAAATGAAAGACTGCACAAGTATGTTCCTAAGCACGAAAGACAGAGAATGTTAACATAAGCTCATAGTGGTGCAATCGGTGGACATTATGCAGGGAAAGATACTACGTAGTAAATTTTAAGAGTAGGATTATGGTGGCCTACACTACACAAATATGCAAAGGAGTACTATCGATCTTGTGATGTCTACCAAAGAACAGGAAAACCTTCAAGAAGAGATGAAATGCCACTAGTACCACAAGTAACATTGCAGGCTTTTGATAAATGGGCTATTTATTTTATTGGACCTATCAATCCACCAGGAAAAATGACTGGTGCGAGGTATATAATCACTGCAACTGATTATTTGACAAGGTGGGTCGAAGCACAACCAGTGAAGGATTGTAGCAGAAAAACTGTTGCGAAGTTCATCTTTGAATACATACTATCCAGATTTGGGTGTCCAAAGATATTGATAAGTGACCAAGGATCACATTTCTTGAATAAGACCATTGAAGCATTAACCGAGGAATTTCAAGTTTACCACCAAAAGAGTTCTCCTTATCATCCTTAGGAAAATGGAACTGTGGAATCATTCAATAAAATTTTGGAGAATGCACTAACCAAGGTATGTAATGTAAACATGGATGAATGGGATCTTAAGATTCCAACAGTATTATGGGCTTATAGGACTACATGCAAAAAGTTGACAGGAAAAACACCCTTTAGGTTGGTTTATGGGCAAGAAGCTATGCCCATGGAATACATTGTCCCTAGCCTAAGAATTTCAGATTTTACAAATGTGGCAGACCCCAACATAATGGAAGAAAGAATGTCACAATTACTTGCTCTGGAAGAAGACAAGTTTAGAGCAAAATTTCATCAACAAGTACAAAAAGCGAGAGAAAAGGCTTGGCATGACAGTCACATTAAGCAAAATGAGTTTCAAGTAGGAGACCTTGTTCCCCTCTATGACCGTAAGTTGGTGAAATTTCCAGGGAAATTCAAAACAATCTGGTTAGGCCCATATGTTATTAAGTATATTATTGATGGAGGCTCGTTACAGTTAGCGAAGTTAAATGGAGAATTAATTCAGGGAAAAGTAAATGGCAGTAGGTTGAAGTTGTATAGGGACAACCCTACCCCAACAACTTTGCTCTAAAGAAGAAAGAAGGAAAGTCTTAGTGTCACATGTAGTTGAAAGTGGGGAATGGACTGTAAACTACGTTGCAAAGAGAGCTTTGAAAAAGAAAGTACTTCGCTATAGTCAGGAACATGTCAAAGTTTGCAGGGAGCCACGACATAAGACAAAGGTGCGCTACAATAGGGAACATGTTGAAGTTCGCCGAGAAAGTAGAAATATGACTGTTAAAAGGGAAAAGACACACACAAAGTTTCATTTAAGATGACAAATTGGCAGAATTTAAGGATAGATATACATTTAATGACAAAATATGAACAAAATCAAGACAAAATAAAATCTAATGATGAGGTTCAAAGGCCAGAATTGTTATAAATAGCTGACTCCTGCTTAGATTAAGAAATTTGTTGAATCAAGAGCTCGAGTGATTAATAGTGTGAAGAAGTTGCAAGAGACTTCACTGTGTATGTTGTCTGAGCGATCTTGTGAGGAGATTATGTGAAATTTTTGTGAGAAGGGATTGTTTGGAGTCATGGAAGTCGTTGATATGTCTGCGCCAACAGTTGAAACACCCGTAGTAGCATCACCCACAGTAGTAGCATTGTTGCAACGGAAATCACCAAGGAAGAAGCAAACCAAGGAAGAAAGAACCAAGAAAAGGAAAGATAAGAAGCCTGCCAAACCTGTGAAACCTTAGAAGCAACCTGAGCAGGTCAATATTTGTGAAGAAGTAATGGAGGAAATACAAGCAAAAGAAGGTGGCGTAGTGTTCATCTCGCCTATGCCCTCATATATCCCGTCGAGGAAGCCAAGTGTCAAACCAGTAAAGGATTCCAAAGACACAAAGTATGGGACATTTACACCATTACTATCAGAATCCGTGTCATTTTTAGGAGATATTTTGGAGAAAATTCCGCAGCTCAAATTTACATATTATTATTTTATGACAAGAAGTACCCTCAGTTCACACCAGACTAGTACTTGAAGCAGGTTCACTACCTAGAGAACGAAGTGATGAGATTGGAACCACAACAGCGGGCGAATGGGTTGGCGCAGTCAGGACTGCTCAATATGTTGAATGTGTTGCACTTCGGTAGAAGTTTAGTAAACACAACATGAGTGTAGAAATTGTTGGTATTAATACATCATGGACACCTATGGATGGGGAATAATATCCCCTTAGACAAAATTTTGATTTGGAGGATCATAATATTACCATACCAAGGGCAGAACACCACAGAGGAGTTCATGGGAAAGGATCAGGATCACACTTTGGCAGACAATATGAATAAGAAGTATGGGTTGATCAAAGGAAAAGGGGGCTATGACATAAACTCAATCAGTGACCAAGCAGTCTAATTCGCCGTACACATTTTGGCCGAAAAGATTATGAGGAAGTGTCGTGCAAATGAAGTTCCTGCATCAATGGTGTCTTTAGTCTTGTAATGCGCAAATGGAGTCGAGTATAACTGGGTTGGATACTTATGTAAGGAATTCCTGGATGACTGCCATGAGGTCCAGGAGAAAGGTACATCTTTCCACTACGCCTGGTTAATCTTGATCATTGCTATGTTAGCGTGGAAAGAGTTGGAGGACACACAATTCCCTTTGGTGCCTTCAAATGTATGTGAGGTCGTGAGGTATGCTTCGTTGTGGCATACCACACAAGCATCGTGAGCATAGGAGAATAGAATATTTCTCATAATATATAAAATGGATCTACACATATTAGTAAACCAACATCCACACCTTTCGCCGAGTTTGCACAAACAATACAACCCTATGGTGAGGTTCAAGGAGGATTTTCATAAATTGTACATACAGGCACGTAGAGACATGAAGAAGAAATGGAATGCATTGCCATATATGGTCAAAGAGGATGATTTGGTAGAATTAAAACTTACATGAACCACATAATGGATGACTTCGCTTGAGGAAGCAGGAGAAACGCGACAAAAGAAGAAGAGTTGGACACTTTACAGCATGGCGAAGCCAATAGAAAAGACAAGGAGCAAGAATTAGAGGAACAGGAAGAGGAAGAAGAACACCATGAGGAGGACCGTCATGGAGGCAAGGATACGACTAAGGAGACAAAAAAGGCAGAAACATAGAAAACTTCCTCAGAGAAAAGAAAGATCTAAGGCAAAGCTACCATTAAGATTAGAAAGAAGCATAAGGCAGATAAAACAAAAGAAATCACACCGATGGTTCTCACTGAGGGCGACCTGGATCAAATCGGAGACAAAGTTCAGGAGATAACAATGGAATCCTGGAATAGGGTGGAAGATCGCTATGGAGAGCTTATCACATGTGTGCAGGAGAGTATTACGTAGTTGAAAATATTGGTGCAAACATCCAAACAACCAACGCAGATAGGCCAAGGACTGCATCGAGAAAGACTGATAGAAACAACATTTGGGATGAGGATAATGCAGATACCTGTCGGAGCTCTACAATTCAACTCCGCCAAAGTCAAACAACAGGCAAAAGTTTGGGACCATGTCAATATGAACATGGCAGTGCTGCCCACTCTAGTATTACATGAATTACACCAAGGCATCACAAATGATCTCAAGGAGTGTGAAAAACACACCTAGCACTTAAATATTCACATAGAACGCTGCACATAAGAAACAACTTGACCAGGCCATCAAGGATAAGGAACATGTAAAGCTACAACGACAAATATTGAAAGAGGTGGTCGAAGCCACTTGCAGGGAAGTTTCGGACATGGATATCCGTGAGGAGGAATCAACATAAGATAAGGTCGTGAAGCTTGGCCTTGCATTCAAGGAATAAAATAAGAATATCACGAATGTATAGTTTGAATATGAATTAAATATCAGTGAGCTGCAATTGAAGCTGAAGCCAACCATGCCACCAGAAGTATGTGGACAAAGGGAGATTGACTTAAAGATTGGGATGACCAACATATCCACAACATTGACAGACTGTGGAAAATTGCTGGATGAGAGCATGCAAATTTGGACTTAATTGCAAGAAGATCCAAATGTTCAGAAACTTCAGGAGGAAGTGCAACAAAAACAACATCAATAGGAGGAGGTCAGGCATTTGCGAAGAATTTTCCAATCTTGCAGAGGCTCACAAAAATTAATGAGTCAAAGGAGCTACAAAAGAAAATTGAAGAGTTGAAGAAGGAGGAGAAAAGTTTGATAGAAAGGACTCAACCTTGGTAGGATGAGGCCCTCTAGCTATCATAGGCAGTGGATGAGAAGCTTCAGTAGCTTCGACAAAGGGAGATAAAATTGGAAAAGAAGGTTGTAGAACATGTCACAGAAGCATTATTAGAAGAAGTGCACAACGAGGAAAAGTAGTTGGCAGAGATTCTGCAACAATTCAAAAAGACATATAACAAAATTGCAGAAAATATCAGAGGCAAAGCAGCTGTGTGACTCAGGATGAGTCACATGTGAGTGTTGGGGGCCTGTTGGGTGCAACCCAACTTGGCTAGATTTTGGGCAAGGAATCTGAATTTTGTGGGTAGAGCGCGTAGTGGAAAGGATGCCCCGGAGAGCGAAGTGGATGATGCAGCAGAGCAGAGGAGCACAATGAGGACCACACAACAAACTCACCGCGCAGTATAGGGGCTTCACAGCGAAGCCCCTCCCTTTTTGTAAAAGCATATAATATTATAAAATTTGAATGGCTTTGGACCATAGTCCCTTCTATTTTGGAAACCATGGTATTAGATCCATGGTAATGTACTGATGTGATCCCTCAATGTGATAGTACATATAGGGATGAATAATAAAGAAGGAAGGCGTCAAATGAATGAATTGGATCTAGATCTATATTTATGGTTGTAATTTTATGATTTGTACTTCAGAGAAAGATCCAAGGCTCCACAACTGAGTGCGCGGAGGCCTGGGTCTGCATCTTAGTGCGCAAACAACTTGCAACTTTGTGCGCAGGTGAAGAACTGTTTGTTGTACCAAATTCTCTATTATAAGCATTAGTTTTGTAGAAATTCCCACTGTAGATCACCTTATAATGCAATATACTAAAGCAAAATACTTGATCTACTTCTACAAGAAAACTTGCGGAAGCTTAATCGATTATGAGCAAGATCAAATAGAACACATATAATAGAGAATGAGAAAGCAATTACACATGAACACAGAAGAATACTCTAGGGAAAGCCTCAACTAAAGACCCCGATCTTTGTATTATCATACAAGTGGAAATATGTCCGGATTACACAAAGCTTTAGCTCACAAGCTATCCAACTCTCAGTACAATCCCTCTGCTGCTCATAGACAATCAAAGGCTTCTCCAAACCTTCTCCTCTACCCTCCAAGCCTCCTATTTCCTTGCACAGTTTCTCCTAGGGTCCAATGTTTCCACCTGTGTGAATTCACCTCTCACACTGCTCACTAAACTCAGAAGTAACTACACAATCCTGAAGGAGATAATTCCTTCTGCATGGATGAGTTTCCTATATAGGAAAAATCCTCCAACTGATAGTACATTGTTCCTTCCTCTAATCTAAACTGGGTCTCTGACTGAACTGACATGCATGAGTTATTTATGAGAGAATATTCAGTTATCTGAAGTGCAGCAGTTACATGCATGCATGCATTAACTAACTGAACTCACGATTAATTCCACAAATTGTTGGAACTAATCTAACTGGACTTAACTCAATTAACTGAGCTAACTAATTACAACTCAAAGTACAACTCATCCTATCTCCTTTAATCAAGGGATAACTTCCTCAATCAATGGAGAAACTGTTGCATGTCTTCACATAGACTTCATGTTTGATTTGCTACAACTAATTAACTCAAGATGAATTAATTAATTATTTTACAAACAGTTGCTAAGATCAAATTCAAATTTTACTTCTCAATTTTAGTTCAGGGACTAACTAAAATTGGAATCTATCCTGAAATACTATTTATAGCAATGCTATTTTTAGCATTTCCATTTTTTCATTCCTTGTTGCTATATCCAACACTGGTGCCTGAGATGCTATTTATAGCAATGATATTTATAGCATTTCTTGTTTTCATTTTCAACACTCCCTCTCAACAAGAAAGGCATTCAACTCGAACCCAATCCTGAACCTTTGGAATGTTCTGCATGCAACACTTCTCCCAAGTGTTGTTGCTCTAGCAACTCTAGAAACAAAAAAAAATCTCCCAACTAACCTCCCTATTGGGCTAGAAACATCCTCTGATGTTGAAGCTTCCTCTGCCACTGACAAGTGCTCCCTCTGTGACCTCTGAGCTGCTACAACACTCCATGTATCTTGCACCGTTGCAGACCTCTCTGTGCCATCCTACACTAGTGCAACACTTTTGTGCCTCTTGCATTGTTGCAGCCTGCTAGCTTTGCGTTGTCTTGGGATTCCTGCAATGTAGCTCTCTCTGCTATTCCATCCGCATCTGCCTCTACCCACTTAGCAGTCCTGCTACTCCTCATCGGGGCTCCCGTAGTAAGGTCTAATCAAAGAGGTTGGGTACCTCAATGATCTGCCCCTATTCTAGCCTTCTTGGGACTGTCACTCAACATCGCCCCACCTCCTACCTGGAGGTATGGATGCATGTGCTCCCTCTGCCCACTTGGCTCGAAATTTCCCCCTACTGGAGGTCTCTGCATGAGTAGATGCCTCCACTTGATCTACTCTTGGCTTCTCCAGTTGTGGCTGCTCCACAACCTCCAGAAGCCGCTTCACCAATTGTGGATCCTTCACAATTGTCTAAGACTTCTTCTGGCGTTGCATGTTGAGAGGTAATGTACTCTCCCTCTCAACCGCCAAGTATCCAACAGTTGCCTTGCTCCTCTAGGCTTTGCATGCATCTTGAACCTCAAGAGCATATAGGTTCTTGACTTGTGAATTGATTTGCTTCACCCGTCTCGTGGTGACATGCCTAAAGAAAACCTTTCCCTTACTGAAGACTATATCATAGCCTTGTCTTCTAGCATTGCAATCGATACCAAGTTTTTCTTCAGTCCTGACACATAGTTCACATCTGTCAAGGTAATGCGAGCTCCATGCTCCCTCTGAAAAACAACTGTGCCTAGTCCTTAAACACTATACTTTTCATCATTACCCATCGCTACGAGTATCTGGATATCTTTCTCCTCCAAGGTATTGAACAAACTCTTATCGTTGGTCATGTGGAATGAAGCTCCACTCTCAAGAAACCAACCACATCCCACCATGGATGAAACCATGCATGCGAAGAGGGTGAAATCCAAATTGAACTGTGAGGCAAATGCCTCACCTTCAGATCCTTCTTTGGATCCCATCTTGGATTTCTTCAGTGGACAATTTGTAGCAAAATGGCCCACCTCATGACAATGAAAGCATCTCACTTTTGATTTGTCAAACTTCTTCCCACCATGGGAAGAACTAGATTTGGAATGAGAATCCTTCTCCTTCCCTTTCTTTGCCTTACTCGCTAAGGTGAAATTTTCTTCATCCTCCTTGGATGAAGAACCATCTCTGGTGCTTCTTCTTATCTCCTCCTGCATCAGATCCGACCAAAGTCGTTCCCATATGGCAGTTCCTCTCTTCCATTTACCGAGTCTTGGTAGCTATGCCAGCTCTTAGGAAGACCGAGGAGAGCAAGACTCACCATGTCATCGTCAGCTGTCGTGATCCCTACACTTCCAAGCTCATCCCTGCAAGTGGTGAGCTTGTTTAGATACGTAGAGATCGTGTCACCCTTTGCACACTTGATTTTTTGAAGCTTGTCTTTTAGCGCTAGCTTTTTCTGATCATTGTTGTTCTGATATAGATCTTTCAATGTTTTCCACATTTAAAACGATGTCTCCTTCCCATGGAGGCTCGAGACAATGTGGTCTCGAACTCCCTCCAGGAGGATTCTCCTCGCTCTAGCCACACATTTTTTCCATTCCGCCAATTCTGTAGCATTAGCCGCTACTGGCTTAGGGACTTCTTGATCAATGAAGTCCTTTAGACCATTGTCCTCTAATATTGCTTCCATGTGATCCTTCTAGGCTATGTAATTCGAGATGCCATCAAGGGCATACTCGAGTCTTAAATCGTTGAACGCCATTGGGTAAATTTGAGATTTGATAAGAATTCGAATTCTATAATTAGGAACTTGAAACTTGAAACTTCTCCCTTCTTTGTATATTGTTATTCGCTTTGATCACCTTTGCTCTGATACCATGTAGAAATTCCCACTGTAGATCACCTGATAATGCAATATACTAAAGCAAAATACTTGATCTACTTCTACAAACAAACTTGTGGAAGCTTAATTGATTATGAGCAAGATCAAATAGAACACATATAACAGAGAATGAGAAAGCAATCACACATGAACATAGAAGAATACTCTGGGGAAAGCATCAGCTAAAAACCCTGATCTCTGTATTATCATACAAGTGGAAATATGTCCGGATTACACAAAGATTTAGCTCACAAGCTATCTAGCTCTCAATACAATCCCTCTGCTGCTTATAGATCGTCAAAGGCTTCTCCAAACCTTCTCCTCTACCCTCCAAGCCTCCTATTTCCTTGTGCAGTTTCTCTTGGGGTCCAATGCTGCCACCTGTGTGAATTCACCTCTCACACTGCTCACTAAACTCAGAAGTAACTACACAAACCTAAAGGAGATAATTCCTTCTACATGGATGAGTTTCCTATATAGGAAAAATCATCTAACTGATAGTACATTGTCCCTTCCTCTGATCTCAACTAGTTCTCTGACTGAACTAACATGCATGAGTTTTTTATGAGAGAATATTCAGTTATCTAAAGTGCAACAGTTACATGCATGCATGCATTAACTAACTGAACTCACAATTAATTCCACAAATTGTTGGAACTAATCTAACTGGACTTATCTTAGTTAACTGAGCTAACTAATTACAACTCAAAGTACAACTCATCCGATCTCCTTTAATCAAGGGATAACTTCCTCAATCAATGGAGAAATTGTTGCATGTCTTCACATAGACTTCATGTTTGATTTGCTACAACTAATTAACTCAAGATAAATTAATTAATTATTTTGCAAACAACTGCTAGGATCAAATTCGAATTTTACTTCTCAATTTTAGTTCAGGGACTAACTAAAATTGGAATCTATCCCGAAATAATATTTATAGCAATGTTATTTTTAACATTTCCATTTTTTCATTCCTTGTTGCTATATCCGACACTGGTACTTGAGATGCTATTTATAGAAATCATATTTATAGCATTTCTATGTTTAACATTTCTTGTTTCCATTTTCAACAAGTTCTTGTGGACGTAGTCCCACAATGGGATGAACCACTGTAAAATCTGTGTCTTCATGTGTTGATTTTCTTATTATTTTCACTTTATTTCAATACTGTGAAGTTTATGTATGTTTATGATATATTTAAGTGATGAATTTAATTTTGCGAAGTAATATATAAGTGTGAAGTACTCCATGAATGTGAAGTAGTTTATAAGTGTTAGAGCATAAGAAAATATCACATTTCCACATTGTAGTATCCCTCAAGGCTGCAGAAACTTGGTTCTACAACCTCCATAATCACTTTGGGTGAGACTGCGATCTGCTTGCAAGTCATTGCTGAAAGGGCCAATGATTGAGGGTTTTGTTGGTGCGTAGTAAAGAATCGAACCTGGGTCAGCCCAACCCAAGCCAAGACATTGATTATTTTTCAGCTACGCTAACATGAGTTTGGAGACATTGTGGCAATGGCATGCATAGAGTGACTTGAGACATGGACCAACCATGTGTGGTTTGTTATATACTCATTATTACAACCATGTATTTATTATTGCTTCATCATATTATGCTGGTTGAGACTCCAGTCATTAGCGAGTTGAGTCCTTTTGGTGATAGGCATGTCTTGGAAGAGTCTCATGAGTCAAATGTAGGAGAGTCTTGAGTCATGGCATGCATAGTATGTTGATTTGGGGTAGCATTGGATGTGCTCTAGCCACGAAATTTGGTGGAGAGGCTAGGGCACATGAGATATGCAATACCCAGAAAGGGTTTGGGAAAATTATAAACAGATCAGGAGATATTAAAATAATTAATATAAAATAAAATATTAATGTGTATTAATATGAATCTGTGTTAGAATGGTCCAAAAGACATGGATCAAGCCAGATCTAATCTTAGTCGTTGATTAGGGACTTAATCTTGGCCATTGAGATGCCAACAAGAAAAGTATAAGAGGAGGCTTGAGGGTCACTTGGGGGGTACACTAGAGTGATCAGTCATTCTATTCTCTAGAGCGAGGTTTGCTAAGAGAGATATAATCAGTGATCGGAGAGTATCTGACGGGCATTGAGTACAGAGAGACAGAGAGGCAGAGATAGTGCCAGGAGAGCCGCAGAGTAGCCAGAGAGAGTGACGCAGGGGCAACCAGTGCTCACGCAGGGCCACCCAGAGGAAGCTAAGTGTTGCATAGAGCACCAGAGAGGCCAGCATAGCTGACGCAGAGGGTCAGAGAGCTGACACAAGGCCAGCGCTGGGCTAGGAGAGGCTGACGCAGTCCAGATTGGGCAGACACTAGGGTTTTCAGGCCAGATTGGTGCTGAGTAGTTGCCGGAAGGATTATCGAGGTTTCATCCAGTAAATTTGTCAGAAACAGAGAGGTATTACTGCTAAGGAAATTCTTTGTTGGGTAGGCCAGTTTTGGCACCCAGATTGTACTTTGATATTGCTTAATAAGAAAACCCTCAGATAGTTGCACCGGTTTTCCCACATTGGGTTTTTCCGGGGACATTAGTCCAAAAATAATGGTGTCATATGGTGTGTTTGTTTCTGTTTCTTTTTAGTTGATGATCTGTTTATTTTCAATATTTACATTGTAAATAACTTGTTAAGGAAAATAACAAGTAGGTAGGAATAAATCAGATAAAGTGCATGGAGGGTTTCTAAATAAGTAAACTTAGAAACTTCAACATGGTATCAGAACGTGATTGTATATCATAGGAGGACTAAAAGACATCAGTCGAGTGGAGAAATAGCAGAAGAAAGCAGTTGTCCTGAGGTGACAGAAGTTGTTTCTAGCAGCGCGGAAGTCAAGGAGTGTGACGCAGAGTTAGCCAGGGCCACGTAGAGGCAGCCGGGAGCTGCGCAGAGCCTCAGAGAGGCCAGCGTTGCTGACGCAGAGGACCAGAGGGTTGATGCAGGGCCTCCCAGGGCTGACGCAGACCCATCCGGAGTGACGTAGGGCTAGCATGAGGCAGAGAGGGGCTGATGCAATCCATAGATAGGCAATTGCTAGGGTTTAGATGGCTGCAGGAATATTGTAGAGTGGAGTTGGTGAGGTACTATAGTCAGAACAATACCTGACAGAGCAAGGCCAAAGGAGTTGCTATCGAGGGTTTCTAGCCGAGGAACCCGGATCAGTGGTACGGTTGCACAAGATGATTAGAGTAGGGGGTATCTCGACAAGCAGCAGAAGGATTTCTAGGAGGGAAATCAGGACTCAAAGAGAGTCCAGAAGAGAACTTCCAGACGGGAAGTAGAGACTTAGAGGAGTCGAACAGAGAACTTCCAGGAGGGAAGTAGAGGAGCATCATGGCACTACGTGGAGTAAGAGACTAGGATAGACTGGATGGAGCATCAAACTTTGCAGTCTAGAAGGCCAGAATCTTATTCGTACTTGACAAGAATCGTGTTAAGAACTTCGCCTTGAAGGTAATAGTTGTCCTAGTCGACCCCAGTGATATTGATAGGTATGAGGAGGTGATGGCAAGGACCAAGAGCATTATCCTTTATAGGGTCAAGGATCATGTAGTACCACACATAGCCGAGAAGGAAACAACATTTGAGATGTGGGAGGCTCTCAAGAAGCTGTACCAGCATACTTCTATGCAGAGAAGAATGTTGTTCGAGAATCAGATGAGGTCGTATTAGATGAAGAAGGGACAATCGATTAACACCTTCCTCGGAGGACTGAATGAGATTCGAGATTAGTTGACTGCTATAGGGGAGACACCGGATTAGGAGCTAATGGTGAGGACAACCCTGAATGTTGTCTCAGAAGACTGGGAAGTGTTTGTCCAGAGTATACTGGGTAGAGGGACACTTCCACCATGGGATGAGATGTGGGCAACTCTTCACCAGGAAGAGATCAGACAGCAGTCAAAGATAGGTAGCAGCAGCAAGGGGATCAAAGTCAAGTAGGAGGAGGAATAAGAGTAAGGGAGAGTCTTCCGAGACTAAGGCAGCACCAACACGGGTAGAGAAGGAAGTTTTGAAAGACGATGACTGTGCCATGAGTGCACATGCGCGACTTAAGCAGAAGTGGGGAGACATAAAGCTGTATTGAGGTGGACTATAGGGGATGAGGGGCAGGATCCTCGAGGTACCCAACCTCTTGGATTATACCTTGCTATGGGAGCCCCGAAGAGGAGTAGCAGGACTGGCTGAGTTGGGTAGAGATGGATGTGGATGGAGAGGTAGAGAGAGCTACAATGCAGGAGTTCCGAGACAACACAAGGCTAGCAAGATGCAGCAGTGCGAGAGGAACAGGAGTGTTGCACCAGTGGAGGATGGAATAGAGAGGTGTACAATAGTGCAAGATGCATGGAGTTGTTGCAACAGTGCAGAGGTCAAAGAGGGAGCACTTGTTAGCGACAGAGGGAGCTTCAACATCAGTGGGTGTCTCTAGCCAAACAGGGAGGTCAGGTTGGGAGATCAGTTACTTACTTCTTAGTAACTGAGTTGCATTGCAGCAGTGGGCAACACGATGCAACATGATGAGAGGAGGTGCAGTGCGGATGCAGTGCTGGGAGAAAGGACCAGTAGCGACACGGATGCAGTGGCAGTTGTCGTACAGATGCAACAATGGTAGTGGAAGAACCATGGGCAACAGTACAGGATGTAACAGTGTAGAGGATGTTGGGCAGGAAGGTCTAGCATCAACACAGGTATAGATGCCGGATGATCAGAGTAATACTCAGTGAGGAGTATTGCTAGAGCACAGTCCTCGCTAAGAGGGAGTGTTGATTTGGGGTAGCATCGGATGTGCTCTAGCCATGAAATTTGGTGGAGAGGCTAGGGCACATGAGATCTCCAATACGCAGAAAAGGTTTGGGAAGATTCTAAACAAATCAGGAGATATTAAAATAATTAATATTTTTAATGGAGTCCCTAAGTCTAAACTTAGGGAAAATAAAATATTAATGTGTATTAATATGAATATGTGTTAGAATGGTCCAAAAGACATGGATCAAGCCAGATCTAATCTTAGTTGTTGATTAGGGACTTAATCTTGTCTGTTGAGATGTCAACAGGAAAAGTATAAGAGGAGGCTTGAGAGTCACTTGGAGGGTACACTAGAGTGATCAGTCATTCTATTCTCTAGAGTGGGGTTTGCTAAGAGAGATAGAATCAATGATCGAAGAGTAGCTGAGGGTCATTGAGTACAAAGAGACAAATAGGTAGAGATAGTGTCGGGAGAGAAATAGCGCAGCCAGAGAGAGTGACATAGGAGCAACCAATGCTCACGCAAGGCCACGCAGAGACAGCTAAGTGTTGCACAAAGCACCAGAGAGGCCAGCGTAGCTGACATAGAGGGTCAGAGAGCTGATGCAGGGCCTCCTGGGGCTGATGCAGGCCAAGATAGGCTGATGCAAGGCCACCACTGGGCTAGGAGAGGCTGACGCAATCCAGATTGGGCAGACGCTAGGGTTTCTGGGGCAGATTGGTGCTGAGAAGTTGCCGGAAGGATTATCTGGGGTTTTAGCTAGTAGATTTGTCAGAAACGGAGAGGTATTACTGCTAAGGAAATTCTCTGTTGGGTAGGCCAGTTTCGGCACCCAGATTGTACTTTGATATTGCTTAATAGGAAAACCCTCAGATAGCTGCACCAGTTTTCCCACATTGGGTTTTGCCGGGGACATTAGTCCAAAAATAATGGTGTCATATGGTGTGTTTATTTATGTTTCTTTTTAGTTGTTGATCTAATATGTTGAGCATGCACTAGTGTTTATTTTTAGTATTTACATTGTAAATAACTTGTTAAGGAAAATAACAAGTAGGTAGGAATAAATCAGATAAAGTGCATGGAGGGTTTCTAACTAAGTAAACTTAGAAACTTCAACATAGTCATGAGTTACTTTTATTTCTTCCATCTAATAACACTCATGTGCAAGATCTTGCCATGTAAGCACATTATATCATCATTGAGTTGTTGGTTGAATGGTCATTGTGTTAAAGCATGCATCATTGAGATGAGTCATGTATGGTAATTTTGGAGTCATGGTGTTTAGGCATGCATTGGATAATTGTTGGAGTAATGTTTCAACTATATATGGGTTGTTGTATATCATGTTGTAGTATTTTTATAGCCTTGTATCTCATTATACAAACATGAACACACATTGCATTAGGTATCGTTGGTCAAGGTTGTGGTGGAGAGAGAGTTTTTGTGTATAGCATGCATTGATGAGGGATGGACCAACCATACATGTATGTTGATGGATGTTGTTGTTTCGGCCATGTATCACATTGCATGTTGGTCATTGATATGTATTGGAGTCATTGATTTGTTGGATAGACATGTATGTCAAAATTAATCATCCTTTTCATGTAAGCACCCTAAGTGCAATGATGTAACAACCATGTACTTTCATTGTATCATTAATAAAAATTGGCATTAGAAACATTACAAAGATGATGTTTTTAGCCCCATCATGTGTTCATGCGGATCATCTCATATGCTTCAGATATGTCAACCACTCATTCTTATCATTATGATCTTCTTTGAGACATGTTTGTAGCTATGGAGAACACAGGTTGATGCCTCATGTGGATATTGTTGCACACTTTGTTAATGTTGCTCATAGATGCCACATTTTGTTGTCCATTATGATGTTTTTCATTGATGTTCTATGTGGTTTCCTCATGTGCATATTACTCGATATATTGTTGTTGCTGCTAGAGATTGATTGGTTAGACACGATGCTAAGAGGAGACTACTTGATGATTGGTTTGATATGCCACTTGTTGTTGTTGATGTGAAAAGCATGGACATTTGTTGATATGCGTTACTATTCATCCATGTAGAGACCATATGGCCTGGTGCTTGGGCTTGTGTTACAAAGCTCTTGCTTATTTATCAGAAGGAGTTGACCCTTTTCCATTGATGTCAAAGGGGGAGAGAGAAGAAAAGATTGAAGGTCTGGAGATTGTGTGTGATTGTCATCAATGGCAATGGGGGAGATTGTTGGCATTATGGATTTCATGGTTGTAGTTGGTTTATGTTGGCATTGATGTCAACCATGCTACACTAATGTCAACCTAGTTCAGTGAGCCAGTCATGTTGGTTTTGATGGATTAGTGGGCTAATTAATGTGCTACAGAGTTGTTGCTACATAGTTGTGCAGAGGTGTTGAAGGTGTGCATGTGTCTAAGGAAGAGTAGATGGCTTGTTGGCATTGATGTCAACTCTTGGCTTGTTGGCATTCAGGTCAACTTGGTGGTGGCACTCGGTTATTGTGTTAGCCTATTTGTTGAAGTGTCAAAGAGCTTGGAAGAGGTTTGGAAGATTGCCTAGGTACTAAAGAAGGTGTCTTAGAGGTTGGAAATTTTTTTGAGCAATAGATTCATTGGTTTTCATAAGATAAGATATAGTTGTTGGGAGAGAGACGCACACAAAGTGGCCGTAGGATCTCAGCCTTTGGGAGCCCAATGGAAAGGTAGACACTATGGTTACAGGGAAGAAACATCGTCCTAGCGAATGTGGCATAAATGTGAAAATCTCCACACCCCTCGCGCATCATCAAAAGAATTTGGGCATCGTAATTCCTAGAAGTTTTGAAATTAATTGGGTAAGCTTGAAATTGGTTGAATAAGTCCCCCATTGTGTATGAATGCCTTTAATGCACAAGTAGTGATGGTTATGGGTGGATTTCGTCAAAGTTGAGCACCTATGAACTCAATCTAAAAGAGGAATTCACCCAACACATTATATATATCTCATTTTGGATATGGGATGTGGTTGGTTTTGTGCGATTGATTGAGAAAAAGATATGGAATAAAGGATAATGCTTAAGGTGTATTGGGGATTAAAACTATCTTGTATATGTACGCAAAATGGTGGAGGAGTCAGCATATCGAAGGCCTGTAGTAGAGTACTAAAGCAGATTATCAATTTGCAGATTAGATTTGTGGCTATTGTAGTAGAGTTTGTTTGGAGGAAGATAACCTTAAGAAAAAGGCATGTAGCTGAGCATGGAGCAGTGCACTTGTTGCATTATTTGAGATTTTTTTTGCAGGGTCTTGTTGCATATGGAAGAATTCCATAATGATTTTATGCCGCTGATATACTAAGGGTTTGATGAATTTGTTTTATTCTAAAGTTTGTATTGATGAGATTTGTATGACCATGATGTTAATCATGTTGTCACTAATGTCAAAGTAGGAGCAAAAGTAGGTGTGCCGGGCGTCATTGATGTCAAAGCAAGAGCAGGAGAAGGTATGCAGTGGATGAATGGATGTAGTGAAGAAACCCTAACTAACCCTAGCTCTAGGGTTTAGGTTCCTTGGATGATGGAAATACCCTGCACTTTGTTGTAGATTTTGATGATGCAAATCTATGGTCTTGCCTCGAATACCCTCGCCATCGGATTCTATTCGTCGAAGCAATTCTAGTGATATGTGGAGCGTATTGTGGGCCTTCACGATTTGTGAGATATGCCCAGTTGAAGTTGAGGCCCCAACCTTTGGTTAAAAAAAACCAAAGGGGTTATGAGATGGAACCATAAAACATGCTCATGTGAAACTAAGGAAATAACTGGATTATGTGGCATCATATTGATTCATTGATGACATGACGACATTTATGAGTGATGTGGCAATATCTTCACCGTTGCAACCCTAACATAAAACCCTAATTCGGTTAAGGTTTTTGGCGAAAAGATATTATTGAAATTTAAATTATGTTTGGCTCGAAATTTAATTTAAAAAAAAAAAAACCAAAGAATTATTTTTGGTGGGAATATTTTTTAAAATTTAAAATTTAATCCTTGAATAGGTCTGAGATGTGAGGAGATCCTTTTCACTGTGTTTGCTCGAATTATTCGATAATGAAGTCATCTAATCATAGTCCCGCAACCTTGAGGAATTTTGGAGATTTGATGTAGGGTTTCATTTTTATTGTATAAAGGATTTCATGGGGTAAATTCTTGTAGGTGGATTTCATTTCCAAGTTCCAGTATCCTTTGAAGATTGTGTTCAATGCTCAATACCCAATCTATCCCTGTGGCTCCACAAGGACAATGAGAAAACAAGAACAATTGTCATGTGGCTGAGGCAGTGACTGCAGCTTGGTATCACTGCGGGCTATATACCAGTCAAGAATGAAGTAATTCAATTCTTCTGAGCTAAAGTGATCCTGCGACAAAACATTTTGAACAGATTTGAGGTAGCTACAATTTTTTGGCAAAGTTTCTTGTGTACGGGTTTTGTTGTTTCTCCTCTGCAGGAGATATGCTGGCCATAACTTGGTTTTCACTTGATTATTAGATTGCTGGACCTTGAGTGTGTTTCATAGTTATTTTGTCTGCGGCTCGAAGACCGAAATGTGTGATGAGGAGTCCAATATTCTGAACATCATATGAAACATCTGATCTGCTGTGAACCTGAATGTTCTACAACCCCCACTAGGGTATTAAATTCGGAACTTGAGACCTATTTCAGTAACTGTTCGGTGGATATTTTTACTACAGGATCTGGGATAATGCACGGTTTCTGAAGTAGTTTTCTGAAGCAACGTTTACCACACAGACTCACACATACACCTGGATGTTGGTTTGAGTATATACATATTTTCCAAGAGCTAACCTAGTGTCAGTAATGGTCCTGTAGACATAAGCATGATATGATTGTGAAATTAAAAGAACCCAACCTTCAAAAGTTAGTGGTATTGATCTCTGTGGCATTAATAAGCCAGTGACTTGATCTGAATATTGCAATATTTTTGGCTATAAGAATGACAATGGTCATATGTGCCATCATCCAGTGAAATATATAAGTGATGTTCTGTGCTGACCACGTAAAAAAAGTGTCCTTTGAATTTATAAGTATGCACTAGGGAATTGATTACCTGAAGATTGTTGTAGACAATGATCCCGTTGATATACAGTGAACTTGAATGTGACCTTTGTATCTCCTTGACATTGATGCTATTGTCCTACCACAGACAGTGAAACATTAAGTTCCCTCAAGAGTATGACATAGCTCTGTGTATATTGACCTGGAAAAATACTTTGTATGGCAACAACAATGATGACATAAACAAAGGCAGATAATTTGCACCTTTGTTGTAGCTAACAATTAGCATATAGACTGAAGTATGATTGGTTCTTGAAGACAATTGCTTAGTACATTGAAAGATTCCTAAACCATATACAAAAGATATGTTGTAATCCTATGTTAACAGTGATCCTCATGTCCATGTATGGCAACAATAATTCTCTTGGGCATGAATGTGAGTTTGTTGTCAGACAACATTGCAGGTAGATAATATCATCAGTATTATGAGTGCCTTGAGAAACATATGGTTGCGTAATAACCTGAACGCTTTCCAAAGAATGACTATGTTGTGCAGCTGGGGTTTGAACTTGTGTGAGCCTTGGAAATATGACAGTGATTCCAACGACATTTGGGCCGAATCCCCTTGTGCTTGAGAATGTGATAGAAACCCTAGTACCTGAGGCAATGATGCTTAGTAACCTTGTTTTACGTAGCAGTTGCAACATTGGCAATAGTGGAAGAAGTGGCGGTAGGTTTGGAGGAGTATATGTGACAGTAGCAGTAGTAGTAATCAGTGACAAAAGTAAGAAGCAATATAGCAACAGTGGATGATTGGTGAAGTGTACGAGTAGTAGAGGTAGGAGGAGCAGTAGTGGATGACAGTGTGAGAAGTAGTGGTCAGTGGCAATAGAAGTAATAATGTTGGATAATGGCAATAAAATAACAACAATGGTAGTGGGAGTGACTTGAAGGCATCTCAATTATAATAGGGCCATTATCGTTGGTATAGGAACCCAACCTTCAGGGAGAATTTGCTTCCTCCAACATTGATGATAAAACCCCTTGGGGAGTCTTGTACTTCCTTCTAGACTGGTTTGGTAAATGTTGTATGTACATCATACATAGCACAACTTGGTTTGGGCATTATTTCTGGTGTTTTTATTGTTGATGTGATGTTGATTAGTATTTTGATCTGATGCTCTGAAGTTTTAATTAATAAACTAAACAATTGTGTGAAAAGAACAAGAAACACCTCTTAGTATTTCCAACACATGAATGGCTTGATTAATGTATGTTGATATTATGGATGAGTGTGTGAGTTGTAATATTGCTACTAGTTTTTTATGTTGATGAGCATATTGTTATTGAGTTGTTGATAATGTCTTGCTACTAGGGTTTGATAGCAGAGCTGAGTCATATGTATGTTGAGAATAGTGTCTTGGGGATCCAGTGTGAAATATTATGAAACTAGGTCTACATAGAGTTTGAGGAAGAGTGGCCTCTAGAAAGTGGTGGCTTGCTAAGTTGGAGTGGTGATTCCGTGCTAGTGGTGGCTAGCAATAATATTGTGGGAGTGGTGGCTTTCATCTAGTGGTGGTTGGATAATAGTTGGTGGTGTCCAACTAAATGTATTTTGGATTAAGTCTCTTAGATGGTGGTGGCCAAATAATTGTGTTTAAGGTTGAGTCTCCTAGCGTGTTGGCCAAAAATCAATGTAAAAGACATCATTGTCTTGACACATATTAAAATATTCAGAGTAGTGCAACAATATTAAGGGTGATTTTTCTCTCGGAAGGGTTTTGACCAAATATCTTTGTGTCTCCTTGTGATCTTGATTTGTGTGTTTTTTTTTATGGTTTTTTATGTGTATATGTTTCTTATATGTTTACATGCTCATGTTATATCTACTTATGGTGCATCTTTATGCATAGATCCTCTCACATGTTAAGCTGCTAATGAATGGTTGATTCCAGATTTAAAAGAAAATTGATCAAAACATAATACTGATCCACTCCCCTCTCGGTATTGCTACTTTTCCAACAAACCTTGGGACATAATTACCTTAGGTCGGTACTGAAAATACCTTATTATAGTACATTATATGAGCAGAGGAATGGTTGTTTAGGAGGGCTATAATGAATTTTGATGGAGAGTTCAAAATGTCCATAAAATGATTGTTTGTCAAATCAAATCAAGTCAAATCAACCTTTAGAGGCATATTTTCAGACATGGAAACAACTATATATTGGCATATATTCTCCACCATTTGGAAAACAATTCATGAATCTTTTGCGGTGAATAAATTCGATGAAGTCTAAGGCTATATTCTTCTGTGGAGGATGAGTTTCCTGTGACACCTATCTCTGTGATGATGCAAGTTTCCTATAATACCTATCTATGTGATGATGCAAATTTCTTGAGGATATAATTCTCTATGATGATGCAAATTTCCAATGGATACAATTCTCTGTGATGATGCAAGTTTAGAAGTATATTCTCCAATGATGATGTGAGTTTCAGAGGCATCTAAGGATAGGAAAATGGTAGGTTGGTTGAATATCTTATGGCAGATTTTGGAGGGCTGAAATGGAACTTGGATCATTGGTTAGCTTGACTTGGATTCCTCTTATTGAAAAATAATCTATAAGGAAAGGATTGATGGGTTTTCCCCTTGTGGGTTTTTCCCTAGCATATGGCCTAACTTCTGGTGTCTATTTTCTATTTGTGCACTGTGATCTACATAACTAAATGTATAATTTATTGATGACATAACTGAAGTAAAATAATGCTAAATAACATATACATAAACAGTCACAAGTAATTATGATGTTCATAAATTATATATTTCAAATAAATTTCAACAAATAATTGAATGGTGAAAATGCTTTAGTTGATTGTCCCACTAGAGAAATGGCTTATGCCTCCATGATTCCACCAAATTGGACTCAAAGCCAACATATTGAGCAATAATTGTACACATTTTGCAATCACAAATTAGAATAAAAGACAAAAAAATTCTAAACCATCATCAATGAAATTCCCATTGGATTCCTACTATAATTAGATCATACTCCTTTTGATATTTATGTTTATTAAGCCCATGTCCTCACTATTTTCAACCATGGCCAATGGGAAAATACAATACAATTGCAAACATGATTTTGAATTCCCCATGCACCAATACGTTCATCATTGCTAGATCTATAAAATCCACCAAATTAATTCTTACCATCCTCCTTGATACCTATTTTCCTATCTCCAACTAGAAGAGCATGCTCTGAATATAAATTTTTATGGATAAGAAAACTATTAGTACCCCATGGCTTCATTTTAGCTCAACCATTCAATATAAAGAAACATCTCAATGGTCAAGTTCCATTGCAAGGAAAAGTGGTGACACATCCATGAGCATCAGACCCATCCCAACCTACAATCATTATATCAATTTCTCTTTTGAAGATGTGTAGTTTGAATTTATGCCACTTTATGAAGAATCTAGGCCACTAGGGTGCATCTATGGCAAAGATGATTTTATTTGTATTAATGATGATGTTTATGATGCTTGAATGATGATTATCTTCATATGAATGTGCATTAAAATTTATGTAAAATATGAGTGTTTGACCTTACATCTATTGGGAGTTCAAAAGTTAAAATTTACTTTTTCTTGAGAGTTTGCCCACTTTGAAAATTGGTTCATTGTAAGTGAATATGCATTAAGTAAATAAAATATTTCCAAAACTATGTTAAACAACATTGGTATGCTATCCTCTTTATGAATGTGCTTCACTAGCTTCGTGAAGTAGGATATGCTAGTTGATAATTCAAAGGAGAAGAAGATGAAAAAGAAAACACAAAGAAATTGTTATGGATTATGTGATCACTATCAAGGTTATTGGTGTTGATCAATGAAAGCTTGACCATACCATTGTATAGTAACACTAGGCTCTAATCACACTAAATATATGTATGAATTGCACTAAATTAGAAATTTTATGAAAATTAAATTATATATTTTGTGTTCATATAATATGAATGAGGTGACTTATAAACAACCATTTTGATCGACATTTTGAATTTTGTGTTCTTGACATTTTAATGTGTTGATTTTTTTAGCTATGATCAGTCTTCATAATGTATGATTGAATCATTAATGAATTTGTAGAGCATATTTTTAAATTCTAAGAGTCAAAATAAATCATTTTTGAATAAAATAAATAAATAATTTTGTCATGTCCTATTTGGACATTTTAAAAGAAACAAATTTCAACTTTTAAAAGTATCTTTGTGTCCCCAAGTCGACCAAGTTGGCCCTCCAGAAGACAGGTCAACTCAGCCCTTAGAGACACCCTTTCAGATGAGGCAACCACTATATATTGGCATTATTACTCTATTTGATAAGCATTCTGTGACTCTTCTATGATGAAGAAATTTAGAGACGTGTAGGCTATATCTCTCTATGGAAGATAAATTCTTGAGGCTACAATGTTCTGTGATATGCGAGTTTCTGTGGCAATATACTTTATGTAATACGAGCCTCCTATAATGCCTTTTTAGTGTGGGTAAGCGAGTTACTGTGGCTCTGCGTTTTCTATGATTTGAGGTTGGTTTGAGGACAGTCAGAAGGCATCCTATGGACAAACTTATGAAAGACTTCATGTGAAAATTGGTTAGTTAGTGGAGGGA
Organism: Pinus tabuliformis; assembly: GCA_031772625.1. Lineage (NCBI taxonomy): Eukaryota > Viridiplantae > Streptophyta > Pinopsida > Pinales > Pinaceae > Pinus > Pinus tabuliformis. The sequence goes on along the minus strand of CM062805.1, from coordinate 653,898,085 downwards.
TGACTTGGTCTTTGGTGGTTAACAATCTCGGCATGGGGTCCTTGAAAACCCATCCAAATACCACACATTTAGTGTTGACCAAGTGACTGTGGCCAAAAAACGTGCCTTAACATTAAAGGAACCTAAGGTTATATACTTATGGTTCAATGACATCTCATTATAATAGAAATCCCCATAATCTACATCTCTTCGTAAGTTCAGGGTTCAAGAGGATCCAGGTGATGTAACTTTTCTCAAGGTCCTAGAGATTCGCTAAACTCATATTTGAATTTTAAATGGTAATTTGGTTTGAGGTGTTGCCGGCGATTGCAATAAGAGAAGATACAAAAAGTGCCAAATTTCTGGAGCAATGCCAAAACTTTTAAATAATGAAATACAACATGCTTGCGTTACTCACGCCTAGTCCCAAAATGGGGTGATCTAGATATTTATGAGATTTGGACTATTTGAGCACAAGCAGTTAGTACTCGAGCCCCTAGAGGTACGAGAGAATGGTAAAGGCATAAAGGGTTCTTTTACTAGAGACTGTAATCACATCAAAGGGTAAATGAATAAAGTGTGTATGGTAAAGGCATAAAGTGTTCTTTTACCAAAGACTATAATTGCAATCAAATCTTAATTAAAAAAAATTAATATCAAAATATTCATGAAAAATCTAGGATATCATTGACATTACCATTTTTCTCTCAAAGTTTCGTTGTTTCCTCTGATGCGATGCTCGAACAAGTTGGTGCAATACACCCTCTTTATCTCACAGTTACAGGGGATGAAGTGGAGAGCAAGGACTTCTTCGTCTCATGATTGTAGGGGATCAAACGTGGAGCAAGGACCTTAGGCCAAGTGGCATTAGTGAGATTTTGAGGTAAAAAATGGGCCTCAAAACAAAATTGTACCAAAAAATCAACTTTATAAGAACCAATAAGATTCAAGATGATGACATTAACCATGGGGGATGATTCACCATTTTTGGAGTAAACCTCTACTAAAAAATCAAACATTTCCATAGTATATGAAAATTTCAATGGTTTATATTTAGACATGCAAGGAAAGTTTTCATAATAAATATGTACATGTACACCTACCTTTATGGATAAATCAATAGGATTTTTGCTATACACCAAAATATCATCCATTTGAATTAATTTCTTTCTACCAGTATTTACAAAATGACCATCTCTCAATAAGGGATTCACATCTAAACTTTGATCCCTTATAAAACCCTCACCTAGTAACTACAATGTAATGTTTTTAATGATACCCATATGACCCACTCAAAGATAACAATGCTTTTATTTTAATTAATGAAGGATTGCAATACATAACCTTGCTACCTTCATCTTCATACACCATATTAACATGTAAAGCATCATACATGCTATGTGTCTATGCGTCATTGGTATCAACAATATAAAGAATTGGATAATTACCACAAGGATCCAAGCATGTCAACTCTAGGTTTCCCATTTGGGACTCATTAGAGTCATCAACAAAATGATATATTTTAATCCATTTCTTCCTTTAAGAAGAGAATTTGTATCAAAGTTTGGAACATTTCCTTTAACACATTGCATTGCTGAATGACATCGAAGTTAAGGTAATTTAATATCATTAGTTTGGATTTGAACAAAGTCACCACTAGATGCATCATTTCCACTTCAATATTATTTTTAATTAATTTTAGACAATTGTCATGACCTTGGTCATTACATAGATAATTTTTAATTGAGTTTTAGTCACTTTTCCAATCTAATGTTCTCTTTAGAAAGTATTTAGAAAGCTTCATCCACAACTTTTGGTGAGAAGGATTTTTTGTTCTTTATGTGGCAACATATTAAGGTTTCTGTTTTTTTGTGAGTTATATTTGAGTATGAAAACACTCCCACACCATCAATGCATGCATCCACTATAACCATGTCAAATTTTAGTGCAAATGAGTAAAAAATGAAAAAAAATCAATGTTGGCCCCATTTATAGGTCATTGTGTGTAGGGTCAATTAATTAGAATATGCTTTATGCAACTAATTATTAGTAGATTTTAAGTGATGGATTGGTCCTTAACCAGGGTAGGTCCAACATTGGAAAATAGTAATAAATAATTTCATCTCCTTCACATTTATGTTATAATTTTGTCGTATTATTGTTGAATTATTTATGTCAGTGGTATTTAAGTCTCGAAACCTTCCCATACCATCAATGCATGCATCTACCATATCCATGTCAAATTTTAGCACATATGAGAACAAACTGAAAAAATTTCAACCCTGGACCCATTCACAGGTCATATTGTGAAAGCTCAAGGGACTTCTACAACCCTCTTGAAATTGATTCACTGAAACTTGCAGATAATAGAGAGAATGAAAACAAAAAATAAAGTATAAAATCAATAACACTTTCATTTTTAGGTCCCTATCATACTAGTGTAGCCCCCTTATTGTCATTGTTAGTGTAACCTCCTATTGTTATTGTTGTGCCCCATAGAAGCCCACTATTGTTATCATTGTTATGTAGGCTATGATTATATTGTGACCCCTTAGACTCCTATATATACCAAGGAGGTCTTGTCATTTGTATCATCGAAGAATTTTTCATCTATGTAATGTAAAGGGGGTTTCTCACTCGAACATGATAATTTTGAAGTCGTTGATCTATCTTTTCTCTGAGCTGGTTGAATAACATTTGGTATCAGAGCTTTGGATTCTCGGTTTTGCTTCTTCAAATAGGTCATATTAGAATTTTCGCTATATTTTTTTTTCTACGAGGCTTCTAAATCTGAAATTTGGACCACATAGAGACCAAATCTTGATGAACTTCATGTACATATGTCAGATCATGGTTCTCTATATTTTCAGAGATATGATATGAGGAAGCTAGGGTTTTTTCTGGCTCCAAAATTCAGTCTCAAACATGTGACCTAGGGAAAATTGTCATAACATTCTCTTTGAGAATTAGATTTGAATTTTATAAACAATGACTGAAATTACAAGGATTTTAGTTTGGCATGTATAATTTTCAGAGCCGAAGGTCAAAATAATGACACGTGGCATTCTGTACAAGTTCTTTTTACTGAACCAGTATATAATCAGGACATTGTGGGAGATTGGACATAGCTCTTTCTTGAAGACTCTAACCTCAGTTTGACTTGTGGGGTTGGAAATATGACTCACAAGGCTACCATAGGATGAAATTTCAGACCTTGGAGATCCAAAATTACAGAGCTACGACAGATTCAATATCGAGCTCCAACAAAGCAAAAAAAATGTGTGTATTATTTTAAAATTTGCATAAGTTTTGTTTGAAAAATCAGTTTGAAGTGATTCAAGCGGCATAGTGAAGCATAAATACCATTGTTTGATTCCAAAATTACTTGAAGAAATAAAATGGAAACACCTATTAAGCAACCAAAAATCTCTACTATGACACATGAAGAAGAGGAAGAAATGCAACATGATATATCAAAATTACGAGACCAAGTGCAACAAATTCTGCTCTCGCAAAGAGTAACAAAAAATGAAATGAAAGGCAAGATGGATGGTTTGAAGGATGGATTAAAAGAGGATATGGAAGGTTTGAAGGATGGATTAAAAGAGGATATGGAAGGTTTGACAAAGTAGACTCCAGAAGCAACTAAGGCCTTTGAACATCTTAAAGAGGCAATGTGCCAAGCACCGGTCTTAGTTACACCAAACTTCACAATAACCTTTATTGTGGAATGTGATACCTAAAGAAATGGAATTGGTACTATTTTAATGCAAGAAGGAAAACCCATTTCTTTTGAAAGTAGTCCAATCAAGGGAAATTATCTACACAAACCTATTTATGAGAAGGAAATGTTGGCAATACTACATGCACTAAAGAAATGGCGACCTTACCCAATGGGAAGACACTTCAAGGTAAAAACCGATCACAATAGTCTTATATACTTTTTGGAACAAATATTATCTTCATAAGAGCAATAAAAATGGGTCACAAAGATGTTGGGTTATGACTTTGAAATCATCTATAAAAAAAGGGAAGAAAAATGTTCTTGCAGATGAACTCTCGAGAAAGGATGAGGATGTGGAAGCATTGCTTTGTGCCACTTTTATTATCCAACCTAATTGGATACTGAAGCAAGGGATGAATGGAAGAATGACGAAGAGGGTTGGAATCATTCAAAATTTGTAGCAAGATCCGAGTATGTATGATACATTTATCTGGAAAAATGATTCATTATGGTACAAAGATTGTTTATATCTCTGTAAGAATTCACAACTCAAACAAAAGATTCTTTTGGAATTGCACACCTCCCCCTTAGGAGGGCATTCAATATTTTTAAAAAATTACCACAGGGTCAAGAAGGATTTTTTTTGGGATGGCCTTAAATCTGATATTCAGAAGTTTGTGGCAGAATGTTTGGTTTGCCAACAAAATAAAGTTGAGACAATTAAGACCCCAGTTTTGTTACAACCTTTAGTCATTCCAAGTCAGCAATGGGAGGAGGTCTCAATGGATTTTATCACAGGTTTAGCCAAGTCTGAAGGAAAGAGTGTCATCATGGTGATAGTTGATAGAATTACCAAGTATGCAAACTTTTGTGCATCTAAAGCTTATCCTTTTAAATCCAATACAATTGCTACTGCATTTATGGAAACAATTCAAAAGCTACAAAGATCCCATTTTCACTAGAAATTTTTGGACAGAATTATTTTCTTGTCTTGGTACTCAATTAGCTCATATTTCATCTTATCATCCTCAATTTGATGGGAAAACTGAGATAATGAAAAAATGTTTGTAAGGATATCTTTATTTCTTTGTATATGATAAACAAACACAATGGGTCGAGTGGTTACCTCTAGATGAATGGTGGTATAACACTTCCTTCCATACTACAGAAAAAAATGACTCCATTTACGACGCTTTATGGATATCATACACCATCCATCACATCATCTTTAAGAGCAAATTCTAAGGTCAAGCAGTGGAAGATCACATTGAACATCAACAACAAGTTCTCCAACTCTTAAATGGTAACCTCACTCTGGCACAGAATCGAATGAAACAACATGCATATCAACATCACAATGAAATAAGTTTTGATGTAGGTGACTGGGTATTTTTACGACTACAACCGTATAACCTAATGTCCCTCAAGCAAGCTAAGAAGGATAATAAATTATCACCCAAGTATTATGGTCCTTACAAGGTGTTGCAAACTATTGGTACTATGACATATAAATTGGAGTTTCCTGCATATTCCCAAGTACACTCAGTTTTCCATGTTTCATGCTTAAAGAAGGTTATCAATGACAAGCTTCCAATTCAAACAATATTGACATAACTTTACGAATAAGGAAAAATCATTTTGGATCCAGAAGCAGTCACGAAAACCAGAACTCGATAGCTACGAAATCAATCAATTTTAGAGTATCTCATTAAGTGGAAGAACTTACCTACTGAAGATTCCACATATGAGGATGGGAATTTTATACAGAAGAATCCAGAACTACTCAAGTGTTAAGGATAACACTTTTTTGAAGGATAGGGGCATGTTAGGTCCCTATAATACTAGTGTATCCCCCTTATTGTTATTGTTAGTGTAGCCACATATTTTTATTGTTGTGCCCATGTAGCCCACATATTTTTATTGTTGTGCTCCATAGAATCCCACTATTGTTATTATTTTTATGTACTCTGATTATATTGTGACCCCTTAGACTCTTATATATACCAAGGAGGTATTGTCATTTGTATCATCGAAGAATTGTTAATTTATGTAATATAAAGGAGGTTTCCCCCTCAAAGAGGATAATTTTTAAGTCGTTGATCTATCTTTTCTATGAGCTAGTTGCATAACATTCATATTTTACAAATCTCTACAAATACCTCTTTCTCCTTGTTCATAGTGAAACACAATGGCAAAATTTGGGTGATCTCCCTTGATTATCAAATTCTTTCTGAGTCGTATTTGAGTTTGGAAACACTACCACACTGGAAATGCATGCATCTACTATAGCCATGTCAAATTTCATTATGTATAAGCACAAATTGAAAAATTTTCAACGTTGGCCCCATTCACAAGTCTAGGGTCAGTTAATTAGAGCATCATTTTGGCCACTAATTATTAGTAACTTTAAGCACTAGATTTGGTCCTTAGTTAGGGTAGGCTGATAATTAGAAATGATAAGCTTGATATAGGTATATATTATTGGTTCCTAACTATCATTTTTTCATTCACGAGGACTCATATACTTTGAGATTGAAAGCAAAAGCGTAAGAGAGATATAATAAATTATGTCATGTATTGGCTGTGACAACAAGCTTGAGATCGGTGCAAATAATGATCTTCTCTAGGTTTAAATAATAATATAATATTCTCTGTTGAACAAGGGCAACCACGTGAAGGTGGAAGTTCATATTTCCCCTCCCCCCCACGCCCCCTCACATCACTCTCATAATTACCAATACCCAATTTATCTACTATAAAATATTTGAAAGAAACATAGTAAGAATTAAGAACATATAAAAATTGCTAAGAAAAAAATATTTAAGTTAAATGAAAGAGAAAAAATATGAAACTAAAAACATATAAACACATACCTCATACATTACAACAATTCGATATCATTAATATTCTTCTTCATCCAACAAATCAACATTTATGTCATCCGGTTAAAAAATTACGTTGAAATGATAAAAAAATTTCAGCATCATCATCAATGTCATCATTTCCATTAATCATATCTTCATGCATATCATCATGGCAAACATCATCTCCTACATTTGGTTCAAATTCTTTAATTTCTTCATCTGACAATATATCATCAATATCATCTTCATCGAGAACATTGTCTCGAAGATCTCCTTGAATTTCTCTGACATCATCGTGATCTGACACATGACCATCAACTAACTGCTCCTCTACATCATCATCCTCTTCTACATTATCAGCTTCTTCTGCTACAATATACTCTACCGACCTTCCTCTTGGATCATATCTAATAACATATGACCAACACACTCTACTTGAAACCTATGATTAAAAGACCTGTTCGCATTGGCTTTGGAAGAACACAGTGATCCAATATTGGCTCAAATGACCTTGTATTAACCATGGTAAATCCATTATCATGCTAAATACCAGTTCTATTAGGATCATGTTCATTCATTCGTAGCTTATACCATTTCATGTCGAACAAAACCAATTTGAAGGAATCAAAGTCACACTCAAGTATGTCATCCAAATACCCATAATATCGATTTCCAGAGACTTGTGCACATGTGTCACTTCTAGAGGAAACATTAGTAACCCAGAAGACTGTAGTTATCCCACAATAAAAAAAATTCCTCTTTTCATCTAACTTTTTGATGTGAAATTTACAACCATTGTACCACATACCCTTGTGGTGTTTCAACTGCAATATTCCAAACACATAAAAAAATAATTGTCAATTAATAAAGATAATCATATATATAACTTGGAAAGTATTTGAAAAAAACAAAATTGCATTCACATTAATAATATTGCAGGCCAATGAAAATGCACGATTTCCTATTTATCTTTCAAATCATTTGCTAAATCAATTTCTCTCTATGTATTGTTTGCATCTCAATCATGATGATATTCTTTAACCAATGCAGACAACCCAATCTTTTCTGCCCAATATCTTCTATGCAAATGCACAATCTTGGTAATAATTGCTTCAATTACTTTATTGGTGGATTCCAATTATCTATCTTTCTATGGATGATATGGAGTGGAATTTGGATGTTTGATTTTGTATTCCTCCATTATCTTTTGTACCAACTTGGATGTAAATTGAGTACCTTGATCTCTCACAGTTTCCCTTGGGACACAAAAACGGGTAAAGATATCCTCAAAAAGAAATGAAACTGCAACATTTTCAATAGCAGAAGGAAGTGCTTTAGCTTCTACCCATTTTGTAACATAATCTATGAAAATAAGAATGTACCTTTTTTTGTCTTGATGGTGGATTAATTGGACCAACAAAATCCAAAGCCCATTTCTCAAAAGGTTTAATGAGTACCTGAGGTTGTAGAGGCATTTCATCTGAAGGAACAAGTTTCCCCATTCTTTGACAACTATCACATCTCTTAACATATTCTTTGGCATCCTTAAAAAGGGAAGGCCAATAATATCCTAAGGGAAGGACTTTGTAAGCACTAATTTTATCAGCGAAGTGTCCTCCACATTGTTCATCCTGACAAGCCTTTAATATCTCTAGCACTTCATCTTCTCTAGCACATCTCTGAATGATCAAATATGGCCATGTTTTGTACGATTCTCCATTTATCCATGAGTAAGATGCACTAATTTGAATTACCTTTTTTTTCTCTCGAGGAGATAAATATAGTGGTAACTTCCCTGTAGCCAAATAATTAGCAATATCTACAAACCAAGGAGATTTAATAGATACTGCAAAAATATATTCATCAGGAAAATTATCTTATACAAGCACATCATTATTATCATTTTGAATCCCAGATAGAAAGTCAGCAACTATATTTTTTTTCCAGGTCGATCCAAAATAGTAATATTGAATTCTTGTGACAACAATAACCATCTTGTAATTCCACCATTAGTGATTGGTTTATTCATTAAATACCTAATTGTAGAATGATCTATATGTATAAAGGTTTCATAACAAGTGACGTAATGTACGCATTTATTAATAACATGGACAAAAGCTAAAAACTCCTTTTCTGCTATAATATAATTTAACTCTGTCGGAGTCAAATTTATACTAGTGTAGTAAATGACATAAGGAGTTAAATCCTTTTGTCCTAATACAACTCCTAAAGTGAAGATATGACTGGAGCTCCAATGGAGGTGGGTCTGGGGTTTCGATGTTGTGCCTGCATGCAACCCATTGCTTCCGATGATCGCCTGCTATTGCCCTCGTAACCTTCTGTCGACTCCCGTTGACCTGTGGGTTTTTTTTTTTGCCGTTCCCTCTGAACCTTTTGATCTGGGCTTCTGCCTGTCTGTTCTCGGCTGCTGTTTTTCACCTATCCGTTTAGGCTTACCTCCCCTCCTGTTTTCTAACTTTCATCATTTGTTGTTGGTGCATTGTCCTCTTCTGGCAGCTGTCATTAACAAATATTGACAGTTATGGATGAGTTGGGTGATTTCAAGAAACTTTCGAAGGACGTGCCCATCTGGACACCCACCAGGACCACAATTTCCGGTTTATTCCCTTTCATGTCTGACCTTGCTGATGAAATTGAGGCCCTCCCTCCATTTTCTCGCCCTTGCATCCCGCCGGTATCCCTCTCTGAAGACGCTCCCTCTCCCCCTGACTTCATCACCTAGCCCCTCTCGTCGTGCACCCTAGCCCTTATCAACCCTTCGTCAAACCCTAGTTGCCCTTCTCTCGGAGGTGTCTCTCCCCTTTTCCCTCCTCAGTCTAACTGTATTTTTTCTACTCTCGGTGGCATTTCTTCCCCTTCCCTCCTTCGGTAGCAAACCCCTCCCCCTCAACAAACCGTCCCCTAGATACTGCGGTCCTTGGATCGGTTACACCTACTTCTAAGATCCTTACGACCACCTCTCGGGGGCATTATATGGGCATTGGACTGATTTCTGGTATCTTCGCAGCTATTCCGCAGGCGGCACCTGAAAACCTTGGGGATTCTCCTTCTTTGGACCCTGCTCCACCTTCCTCGTCTCTGGACACATCGGCTATGGGGAGCCTTGGGGTTTCAAGGAAGAAAGGGGGTCTTAAGCTTCAGATTGGCGTGGTGCCCCTGAACTTTGCAGAGGAAATTAAGCTATTGCACGCTATGGACATTACCGAGAAATTTCTAGTGGGTTAGGTTCGCGGAAGGCATTACAGTGTGGAAAAATTACAACAATGGGCCTCGGAGGTCTGGAGTGAAAACCTGAAGGAGACCCCGAAGGTTCAAACATTTGTCAAAGGCTGGTTTGCATTGCACTTCAGCAGTTTGGAGCATACGAACTGGGTGTTATCCACTGTATGGCACATTGATCAGGCTCCTGTTTTACTCAGAAGATGGACGCCCCTATTTGATCCGGAACGGGAGAGGGTCGATGTCGGCCCTATATGGGTTCGATTGCTCGGACTACCTTTGCATTTTTGGACAGAGGACGTCTTCAGACGTATTGGGAATGCCCTTGGCATTTACCTCACTTACGACGCCTCATACCAGTCTTCAGGGAAGATGGCTTATGCCAGGATCTTTGTTCATCTTGACCTATCGGAGGGTTTGCTCGAGTTCATCGACATTCGATGGAGGAACTATACCAGAAGACAACAGTTGGTTTATGAGGGCGTTCCTTTCCGTTGCTGGAGGTGCCATAAGGTCGGGCATCTTTATAAAGACTTCCCCCTGCTGGGCAAATCTAAAAAACAGCCCTCGGCACCGGAATCTGCGACCCACCCGCACACTTCCCAGGACGTGCATCCTCGGAGCCAGGCTTCTACTGCTCCTCTGAACACGGTTGCTTCTGAGGTCCCAGCCAAACATCATAAGACTCCAGAAGTAAAGACTGCGGCACCACCACAGCCGAAGAAGCAAGGGTGGCCTCCTAACCGTCCTCAGCCGACTCATCCTTCTCGTCCTCAGTCGCCTTCTGAGGGCTTAGCCTCGACGGGTATGAATCTTCCACTCAACCCTGTTTCCACTTACTGCTCATCTCATATTGATTGCATTTTATCTTGTTCTTTCTCTGATCTACATGTCTTGAACCCATCCTCTGACCATTTGGGTTTGGGTCTGGTCTCTGCACCCCCTCTCTCTGCTCCGCTCTCCTGCCAGTTCACTTCTAGCCCCATCTTCTCACTCGCCCCCTCCATGCCTACTCCCTCTCACCTCCCTACCCCTTCATCTATCCTCCAGGCCCCCCCTCCTGGGGGGTACATGACACGCTCGAAATCGAAGAGGCAAGCCTAGGACCTTGTCGGGCTTGAGATACTCCAACCTCCCCCTCCCCCTAAACTCCATAGGGGCCGACCTTCTTATCTATATAAAGCCCAAGGCACTGCTGAAGATGAGATCACTTTGGGGGTACAATCTACTATCCTAGGGACGCTTAGAGCCAGAGAATCCTATTCTATCCCTCCATGAAGATTTTTTCTTACAATTATAGAGGGCTGGCTAGGCAAGACAAAAAACTAGCCCTTCATCTTTTGATTACCATTGAACCACTTGATATCATTTTCCTACAAGAGACTCTAGGACCTGCTATAGACATCTCTCAGTCCCTCCAAAACATGCTTCCGGGTTGGATTTTCATTGGGCTTGATGCCCATGGGAGATCGGGAGGATTAGCTTTGGGTTATAAATCTCGAACCATCAAGTTGCTCAATTGCTAGGGAGGTCTGGGTCATCTTGGTGCAGATATCAGATCTGTTGAACTGGGTATGAATTTTAGGATATTTAATGTTTATGGGCCTTGCTAGAACAGGCCTGATTTTTGGCAGAACCTCCTGAGTATTGATCTATTCTTGACTGACCACCTAATCCTTGGTGGTGACCTTAACTTGTCCATCAGATACTCTGAATCATGGGGTCACAGGGAACAACGAGACTCCCTTTTGGATTTCTTTCTATCTGAAATGGAAGCACACCATTTGATTGACATCCCCTCTGCAAAAACTCAAGTGACTTGGAGGAACAACAGGATTAGGGAAGATAGCTTGGCCCGCAGACTTGACCGCTTCCTTGTCAAAGAAAAGGTTATGGACTTGGGTTACAATATCAGATATTGGGTAGGTATAGGGGGGATCTCTGATCACCTACCCATCTACTTGGCTATAGATGGAGGGCAATCTAAGCCTAAAGGTCCCTTCAAGTTCTTCTTTGTTTGTCTCAAGGAAGACTCCTACAAAAGAATGGTCACTGATTTCTAGAAGGCCAACACCCCTGGGAGGAGGGAAGATAGTATTAAAGGGTTTATTCATAACCTTACAATCCTGAAGAGAATTTCCAAGCTTTGGGCACATAACAAAAGAGTACAGGAGGATCAATCGCTCTGTGGGATTGATTCTGAAATTGCTGCTTTCGAAATTGATCTTGGAGGAATGTACACTTCAGAGGAACACAAGGAAAGGATGGTTTCTCATTATGCTTCTAGAGCAAAAATCCTTAAAGATAAGGAAGAAACCTGGCGCCTAAGAAGTAGAGCCATCTGGATGCATAAAGGGGACGAAAACACAAAATTCTATCACAAGTATGTCAATGGAAGAAAGGCGACTAACACCATTTGGCAACTACAGAATGAGCAAGGGCAGACTGTTAATACCTTCCCTCAACTTGCTGAATTAGCGTCCTCTCATTTCAAGCGCACATACAGTGCTCCCAGGGACATCAACATGGCAGAAATCATCAGGGTAGCACAACTCTTCCCCAGATATGTGGATCTTGAGGAGGGTGATGATTTAATAAAGGTTGTTACTCTGGAGGAATTGGAAACCACTTTAAAGTGGTTCAAAAAGGATAAAAGTCCGGGACCTAATGGTTGGTCGATAGAATTCTACTTGGCTTTCTTTGACACCATTGGTGAAGACCTACTTAGAATTGTTGAGGACTCAAGAACCAAAGGGTACCTCGAAACGTCAATAACCTCCACTTTCATTGCGCTCATCCCAAAGACTGATAAGCTAGACTCCTTTGAGGATTTTCACCCCATATCCCTTTGCAATTGTATATATAAGATCATCGCTAAGATCATAGCAAACATGATGAAACCTATAATTTCTAATCATATTTCGCCAGAACAATTCGCCTTCCTAAAGGATAGACAGATTCATGAAGCTGTGGGTACTACTCAAGAAGTTATACATAGTCTTCACTCTAGGCGTCGCAAAGGTATGATACTGAAGGTCGATTTATCAAAAGCTTTCGACAGGGTAAATTGGCTATATATTAGAATAATGTTAACACATTTAGGTTTTCTTTACTTATTTATCAAATGGATCATGAGTTGCATTACTAATATCCCTTTCAGAATCCTGGTGAACGGTAGTGCCTCTCCATTCTTTACTTCTGAAAGGGGTCTGAGACAGGGATGTCCTCTCTCACCTTTGTTCTTCTTGCTAGTTATGGAAGGACTCAGTAATATCATCAAAGAGGATCATTGAAGGGGCAGATTAAAAGGCTTAAAGATAACAGATGGATGCATCTTGACCCACCTTCTCTTTGTCGATGATATACTTGTATTTATTAATGGCAGCATTGGGGACATAAGTATCATCAAAGCCAATTTCTCCCTTTTTCAAGAGGCAATAGGTATGATCATAAATGACAGAAAGTCCATTTTGACAGCAGCTGAATGTACTCCGCATGAGATCTTCTTTGCCCTGCAACGCTTCCATTTCACTCAGCTGCAACTATCTGATGGCTTAAAATATCTAGGTTACAAGTTGAAGCCACTAGGCTATAAAATTGCTGACTGGACTTGGCTCATCTCCAAGATGGAGAAAAGACTTAATACTTGGTACCTCAAATACCTCTCGCGAGTAGGACATCTCACTCTAATCAAAAGCATCCTGGAGGCCACTCCTGTATATTGGATGTCCCTGGGTTGGATACCCAGAGGCATACTCACTAAAATACAATCCATCTGCTACAGATTTATTTGGTAAGGGAATAAACAGGGTAGGACTTTTGCTTGGGCCAGGTGGGAGGCCTTGAACCTACCAAAAAAATGGGGGGTTGGGGCCTAAAAAAGCCAAAAGACTTCTCATCTGCACTTGCTGCCAAACTCGGTTGGCAATTAGTTTCAGCAGACAGCCTCTGGATAAGAGTTACATATGCCAAATATATTGCACCGATGCACATTATGGACTGGATTAAAAGACCACACCTAAACACCTCGGGCATCTCTATCATCTGGAAGGTTGTCCTAAAAGCTTTGAACCCCATCAGAGAGGGCATCACCTGGCGAATACATTCTGGGAACACTGTTCGAATCGGTCTCGATCCATGGGTGGGATGTGGGAATATGAACCGTCTTCCTATGGATCTCATACAATACCTCCAACTACATAACATTTCTTATATTGCACAAATTACAGACATTGAGAACACCTCTTTCCTCCAACAGGCATGGAAAACTGCTTTGCATTTAAACATTCCACCTGTTTGGACTTAGCTTTGGGAGGACTACACTCAGGCCCTCACAGATGCCCACATTCGTATCCTTGATGGTGACGATGAGATTATATGGGCTCTATCAAAGAATGGACGGTACTCGCCAAAAGAAGGATATCTGATACTGTCAGTACCTAGGAAGCCTCTGATATTTTCCAACTGGTGGAGACATCTTTGGAAGCTTAAAGCTCCTCCCAGAACAAGGCTTTTAATGTGCACTATCCTTCGGAACAAAATCCAAACTGGTGATAACCTCCTCAAATGAGCACAATATGGTCCCCATTGGTGCAACATATGCAAGCAGGAGAATGAATCTACTTCCCACCTGTTTCTGGAATGTACGACTGTTATTAATCTGTGGAATCTTATAATTCCCCCCATCGCCCCCTCTGCAATTTGGGCTGGAAATACTATTCTTGAGGCCTAGCAATCCTGGTTCAACACTTCAGCATCGCCTAAGCTCAGAAACCTCCCCCTTCTGATTTGTTGGACTATCTGGATAGCTAGAAACCGTTTAATCTTTCAGGACACAGTGCTGAATTGGGCTGTTTTGGCGGCCAATGTCATGGCCGATTATTCTCTTATTCCGGATGACCCCCCCCCACGCAGCTCCCATAACCCCACCCCTGTTCAAATCGACCACAACAAACCTTGGGCTTACTTTGATGGTGCAACACAAGAGCAAGGATGTGGGGGGGAGCCATTCTTCATTTAAACCATCAACATACCTTTAGTATGCTCATAGGCTTCCGAAGAGGCTCTAACAATTCTGCTGAGCTCCTTGCCGCCAAACATATCATTCAGTTCACCTTGGAAAAAAACTGCAGAGATCTACAATTATTTGGAGACTCAAAAATTATTTGTGACTGGCTGAACAGAAAAACCAGATGTTCTACTTTTGCATTGATTCATATCTTGGATGAAACTTTGAGAATGATTACTTCTTTTGATTCTTTTACATGCTCACACATTTACAGGGAGCAGAATGGGGCTGCCGACAGCTTATCCAAAGAGGCTGTGATCGGGGAGCAGGGCATCTAGTTGATTAGAGAGCGCCATGGTGATACTTTCTACCAGTACTTCCATCGGCCATTCATGGACCTAAATGTTTAATATATATTATTGTTTCTTGGTTTGCATAGATCGGGCACATACCAATTTTGTATGTATATATTTACACTGAATAGCTTGGATATCAGTGTAATATTTGATTTGGCTTCTGTTATTTTATTGTTGCCCCCTGCGTGGATCAATGGCGACAATTTTGTTTAATCATGACATGTTTATGAACTGCATATGCACCAGCATCTATAGAATGTAATTTCCTTTCTTAATGAAATTAAGATTTTTCCTTATGGGAAAAAAAAAACTCCTAAAGTTGTAGCTAAAGCATCAGTTGAAATGTGAAAAGGTACTTTCCAATTTGGTCCTCTTAGCATGGGTGCTTCAGAAATATTTTCTTTCAATGTTTCAAAAGCTTTTTGGCAATCAGAATTCCAAATGAATTCACAATATTTTGTGAGAAATTTGAAAAGTGGAGAAGCAATTTTTGTAAAGTTTTCTATGAATCTTCTATAGTAACCAGTAAAGCCAAGAAAAATTCTAACATCTCTTTGACAAGTTGGAATTGATAATTTAGAAATAACTTCTACTTTAGATGTATCCACTTTAATTCCATTTCCTGAAATATGGTGTCCTAAAACAATTCCCTCAGTAAACATCATAAAACATTTTTCATGGCTTAATGAGAGATTTGCTTCCTTACATCTAATGAGAACTTTTTCCAAATTTTTAAGAGCTTCTTCAAAGGAATTTCCATAGACAGTAAAATCATCCATATAAACTTCCACACAATCATGAATTAGATCAGAGAAAATGCCTAAAAATTCCCTTTGGAATGTTGCAAGTGCATTACATAATCTGAAAGGAAGTACTTGGTAGGCATAGGTTCCACATGGATAGGTAAAAGTAGTTTTATATTGATCTTCTGGAGCTACTTGGATCTAGTTATATCCACTAAAACCATCCAAGAATGAGAAATATTTCTTTCCTGCCAATGTATCTAAAACTTGATCTATGAAAGGAAGTGGAAAATGATCTTTTAAAGTGGATTTATTCAATTCCCTATAGTTAATGCATACTCTCCATTTTCCATGCTTTTTAGGAACAATTACCAATGGTGAAGCCCACTGGCTATCTGATATTGGATAAATGAAATTCACATTCAACAATTTTGGTAATTCCTCTTTAACAATTTCCCTTAAATTTGGATTCATTATCCTCTGAGGTTGTCAAATTGGTTTGGCATTTTCTTCAATGTAAATATGATGTATACAAGTATTGGGATCAATTTCTTTCATGTAGGTGTATTCCCATGCATAAGTAGAGGAATGTTCTTGTAACATTTTTATTAAATATTTCTTTTGAAATTCTTCCAAATTATTATTGATATTCAAGGTTTTTTCTGGGAAGATTTTTATTGAAGAATTGCCAATTTTTCCATAGAATGTAAAGATAACTGACGAGATGATAAATATTCAATATTACATTGTTCTTGAAAAATTTGATTAGATGCACAATATAAGGAAGACTCATTATTTTCCATTAAAGTCAAAATCTGATCTTCTTCATCTATTTGTGAAGTAACAAAGATTGGTCGTATATCAATATCATCATCTATCCATTCTTCACTTTCTACCTCTATTGTCGTTTTTGTAGGAGGATATAATGTGAATTTCTTTGTTGAATTTCCATTAGAAATAAACATATCACTAGATCTACAACTTATAAAAGCATCAGTTGTAGCTAATCATGGTCTTCCTAGAATCAATGGATGTCCTCCTAAATTAATCTTGGGTGTTAGAATCATAAAATTAATAGGATACTCCCAAGAATCTAAGGATACAAATATGTCTTCTAATACACCATCAGGTTTAATAATAGATATGTCTGCTAATTGCAACAATGTAGGTGTATATTGAAGATTAGGAAGTTTCAATTGATTCATAGTTTGTTTACTCATGATGTTTATAGCTGCTCCTAAATCAATCAATGTGTTTGGAATTTCAATACCATTGATATGTGTTTTCACAATGGGACTTCCTGGATCAATATATTTTTGAATTGTTGTTTTTCCCATCATGATATCTGCAATTTTTCCAACTAATTGAATTCTTTTGACTTCTTTTCTCTTTCTTCATGACCTTTTAATACTTAACCCCTTGATTTTCTTTGTAAATATTGGTATTTCTTTGATAGATTGTAACTAAGGAATTTTTATACAAACATTCTTCAGTTCATATATCATATTATAATCAGGCAATAAAATCTATTTTTCTATCCCTTTATCAATTTTCAATTTCTCAGGAAAAGGTGGTGTTTGAATAGATACTGAAGGTTGTTATATGATGGGAGTTGAGTTTATTTGAATATCATCAGAATGTGCAGGGGTGGTTTTTTTTTGAGATTTTTCTTCTTAATTAAGAGATTTCTCCTTTTCAGAGAGATTATCCTTTTAATATTCCCGAATAACAACTGATGGGGACTTATTTTCCAATACTCTACCAAATCTAAGTTGGACATTGTTTAAATTTAATGGAGTTATCATGTAGGTTTGGAAATTTTGTCCTTCCATAATGTAAACAAGTTGCGAATTTTTATTATTATTTGGATTCGGAAGTGGTTTGGTAGGAAATTGATTTGGTCTTTGAGGAAATTGTAATGAAAGTTGTGAATTTTTATTCTGAGGTTGAATTGGTTGAACATGTTGAGGAAAATATTGTGGTGGAAAAACAGGGTAAGGTTGTTGATATTGAGGATATTTTCCATAAGAATTTTTTCATCCTTGTGCCCAAGGTTGAGGCCAAGATTTCCAAGGCATGGGTGCATTCCAATTGTTTTGTGATGGTTGTGCAAATGCTTGAGTGTTAAAACCTTGGGTCATATTTGGTTGTGAATTTTTCCACAGTTGTGAATTTTTCCACAGTCTCTTAGCAATAAAACAAAGGGGATCTACTTGATTTTTACTTCCTCTTGATAAACAACTTTAAGACCTGGTATTGAAGGACATTCATTTGTATCATGATTTTCCGCACATATAACATAGGTTTCTACCTTTTTAAGTCAAGAGGGCATTCTCTCAGAGCATGTTTTTTTCTAAATTTGGGATAAAAGATTGATAATGCAGCATTTTTAAAATTTTTCTTATTTTTCACTTTAAGGGTATCTATTTGTTCACTAAGACTCCCCAAAATGTATTTTTTAAAGTTGTCAAGCAATTTTTCTAATTCAACCCTACTTATTGTCCCAGTTGTAGATTTATTAATCTTATACATGAGAGGGTCGCTTGGATTTTTCCCAGTTCTTGCCTTACCTCTTGAAATGTGTATGCATAACTCATAAATTTATCCATATGATAACTGAGAAATATCTCCCTTACCCATCAAATTGAGAAGGTCAATCCACTCATCTCTCATGATTTTTAATAAGAGAGCTTTCAAAGTTTCTTCATCTAATTCATGCATTTTATACCTTTTAACATTATAAGCAAATCTTTCAATGAAATCTTCAAGATTTTCATCTTTTTTTTGCATAATTTTAAAGGCTTCATCCTTAAGATTATGGAGCATACAGTAGTCCTTATATTTATCTAAGAATGTACTTTTCATTTCTTCCCATGTTCTTATAGAATTTACTCCTAAGTCCATGAACCATTTTAGTGTTGCATCCTTAAGAGAAGCTCGAAACAATTTCAACTTTTGAGTGTCAAGCAAGTAATCATAAGATCTACACAAGACTTCAAATTCAAAGAGAAATGTTTCAGGATCTTCACTTCTTAGTCCATGAAAATTTGGAAGGATGGAGGATGAGATGTTTTTCATTGTAGTTGGTGTATCTTCATCGAGGATAGGAAATCCAAAAGGTTTTGGATCTCCTCTACCTCCTCCTCTCCCTCTTCCTCCACCTCTTCCACCTCCCCCATTTCCTCGTCTTCCTCATCTTCCTCCTCCAATCATATGTTGTTCACCATTGATATTATGTACCTCTCCTTCCCCTTATCCAACAATTGTAGATTCTTCAGAACTAATATAGGGTTCCAAAATTGAGTTTTCTACTTCCTCGTCTAGTTCTCCTATCAATGGTAAGTTAAAATAAGTTTCTTCCTCCTATTCTTCACTAGTGATTTCTATTTCTTGTCCTCTAAGTTGCTCTCCATCTGAAGATAGGAAAATTACTCCTTTTGTTGGGGATGTAGGATCCTCTTTTTCTATTATTGCTTCAGTTGATGAGGTTGGCGAATCTCTAGGTTGGATTTCGGATTTGAGTACCTCAAGAAGTTTATGTTTTCCCGCAATGTTGGAATATGAGTTTGAGTGGGTGTTGTGGCACTACGAGGTCATGGTGGGGTGAGTGATGAAGTTGGAATTAAGCTTTTACCTCTACCTACAAATCTACCTCTAGAATCTCTTTCCCTATGCATATCATTTTTATTTTTTAAGTAAAAAGAAAAGACTCCTTTATACACTTCCCTGGCAACGACGCCAAAATGTTTGACAATTTAATTGACCTTAAATTGCTTACATAAATTATTGACCAGGGCTAGTAAACTGATGAAATGTAAGTGCACTGTATGTGTTAGAAGCCTTTTATTCTAGATTAAATCGAGTTATTGAAATGCACATGTCTTCTATGAGTAAATTAGTTATTCCTAGAAAATAAGATTAACTCTACAATGATGATCACCCTCTCTTTCTTAAATCTACTCTTGCTTATAGAAATCTCACGCTCTGCTTTGAAATAAAGAAAATCTCACACTTGATGTAAATGAAAATTAATTCCACATTTTGCATAAATAAGAATTATATACAAACACTCAATTGCAGAAATAAAAACTACGATTTAAACTCATCACACATCTATATAAACAACAATCATACTTGTATGAAAACAAAATGAAACAAACTCATGCTTAAAATACATTCCACTTGCTTTAATTATAGATCACACATGCTTGAAATTTAAAATCCAATTCTGCAAATAAATCCTTTGTCTATAAGAAAGATAAAATTTTGTCTAATTGAGTTAGTATAACAATATGCCATTGCTTCTAAACTCTATCCATGTGCATCCATAATTTATGAACAAACAAAATGATTAGTAGACCGAAATTAATTCAAATAAGTAAGAAATTAGAATGTAATTACTTAATCAAACAAACATAAAGCTATGAGAATATAAAGACAATTTCTATCTACTAAAAATGAAACAGAAATCCTTACTGCTTGAGGGGGCTCGCCACGAGAAGCAAGAAATCATGCTATTGATCAAACACTTAACCACACATAAGAAAACGAAATGATTCTTTTATAAAAAAAGAATTAAAAACAGAGTTTAAATCTCACTGTCGCGTCCTTCCTTAACAACCTTTTCATTTCTGCTAAGAGGCATATTTATAGAGCTCATAGCCATAAATTTTTTAGAGCTATACGTCTAATCTCTATCAATGGAAACTATAATTAACTTGAAAATATATCGTAACATAATTCTCTGATGACTTTTTATTATCAAAGCAAATCATGAGGCATAAATTTCGTTCTTGCTCGCCTGTTGCCGATTATAGAGGTTGACTTAATCTTTGACCTCATCACTAGGACCTGCTTCCATCGATCTAGTTCATGAGAGTAGGAGGAAATTGTTGAGTGCATCAATTGCCACATACCCATATATTTCGCTTCCTAGCTGGCACCTTAGAACCTGTCAAACCACATACTTGGTTGCAGAATCATACATTAGTTTCAAAATCATTGCAATTCGATAGCTGCAGTAAACATTAAACTAAATAATAAAGAACATTATCAATTTATGGAATACAAGACAATTGTATACCTACCATGTCATAATACGTGTGATTTGATGCCCAATGTGTGATTATGAAGGTCAAAAAGAAATAGATAGAGTGAAAAGGGGTGTAAAAAATAAGCAATTGTGAGGCTCAACACCATTCATCTAGTAGCAGTAACGAAGATACACCTACTTTAGTAGCAATAGCAAAAGAGGGGTCCTCTAAATAAGAAGAGGGATCCGAAGTGTGCTCATACATAGGAGAAAATGAGAGCACTCCTAGTAGTGATGAAGAAGGGATACCCCTTAGACCTGTGGAAGACTCCATGGACATAGAGATGGTTTTATATCTCTATGGTGGCTCATCTAGCACCTTTGATAGTGAATAAAAGGATCTATTTGAGAAAGAATTTGATCTCTTCTCTAAAAGAGATCAAGGAGTTATCAGAAGCAAATATCAAGAAAAATGAGTAGTTGCACGAGTATGATCTTGAGAATGAAAAGTTGAGAAAAACAATAGTTGATCTAAATGGTCAACAAGAAGAGGCTAGTAGATTGAATGGGAGGCTAACCATTCAACTAGATGAAAGAGAAACTCATTATGAAAGACTAAAAGTTGAATTAGTCTCATTGAGACAAGACTTAGAAAATTCAAATAAAGAGATGTCTCAATACCAGAAGCTTGAGGAGAGCACAAATGATTTAAATGAGATGTTTGTTAAGTAGAGATCCCCTCTCATCAAGGTTGGTTTGGGTTTCAAAGAAGAACCAAGCTCCAAAATGGTAGTTCAAGGTTCCAACAACAACAAAGGAAAAAAATTTGTTGAAATTCAACAGCAGAAAGGAAAGTAGCAACATCGAGAGAAGAAAAGGAAACAACAGAATCATAAGCAACAAAAATGAGGAGAGAAGTAGAAGAGAGATAAGTGTTTGCAAGAAAGAGTGCAAGGCAGTAATGAAAACTTCCATGGATGGCACAAGAAGAATCAATAGAGGTCCTTTCCCCCTCAAGGACAAATCCCTCATAGAAAAGGTAACTTTTGTCATCAAAAGCCTTTTCATGGTTATTATTTTTCTTGCAATAATTTTGGACATAAAGCCATAGACTGTAGATGGCATGCAAGAAAACAAGATATGTTGGGTAGTAGCAACCCAAGAATGCACAAAGTGGCTAGGAGTAAGCATGTTGGCAGTGATAGGAGTTTTGAAAAGAATGTTGTCGAGAATAGTAACTCCTTTGCCCCATTCTAGTGCTATGTAAAATGCTACAATTGTGGCAATCTCAAGCACAAGAGAGAAAGTTGTAGATATGAGAAGAAAAAAACATATTCTTAGCATATGCATGCAAATATTGTAGCTTGGGCTATGGAGGAAAAAAGGAACAAAAGAGTAAAAGAATATGAGTTTGTCTTTTGTTCTCTATGTTGAAAGAGAAAGATGAAAAGAAGAGGAAGAAATCAAATGAAAACTAGGAAGAATGATCCTCTTACCCTTGTGGTGGACCCCTCAGTAAGGCAAAAAGGCAGTAAGAAGATTTGGGTGAAGAAAGAGGAGGTGAAGGAGAAGTGTCCTCCAACCATGCACAGTCGAGAGAAAGCTCAAATATGGACAAGGAAGCATCTTGAGGATAATGCTTCTGTGTGGACTCGGCCAAATAAGGTTTGGAAGAAGAAAGAGGAAAATCTTCTCAAGGGGAGTAGATGTTTTGTTTCTCTTTACTGATAGAAGAGAATGGCCTCAACAGAGGTTGAATAAGTCAGATGTAGGCAGTCAAAAAATAATCAGAGAGGTGCATCTCAACTTTGGAGGTATGGTCAAGTCCCCTTGCTGATTACAATAATGTATTTATTTATTTCAAATGTATCAGCATTGAAAGAGAGAGGGGAAGTACACAACAACATCTTATTTTGTGGGAAAAAGAAGATGAGTTGCAACAAAAGTGTGGAATGACAAAAGGTCCACAGTCAAGCCAGGTCCACAGGATTTGTCCTCAAGCAAATGAAAGGGAGCAAATGCAAGAGATCAAAGAGAATTGGCTCAGGGGATTTTATTTATTAAGCTGTAGAAGGCAATAATATTCAGCCTCAGTAAGAAAGATTGCTTAGGAAATGAAAGATTTACATCTTGGGTGTAATACCCATATTTCATTTAAGTTGTGAATTTGATTTTTCCTAGCAATCTTGTGTTCATGAAACACAATAGGTACAAGCTTTAAATGTCCCTTATCTTTCAATTGGTATCATTGTGTCAATTGGTGGTTGAGGTTCGTATGGAGCAGCCTTTTGTGAAAATGGGAATTTATTTCTGAAAGGAAGTATTAGAATTTGTCGCTTATAGTGTCTAATGTGTATCACATTTTTGGTGCAATTGGTATTATTTAAGTAGCCCATATTTGGAGTAGCTTGATCTCAGGGGGAGTATAATTGATTAATGAAGATGCTCAAGAGAAGTGATCATAGAATATGAAGCAACAAAAATGTACAACAATCTTAATGCATCACTAATGATTGGTATTTGCAGCAGCAACAATACCATGAGAAATTTTAATTGGTATCAATTTATTTTTAATTGGTACAAAATATGCATTGCAAGAAACAATATGTTGACGGTGCTGGACCTGCCAACATGTCAAGGCGATATCCGCGGTAAGAAGTCCCATTTAGACCTCAAACCATTTGGTGTAGGAGTCCCAGCAGTGGTCATAAGGTAATGCCTTGACCGCGGTGTTGCACAGAGGCAAGTAGAATAACTCTGTCAGCAGCAAGGGTGTGATTGATGCAGTGAGTCAAGGAAGGTGTATGAGAGGTTCCAACACTTCGAAGGGGGAAGGAGGTGAATGTGAGTTCTAGGTTGAAAGGGATCAGTCCCAACTCCTCTAGGAACACAAAACACAAAGGACATGCACAACTTCCGGTGGAGCAGTCCACTCGGATGCGGCAGTCACATCATACAAGGTAAGATAACACATATAAAACTCACAAATCAGTCTGAGACAAGTGTGACAATTATTATAGCAAGGTTCAAGTGAAAGGTCTGTCTGATGTCTGGCAGAGCAATTGACACAGGCGATGACAACATTAACAACATATGCAATACATTAACAACAAGATTCATATAATTGCATGTGAATCAGTTCATACAAAAGTACATAAGTTAAACAACACATATCATTAAAGCAACCGAATCAATCCAACTACGATAACAACATATGCATGAAAATGTGTTGGCTCTTATTATATAAATAAGTGTAAGTCACAATCATACAATACATCCATGTAAACCTGCTAGCCCCAACAGTGGAATGTTATAGCCACATCCGCCTGCTCCTCCAAAGAGATGTACTAGCTTTGTGCAGTGGAGAAGCCAAGGCGCATTACAATATTTTCCAAGCCTTCTTCAAAATAGTCTTAGTAGAAGCTTGGCTAACCAAAAGCCTATACAATGAGTTATGAGGGACTATTTATAGCAAAGGGTGGGGTAACTCTTGACATTCCCCTTTGTGACAGTTCAAATACCCTCATGACTCTTCACCTACTCTATGATTGTTACATCCAACTGTTGACACTTGACTTACACTTGACATGACTCAACATTACAATGCACATGTACTCATGTGAGACAACATGGCTTGAGCAAGCCTTGCAAGACATCACTGACACTCGGTCCGCTGTGGTGAGACCAACTCTTTGACATGCTTGTGATGGTGAAGTTGGTGAGCTGATGCCAAGATTGGTCGTCCGTGATGGTGTGTATGCACCTCATGGTGAAATCTTGCTGAAGCGAACTCTTGTCTCCATTTCAACCGATGCATTGGTTCGAGCCCTTCATCCAAATCGTCTGCTAACATATGCATGGTCTTCTTGGGTGTTGTTGAATCCTCAACAAACTGATGCATAATGTTCGTGCTGATCTTCAAGTGTGTGTTGGTGGTCATGCGCATCAACTTGCCGAAGTACATGTTTAGCTCCAATTGGACTTTCTTCTTGTCTTCACATTGGTGAGTGTGTTGAATGGGTTGGATTGCATGCGTGCGCATAATGACATGCATGTTGTTGAATCCCTTGCATGTGATCACCAACACTGCTCACCATGTATTCTCCATGTTAGCTGTTGGGATGGATCTTTAACTTGTATGGGCATAGTTTCATCTGTGAGTGCACGACGCGCCCACTGTTGTTCCTGATCCTACTACAACTCATTCATCTGTCTGTGCAGCTTCATGTTCTCCTTGAGTTGTTGCTTCAGCACATGCAACTCCTTCTTTGTTCCATTCTCTGTCTTTGGACGATCTTCATGTCACTCCGTCACCTCATAGCGGGAGTCTCCAAAATTGCTTTCATCATCAATGGATCTACTTGAGCTTGCAACCTTGTTCCGCCTCCGTGTTTTCAACAACCCTCCTCTTGCATTAGTTGCATTTGGTATGTTGTCTTTAGTTGTTGTTCATGATGCTGCTCATTGTGATGTTGTTGTTGTCGTATCTTGATGTCCTTATCTATGAAAAACTTGATGTCCTCGTGGGTAGGCAAGTCCATAGACACTTGATTGACTACATCTCCAAGTGTGCTCTGAATGATGTCTTCATCTCTACTCTCCTGGAAACCATTGTACCTGTATTTTTGAGAGGCAGATGAACATATGTGATACCTGGAGACATGGAAACACTCATGGCAAGAAATATGTTAGTCTAAAAACAAAATGAACATGAGAACTGACTTGCAACATACATGGGTGAATGACCATGAAGGTTGCGCAATTTCTGTCAAGAGGTCAGGAGACTGACTGCCAAGACTGCACAAGGCACAGTTTGGGCTGCTGGGACACTGACTAATTGCTGGAAATACTCAATGCACATTCCAGTCTGGCTGTTGAATGGTGGGATTGCGCAATGTACAATTCCAATTGGGAAGGATTGCTGGCCTAGGGACAAATTTGCGCAATTTCTTGGGCCCAGTAGCCACTGTCCTCCAGAAATGCACAAAATTGTCTTGGAGGCCAGTGCTGGGAAGGAATGCGCAAATCTAGATAGGAAGGTGAGCCGTCCTTCCCCAGATTGCGCAATGAAGCCTTGGTGAAGACAAAGCCTGGGCTAAGATTGGCCTGACTCACTGACAGGCAAGTGAAAGCAAGTCAGTGAATGCATGGTGACACTAAGTGATATCAGAAGTGATTAACAGTGCATGCAAAACATGAATGAAATATTCAAAAAACAGATCAACATGCATGTGGGTGAGGTAGTTCGATGGTTGGGCGAACGTCCGTGAAAAATAGCTTCATGCATGCGACAACAGTGAGATAGAAATGAAAACTGAAACAGAGCTAGGACAAGCTAGTATATATGTAAACAACAACAAGCATTCAAAGAAATCAAGCAAATAGTACTCCCACAAGAGAAAACACAAAAAGCGACAAAAATGCAACACAAGGCATGAGAAGTGGGCTTACCCCAAAACAGCTGAGTTGAATGTGCCGACTACTCCTAGATGTGATTTGAGATGCCAAAGCTTCAAGTTTGATGTGAGGAATGAGCTCTACAGTGTCCGGTTGATGAGTTTTGATAACATTGAGGTTGTGACATGCATGCCATGAATCTAGGGGAAGCGACACTTGGTGGGAGGTTTTGGAATTGCTCATTGCATGCAACCTCCAACTGCTAAGCATAGATCCCTAAAACAAGGGATGCCTTTTCATCCTTCCTTGGGAGAAGCAGCCCAGGCATGCAAGTTTTTTTTGCTCAGTCTCAGAGGGAATCAATTAACTCAGCTGCACATGCAAGAGACTGCTTGACTGCTAGAGAAAAATGTGCATTTCTGGCTAGGAGCTGGGTTGTCTTCCCAGGAGATTTGCACAATTTCTGGGCAGATTAGGTGACTGCTATCCACATTTGCGCAAATCTTGGGCTGAAGAGCCTGCTGTTGGGAAAATTTGTGCAAATCCTGTTGGGAAGGTTGGCTGGCAGGATTGGGCAGTCCTAGAGCCCAATAGGCTATCAGAGAGGATTGCGCAATTTCTGGAGAGAAGGTTGGTTTCCCTCTAGAAATGCACAATTTTCAAGGGGAAGATGCTCAGCCTGTAGTTGGACCAAGTCCTGGTGAGAAGCCTGTGAAGGGAAAAGATCAAACTATGATCGACAAGCTGCCTTTGAGAAAGAAAGACACCGAAGCTTGAGGACTTGACGAAGCAAGGCAAGCTATTGTGAAGGTTGGTAGGGAGGCTCCAAAATAGGCTAACGTAAAATTTTGGAGGGTGGTTGTAGCCGCTACAACACTTGGCGACACAGTGGTAGAACTCTAGCTCTCTGAATGGACCTTGTCCGTGAAACACAAGTCTAACAACTCCGGAAGTATTGTTCAGCTCTTATCTCGTCTTGGCTTCGCACTAGCTTGATTGTAAGATGTAGCATCTACCAAACTCTTGGTGGATTGGCACACATTCCAAGCTAAGGCAACACAGCTGTTTCGATTGGGGTTGAGGGGCATATAGGTGCACAAGCAGTATAGTCTTTAGAGTCTTAGTTTCATCTCTGGTGTTGCTCCACTGCTAGCAGGCATGGACAGTACCCCGATGGAGTCACATAGGAACAAAAGCATGGATTCACTTCTAGCGAGCCTGGTTAGTACCCCAACGAAGTTACTTGCATCATCTCCCTGTGCAGGAAGCCTTTCTCTTCTTTTGCCTTATTCATTTTTCATTTTGAATTTTTTGACTTTTCATTTTTTTTCATTTTTCACTGTGCATAGCACTTATTCATTTTAGAGGCGGAAGAGGGATCCTAACTTATTGAGAGTAGAAGAGGTTGTTCCAGCAGAGAAGTAGTTTATTGTATCTTTGACGTTCCTGTTAAGGTTTTCCCCCTCACCTTACTCTACTTGACTGAGCTGACAAGGGTTAACCCAAAAACAATCAACTAGAGAAGGTGACACTAGTTAGCGTGCAAGCGTTGTGTTTTCATCAAGGTTTACTTTGAACAATACGTATTTTCCTTCAATATATCATGGACTAAAAGTAACAAGCTCATCATACAAAAGCAAGATCATAGATAACCAAGTAGTGATAGCTGTAGAAGCCCTCTTGCACTTTACCCAGCTCATTCCATGAGTCACACATGGTTTCATGCAAACTAACCTACGAACGAAACAAGCGAACGAACTAACAATCAACAAACTAAAGCAAGAGAAGAAGAAAAAATGAATGTGAAGCAAGTAAACAAGCAAGCAAGCAAACAAACAAGTAAACAAAGCATGTAAGAAAACAAGCATGTGAGAGAACAACTGAAAGAAAACACTACTCCTACTCCTACACTAATGGTGCATAGACTTGATCACATGAAGTGATACTTCCAATGCAGCCACTGGCGCATTGGTAGGCCCATGTTCATGAAGGCTTGGTCCACGATCAACCCAGTTGTGCGGACCAACAACCAAGAAAGATATAACAATGAAGACAACCACACTTCATGTTTCAAAGTGTCCATGGGACATAACTGAGTGCATGTGCATGATGGGCAGTCTGCAGACTTATCGTGGTGTTGTGTGACACTACATGCAACTTTGAAGCATAAGCATACTCTTGACAGAGACATGCAAGCAAACGAAAGAAAAAAAGATAACTTGCGTCGTGCACGAGTGCTCGCAATGTAAGATTCCTCTAATGCATGAGCAATGGGATCGTGCATATCGAGTGGAGGAAGTGTGATATGTGTGTGAGATGGATCTTCAATGCATACAGATGAGTGATGAGGAGCCTTGTGTGATTGGCCAATTTCCTGATCGGGAGTGAAACCAACCTCAAGACAACGAGGGCCTGACATAACCATCAGCTTGGGCTGAAGTGCCTCGATGGTCTATGGGGTTTTGACTTCGTTGATAGATAGATATCCGTAGACCAGTGGCTTAAACGGATTAACAACGAGTGAATCAACATCGTGATTGGGTGATGAGGTGAAGAGATCAAAACAACCAAGATAAAAAAATTCAGGATGTTGGTTGGCATCCTCATGATTTTATGAATCACACAGAGGGGTAGATGCTAAGGAAGGATGTTCACCCTCTGCATTTATGGAAATTGCGGGTGAAGGATCAAGTGGATTTTCAATGAATGATTGGTCCTCTCCATTGTTGGATGATGGGATAACATATGGTGTGTCCTGTGAAAGATCAACAATGGTTGCATCCGTAGACGAAGACACACATGCAAAATCATGGATGGAAGATTCACCAACGATGTTAGGAAATAACAAAGGGGGATCGGACGGAAAGGAGTCATCATTCGTTGAGTGTTTATGCTTAAGATCCCACTCATACTCTTCATGAATGACTGCGCATGTTGGTTGTCCAACACCAACTCTATCAGTGGATTGTTCCTCATTCACAACGAGTGAAGAGTCTGGAATGGACGAACACAAGATAAAATCATCTGGAGGAACACTTGGGTGTGAATACGGAGGTCGTAGAAAATAAATTCTATGAGAACTCGAAGGACTCACAACCAAATCTATGCGAAAATTGAGTGGAGTGATGTTGGGAGAGTGTGAAGGTTGAACAGGTGTACAAACATGATCCTCAGCATCACTGGGCAATGGTGGATCTGTTGAATAAGAGGGAGGCAGACAGTCAGTTAAGACAATGCCCACTCCCACATGAGACTACGCAACTCCATTAATGAAGAAGGTTGAGCGAGGCTTGGTCTCAAACTTTCTCTTGGGAAGGGCATATTTCTTAATACAATACTTGAACTGGTCCCAAAGATAAGAAAATTTCATCTGGCACCTCGGAGCTTGAAACTACAAGTCACGGAAGCGCTGCCAAAAATCAATAATGGATTCATGTGGATCCCTTCGTTGTTGTAACAGTTTCCGGTCAAGATGGTCTAGATCAAAATGATATAACGTGTCTTCAATAAAATCACAGAAGTGCTCACATGAGTGCACGGTGTCAGCAGATAGGCTGAGCACCCAACGAAATGGAGATTCACAATGTGTGTATGCAAGAAGCAAACAGGCTTGTTCGTCGGTAAACTCATCTTCCTCATAAATCATGGAAAGAAAGTTACGTAAGTGTTTAGCCCAGTCCACTTTGCCTTCACCATCATACGTGTGAGTGGACAAGAGATTGAAAAGCTTCCCCGAGATGGAGACATCTTCATGATTCGAAAAACACCTCGGGGGAAGAAGAGTGCAAGACTCCATGAAAGATATGCAAAGGTTCAAAATTGGATGAGAGGACACAACTTGTCATCAGTCCCTCCTAGCGCCAGAAATGTTGACGGTATTGGACCCGCCAACATGTCAAGGGGATCTCCCCTGTAAGAAGTCCCAATTATACCTTAGACAATTTGGTGTAGGAGTCCCAATAGTGGGTCGTAAGGTAATGCCTTGACCACGGTGTCGCACAGAGGCAAGTAGAATAACTCTGTCAGCAGCAAGGGTGTGATTGATGCAGTGAGTCAAGGAAGGTGTATGAGAGGTTCCAACACTTCGAAGGGGGAAGGAGGTGAATGTGAGTTCCAGGTTAAAAGGGATCAGTCTCAACTCGGCTAGGAACACACAACACAAAGGACATGCACAGCTTCCGGTGGATCTGTCCACTTGGATGCGACAATCACATCATACAAGGTAAGGTAACACGTACAACACTCACGGATCAGTCCGAGATGAGTGTGACAGTTGTTATAGAAAGGTTTAAGTGAAAGGTCTATCTGATGTCCGGAAGAGTAGTCGACAGGGATGGTGACAGCATTAACAACATATGCAACACATTAACAACAAGATTCATATAATTGCATGTGAATCAATTCATACACAAGTACATAAGTTAAACAACACTTATCATTAAAGCAACCGAAGCAGTCCAACTACAATAACAACATATGCATGAAAATGTGTTGGCTCTTAGTATATAAAGAAGTGTAAGTCACAATCATACAATACATCCATGTAAACCTGCTAACCCCAAAGTGGAACGTTACATCCACATCTACCTGCTCCTCCAAAGAGATGTACTAGCTCTGTGCAGTGGAGAATCCAAGGCGCGTTACAATATTGTCCAAGCCTTCTTCAAAATAGTCTTAGTACAAGCTTGGCTGACCAAAAGCCTATACAATGAGTTATGAGGGACTATTTATAGCAAAGGGAGGGGTAACCCTTGACATTTTTGTGATAGTTCAACTACCTTCATGACTCTTCACCTACTCTATGATTGTTACATCCAACTGTTGACACTTGACTTACACTTGACATGACTCAACATTACAATGCACATGTACTCATGTGAGACAACATGGCTTGAGCAAGCCTTGCAAGACATCACTAACACTCGGTCCACGGTGGTGAGACCAACTCTTTGACATGCTTGTGATGGTGAAGTTGGTGAATTGATGCAATCCTGGTCGTCCGTGATGGTGTGTATGCACCTCATAGTGACATCTTGCTAAAGCGAACTCTTGTCTCCGTTGCAACCGGTGCATTGGTTCGGCCCCTTCATCCAACTCGTCTGCTAACATGCGCATGGTCTTCTTGGGTGCAGTTGAACTGGAAACACACCGATGCATAGTTTCTGTGTTTATCTTCAAGTGTGTTCTAGTGGTCATGTGCATCAACTTGTCGAAGTACATGTTTAGCTCCAGTTGGACTTGCTTCTTGTCTTCGCATTGGTGAGTGTGTTGAATGGGTTGGATTGCATGCGTGCGCACAATGACATGCATGTTGTTGAATCCCTTGCATGTGATCACCAACACTGCTCACCATGTATGCTCCGTGTTAGCTGATGGGATGGATCTTTAACTTGTACGGGCACAGTTTCATCCATGAGTGCACGATGTGCCCACTATTGTTCCTGATCCTGCTGTAACTCATTCGTTTATCTGTGCAACTTCATGTTCTTCCTTGAGTTGCTACTTCATAACATGCAGCTCCTTCTTTGTTCCATTCTCTGTCTTCGTACAATATTCATGTTGTGTCATCACCTCATAGCCAGAGTCTCCAAAGTTGCTTTCATCATCAATGAATCTACTTGAGCTTGCAACCTTGTTCCGCCTTCGTGTTTTCAACAACCCTCCTCTTGCATTCGTTGCATTTGGTATGATATCTTCAGCTGAGATTCATGATGTTGCTCGATGTGATGTTGTTGATGTCATATCTTGATGTCCTTGTCTACAAACAACTTGATGTATTCGTGGGTAGGCAAGTCCATAAACACTTGATCGACTGCATCCCCAAGTGTGCTCTGAACGGTGTCTTCATCTCTGCTCTCCTTGAAACCATTTTACCTGTACTACTGAGAGGCAAATGAACATCTGTGATACCTGGATACATTGCTACACTCATGGCAAGCAATCTGTCAGTCGAAAACCAAAATGAACATGAGAACTTGGTGAATGATCATGAAGGTTGTGCAATTTCAGACAAGAGGTCAGGAGATCGACTGCCAAGACTGCACAAGGCACAGTCTTGGCTCTTCGGAGACTGACTAACATTTGGAACTGCGCAATGCACAATCTAGTTTGGCTACTGACTATTGGGATTTCACAATGTGCAATTCCAGCTGGGAAGGATTGTTGGCCCACGGACAGATTTGCGCAATTTCTTGGGCCAATCAGCCACTGTCCTCCAAAAATGCGCAAAATATTCTTGGAGGCCAGTGTTGGGAAAGAATGCTCAAATCTAGAGAGGAAGGTGAGCCTTCCTTCCCAAATTGCACAATGCATCCTTGGTGAAGACAGAGCTCGGGCCAAGGTTGGCCCGACTCGCCGACGGACAACTGAAAGCAAGTAAGTCAGTGAATGCATGGTGACACTAAGTGATAGTAGAAGTGATTAACAGTGCATGCAAAACATGAATGAAAGATTCAACAAATAGATCAACATGCATGTGGGTGAGGCAGTTCGCCGGTTGGGCGAACGTCTGTGAAAAACAGTTTCATGCATGCAACAATAGTGAGATAGCAACGAAAATTGAAACAAAACTAGGGCAAGCTATTATACATGTAACGGCAACAAGTGTTCAAATAAATCTAGAAAACGGTACTCCCACAAGAAAAAACACAAAAAGCGACAGATATGCAGCACAAGGCATGGGAAGCGGGCTTACCCCAAAACGACTGCGCTGAATGTGTTGATTGCTCGTAGATGTGATATGGGATGCCTGAGCTGCAAGGTTGATGTGAGAAATGAGCTCTACAACATCCGATTGATGAGTTTTGATAACATTGAGGTTTTGACGCACATGCCACGAATCTAGGGGAAGCGACACTTGGTGAGAGGTTTCGGAATTTCTCATTGCATGCAACCTCCAACTGCTAAACATAGATCCCTGAAACAAGGGATGCCTTTGCATGCTGCCTTGGGAGAAGCAACCCAGGCATGCAAGTCTGTTTTTCTCAGTCCCAGAGGGAACCGGTTAATTCAGCTGCACATGCAAGAGACTGCTTGACTGTTGGAGAAAAACGTGCATTTCTAGTTGGGAGCTGGGTTGTCTGCCCAGGAGATTTGCACAATTTCTGGGTAGAGTAGCTGACTGCTTCCCAAATTTGCGCAAATCTTGGGTTGAAGAGCCTGCTGCTGGGAAAATTTGCGCAAATCCTGCTAGGAAGGTTGGCTGGAAGGATTGCGTAATCCTGGAGCCTAGCAGGTTGTCAAAGAGGATTGCGCAATTTCTAGAGGGAAGGTTGGTTGCCGTCCAAAAATGTGCAATTTTCAAGGGGAAGTTGCTCAGCCTACAGTGGGACCAAGTCTGGGTGAGCAGCCTGTGAAGGGAAAAGATCAAACTGTGATCGACAGGCTGCCTTTGAGCAAGAAAGACACTGAAGCTTGAGGACTTGACAAAGCAAGGGAAGTTGCTGTGAAGGTTGGTAGGGAGGCTCTAAAACAAGCTAAGGCAAAATTTTGGAGGGTGGTTATAACTGCTACAACACAATATTTAACCAACTATAAGGTGTCAAAAATTGGAGAAATTCAAAGCAAAGGCAATATATGTTTAGGGGGAGCATATCACACATGTCTAGTTTCTAGAGCAGCAACAAATAATGGTCCTTGAAAAGAAGTCTGTAGAACAAAATGCACAGAAACAGCTAGACCCTCGAGCATTGACAGTCAGTATTGTATGGGGGAGAAGAAGAAGCTTGTATCTCTTTGCCATTGATGTCAAAGGGGGAGACAAGCTTATTGGGGAACAAGTTGTGATGGCCCAAGCAGAGGAAAGAAAGCCATTGGTGGCTCATGCAAGGAGATGTGTGGAAGAAGCATGAGGATTGGCCATCAATGTGGAGAAGTGAAGAGGTGTTTCCATCAATGCCAAAGGGGGAGATTTTTGGACAGTTGGCATTGTCTGTTTGGCTAGTGGTAGTAAGTGTGTTGGCATTGATGTCAACAGTCATGATGGGAGATCAAGTTGGGAAATTGGCATTGCTTGACAGTCAGCAAGTGTGTTGGCATTAATGTCAACCATATTAGCATGGATGTATGTGCTAGCATGATTTTAGTCAAGACAATATTGATGTCCACTAGGCTAGTTGTGATAGCATTAAATTCTAGCATTGATGTGCTTGATGTATCAATCTCAAGGTGAGTCCTATGGTTACTACAGTCTCTTGTAGAGAATCATCATAATATCATACTTATTGGAGAAGCCATAAAATGATGGCTATGATGGTTGGGAGTCCCAGACTTTGGAGGAGATTATGCCTCAAGAGATCAACTCAAATACTCTTGGAGTTAGCACAGTTGGTTAGTGCTCGAAAATATCTTTCCAACGGTATGTGAAAGTCCATAAATAGGTCTTGAGATCAAAATTTATTGATAGCCGAAGTAAGGATCTTGAAGTCCTTAGGAACAGGTCGAATTTTGAAACCGGAAAGTAGACTGAATTTTGAAACCAGGGAAGTAGGTTGAATCTTGGAACTAGGAAGTAGGCCGAATTTCAGGACCTCATAACTAGGGGAAAAATCTGAATTTCGAAATTTCAGGACCTCGAAGGGTTGAAATCTCGTTACGTCAGAAGATTGGAATATTGGGACCTCATAGGTTTATTTAAATAAAACCAAGATAACATGGAACAAGGGAAGCAGGCCAAATTTCAGAACCTCGAAACCTTGTAACTTCTTATTACGAATTATTTTAAAAGTGTCGAGGGTTATGGGGAGCATGGATTTATAAAGGAAATTATTTGCAAAACCAAAGAACCAGGGACCCTTTCTCTCTCCTCGGACATGACACATGGCAATAGTTGATTGGCCCTCAGGAGCTGACAATGGTAGGTGACATCAGCATGACATCGTTGTATGGAGGACACAAGGCAGTCAAATTCAACATTATTGAGTGACCTAATGGGGAAAATTCTAGTGACACATGTCACTACTAAGGAGATGCCATGTGAGATGTATGAAAAGAGCATGATGTCATCCTGGGAGTATATTAGAGGCCGAAGATTTCGTAACTCCTCTGTAATTTCTTTTTAAGAAATTTTCGATACAGGGAGCTTCCGATGTTGATTGGCACTTGGTTGTGGATCCTAAAGAACTAAGGGTATAGTGCAAGAACACAAGGAGTTAGGCCCCTGAAAGGATCCTAAAAGGCTTAGCACCTAAGTTCTATGGAGACGCCACGTGGAAAGCATATTTCAGAGGTTGGAGTTTTCATAACTCCTCTATAATTTCAATTTGAAGAAATTTCTGATACAAGGATATTTCGATGATTATTGACGTCTGGTCGTGGATCCCAAAGAACCAAGGGCTTAACACCTAAGTGTTATGGAGACGCCATGTGGGAAGTATATTTCATAGGTCAGAGTTTTCGTAACTCCTCTATAATTGCAATTTGAAGAAAGTTCTAATACAGGGACCTCTGATGTTGATTAGAACTTAGTTGTGGAGGGCAAAGAACTAAGGGAATAGAAAAGGAACACAAGGAGATAGGCCCTCGACAATATCCTGAAGGACTTAGCACCAAGTTATATGCCGCTGGTCACAACATCCGGTCCTATGGTGGGAAAACAATAAGAGGTGAAGCAAAAGGGGCTAAAGGCCAATATCAGAATCTCGCAATTTCGTAATATCCTGCGTTAATAAAGTTATGAAATACGGGTCTCTAAAATCACATCACAAAGGTGTATGAAGGAGGAATGTGTCGACAACTAAGTAAATGTGCATATTAAGGTTGGTGTCGTAGGAGTAATGGCGACTGCAAAGATCATTGAGTCAAGGAAGCAAGGACCACGATTGCATAGGATGATTTAAAGGATTACGTCATGAGCTAAGACAAGCCATCCCTGATCTTGCTTTTGTGCTACGAGAAATTGAATGAAGATCAAAGCCTGGGGTATAGGATATTTGTTCATAGAAAGAAAAAGAGCTTTTTTGGAGTGTGCAACACTCACTGGGATTTAATTCTCAACATGGAGATTTACATAGAGACCCATTTTCCAAATTAATTGTACTACAACCACACTTGGTGAGTGAACAAAGCCCGTTATTTGATTCAATGTTGCAGCAACAAACTTCAAGCAATAAGACACAACAACATGATGGAAAATCCATGCAGAGGTACACTCTAATAGTGTGAATGGAAGAGTGACAATATACTATGTTTCAGTGAAACAAAACCCAGGATTGTAGTTGAGAAACTAAGGGGAAGCAACATTGTTTCCAGTGAGTTATGTGGAGAGTTATGTGCGTGAATGTGTTGTTGTGTGAGGCCAAGTGAGCTTGTGTTGCAAGGAAGCGGTTGTGTGTGCCTATGTCATAGAGAAAAGCAATTGAGTGGGTTAGTGCTGGTATGTGAGGTTGAGTGAGCCTATGTTGTAAAGAAGAGGCTGAGAGTACCTATGCAAAGGAAAGAGGTTGAAAGTGCCAGAGCAGAAGAAGAAGATTGAGAGATGAGTGTATGTTGTTGAGAGCAGAGGAATGAGTACAGTGTGTTGCTACAGAGTGAGCAGAGGACAGAGTGCAGCATTGAATGAGTAGAGGAAAGGTTTTTGAGGAGAACGAAACTGATAATAGGAAGAGTACATGCCATCTACATAGAACATTAGTTCCTTATTGAGTGTGGGTTGGAGCCTGCATACATGAAGTTGGTCCTTCCATCTCTAGTGGGGTATGAATAAATATTGAGGGTTGGTTCCCCCTACAATTTGGTGCTTGCAACAAATCCGTGAAGTTGGTGCTTCACATGGTGGTTCTGGTAAACTGATCAGGTGTCTACAAAAGGAGGAAGTTGGTGCTTCTTGCTAATGGGTGCTAGCAAACAATTAAAGGGAGTTGGTTCTTCCTATGAGTTGTGGCTCACAAATAGATTGATGTAATAAAGTAGGTGCTCTTATTTTTACATCAATAACAAAATCAAGCTTGGTGGTTTTTTCCCGAAAGGGTTTCCACATTAAACCTTTGTGTCTCATGTGTTTTCTACTTGTGATGTGTATGCTTGTATTGGTTGATATGGTTACTGTTATGGTTTGTTAATGGTTGCTCTCATATAATGGATGCCAAATTTGAATGAGTAAAGATAAATTGGCATAAAAGTTAGAATTATCCTTAATATTAATTCACCCCCCTCTCAGTATTAATATTGTTTCCAACCTGCTCCTCAAGGATTTGCATGCATCTTCTACCACAAGTGCATACAAGTTTTTGGAATGAGGCACCACTGTATAAGTACCACACACTCCCCATCACTGTTTTCGCCATGCATGCAATGAGAGTGAAGTCAAGCTCAAACTGTGAAGCCAAATATTCACCTGTTGCTACCACTGCAAGCTCCTTCTTACTTGCTTTCTTGTGTGGACACTTCGTGGCAGAGTGCCCAAATTCATGAAAATTGAAACACTTAATTTTGGACAAGTCTTTCTTCTTGCTCCCTTGACTGGATTCTGCTTTGGATTGGGATCTCTTCCCTTTTCCTTTCTTTGCCTTTCCAACCAAGGCACAATTTTCTTCATCCTCACCCTTGGATGAAGTCTCGTCTCTAGTATTCCACCTTATTTTCTCCTGTACCAAATCGAATCATAAGCGTTCCCAATTTAGTAGTTTCTCCCTCCCATTCACCGAATCTTGGTAGTTGTGCCAGATCTTGGGAAGGTCTGGAAGGGCTAGGATTACCAAATCATCTTTTGCAATAGTAACACCGACTTGACCAAGTTCATCACGACATTGTGTGAACCTGCTCAGGTACTGCGAAACAGTCTCGTTCTTCTGCATCTTGATATTTTAAAGTTCATCCTTGAACGCCAGCTTACTATGGTCATTACTATTCTAGAACAAATTTATCAGTTCTTACCACATTGCATATAAAGTTTCTTTCTCGTGGGGATTTGAGACAATGTGGTCTCGTACTCCCTCCAATAGGATTCTCCACACCTTGCTTACACACTTCTTCCATTCTGCTAGATCCTAAGTATCAGCTGGTGGTGGTTTCAGGGTGTCATTATCGATAAATTCCTTTAATCCATTATCTTCCAGCACTGCCTCCATTCATTCCTTCCAAGAAACATAATTCGAGCTCCCCTCAAGGGCATACTCAGGTCTTAGTCCATAGAAATCCATCCTTCTAGCTTTGAAGAATAGATCTTGCAAATCTGGTCCTCCCGCAATATCAACTTCAAAATCTCTGCTCTACTATGAATCCTGCTCGGATACCATGTAGAAATTTATACAAATATAGCTCTAATACCATGTAGAAATTATTTTGTAGATTTGAAACTGCTCATGAAATTTACTAAATCACAAGGCTCAAATCTACTCTATTATTTTGCGGAATTCAATTCATGATCAAGAATAATTATCACACATGCACAAAGTTTTATCTAGGAGAAAGAAACTGCTCAAAACCCCTTCCTATTTGTATTGCATTAATCAAATAATATAGATGAATATATATGCTTGTTCAAGACTGAGCACAACCTACAAGTGTATAGTCCATCTCTCTTCCTAACTAATTGAATCTGGGCAAGACTTAGCCAATTTTCAAGCCCTCCAAACTCCTATTTCCTTGCATTGTTCCTTAAGGAATTAGGCCCCTATTAATTAGGAAATTCCCTCAATTGGATTGCACAATTCCTCTAGGCTCTTTCTCTGACTGCATGTGCCACTTGTACACATTGGAATAGTTTACAATTGATAGTACATTGCCTTGGAATCTCCATCTCAATTGGGTAACTCGAATTCTCTGCATGCATGAGCTAATTTAGGCTGATTGATTAGTTATCTGGATGATCACTGAGTGTGGTTGAAGTCACACTTCCACAACTTGACCTTCCACTAGTTCCTCCAACAGTTAGAACTAGTTTAACTAACCATAACTCAAATTAACTGAATAAATTGCGACAACTGAAATTAACTCAATCTAGGCTCCTAAAATTTAGGAATCACTGCACACAACTGAACTTCATGCCCCTAACTCGAATTAATTGAGCTAGACTCCTATTTTTTAGGAATCAACTCAAGCAAACTGAACTTCAACTCATTAACTCGAATTAAGTGTTCTTAACTGAGTGACAAGAGCCATGTCACCTCAGTTAACTCCTCCAAGTTGTTTGTTGATGTGGAATTTCGAATTTCCTCAATTTGATTAAGGAAAAATCAAAATTGAAACTTTCTTGTTGCATTTTCAATAGAGGCAAACTGAATTTGCTTTCTAGTACAATATTTTATGTTTTAGTTGTTAAAAGAGTCGTGAAAATCTAATTGAAATCAGCCTAAAATCAACCATAACCCTAGACAATACACATTAATTTAATCAATTAACATAGTGGCTTCCTTTGCACTCTTTCCTTTTCCTCCATTGTGTTCTTGCTGATCCTCAACAACTAAGTGGAAACTCCACTCCCTCCATGTGTCCTTTTGGTGGTACTTTATCCATTTTTATGGTAGTACGATGCCTTAGTTGCACAACAATAGGAGGTTAATAACAGTTGTTGAACCATATAAGAAGACATAAACATGAAAGGAAGGTCAAGCAGGGACACTATAAAGGCTAAAGGGGCTTTGACAATGGACATAAGAGGTAGAATAAGGGTTACAATTCATAAGGCAATGTAAATCTCAAATCAATTGAACTCTCTTAAAACACTTTTTAGATGTACCAAAAATGTAATTGAAGATGGGTATGCATCTTTTTTGCTTAGGCTCAATTATGATTCTGCAACAAAGTCTTTTTTTTCATTATAATAATTACATAAATCTATTTTAATTGAGAGGGATTATAAAGACCAAAGCAAAAACATCTTTCTACTTGTTTTGGTTAAGATGGATCTAGACTAGTTGATCCAAAGGGGTAGAGTATGTGCACTTCATTATACTTTAGCAATCAAATCATTGTATAAAGAGGACTCGTTATCCCATAAACAAAAGAATATTATACACCAATTTGATGATTATGACCTTAAAACTAAATTATTACTTTTTTTTATATTCTCTTTTTTTCTTTTTTTTCCAAGACAACCATTTTTATTCTATTTTTATTTTATTTTAGTTTATTAGATGCCATCTCTCTTTTTTCTTTCTTTTCCAAGACATCTATTTTTATTTTATTTTAATTTATTAAATGATCTCATCCCATCTAAATTCTTTTAGATTTGAAAAGTGAATATTTCTATGTTGAAAAATTAACATTGATTAGGCCAAAACATAAAAGAAATGTATGCCCTAAAATTGCTTGTAAATAGCGGTTCCTCATACCTAAGAAAACAAAACAGATTAAGGCCCAAGACCGTGGAATATGGCAGGAGTGAAATCATGCCCCCTTACAGACCACTAGCAGGTTATTCCAGGTAGAATTGTCGGCCTGATTTAACAACTGAATTATAATAAATTTTTCACGTATATAAAAAACAATTAAAAACATTAAATCCTTCCCTACTTATTACCCAATTTTTTAAGATTGAGTTTAAGTGTTACAACTTAGCGTTGTTAATAATTCGTTAACATTTATTGCATGAACTTGTTCGATTCATTCTCTGCCAATTTTGCAAAAGTTCTACTCGGGTTCAACATGATTATGCTTCTACTGCAGATCGACGTTCTTTTCAAAAACAACATCCAGATTCGACTCGAAGCTACTAAGAACCGGTGCCGCCTTTCTCTTATTCCACTCATGGAAAACAAGATAGTAAATGCCCACTACTGGTTTAACCAAAATAGATTGGTAGATCACTGTACAGTTTTGAGCCTCTGAGTTCTCTCTGAATCACCTCATGAATCAGATTTTATTATCATGAAAGCTGCTGGTTTTTCGATTTCAAGCGGTGAAAAAAGAAGAATCCTCTTTATTCTTTTGCCTTTCAATTCCCTTCTGCGTTGTTCGTAGGCGGCATTATTCGATTCTCATTGTGGAATTTTATTTATTTTAACATGCTTGCGTTTACTTCTTGATCCGAGCTTCTCGGTGTTTCTATTAAATGCTCAGGTGATTTTCTTTTCACTTGGCCACCCAAAATCAAAGGCTTTTTGATTGGAACATGAAGTTGAGCCTATTTTTGAATTAGGTAGATTGGATTTAGTTTGTACTGGATTCTTTGTTTGTGTGTCAATTGTTAAAAATTAAAGTCATATTTTTTATTGGGCAAGAGGGCATTTGGTTCAATGCCTGGCATTCCCCTTTTCATCTTAAAGCCTTTCTTCTGTGATGGCTAGATATCTTTACTTTTTGGTGAAGTGCAGCATGCTGGGAACCTTTAAAACATAGTTC
This sequence comes from Pinus tabuliformis, assembly GCA_031772625.1. Lineage (NCBI taxonomy): Eukaryota > Viridiplantae > Streptophyta > Pinopsida > Pinales > Pinaceae > Pinus > Pinus tabuliformis. The sequence goes on along the minus strand of CM062805.1, from coordinate 653,856,463 downwards.
TCATTTCATTTTAGGGATATCAGTCCGTTATTGCTGAGGAACTTGTATGCTTCTCTTCTTTCATGACCAGAAACTCAAAAATTGACACAATTAAAAATCGAGAACTCTTTCACATCATAGCATATGTTTGTTTGCCCCTATTTGTTCTGATATTACTGTCTCCATTTGTGGAACTATTTTGCGACATGGTAATTGGTGCCTGGAACTATATTTGTGGAACTATTTTTGCAACATGGTAATTGGTGCCTGGAACTTTTTTTGGTACATGGTAATTGGTGCATGAAATAGTTTGATTTAGTAAGTGAGATTGTTGTCTTCAAGGTATTGTCTAACAATTTTATGTATGTTTTGGAGTTTTAGTGGAGATATGCTAAACAATTTTTTTTGGTTGGATCTTGTTAATCCAGGGCCTTAAAAATCTGAAGGCATTCAAATTATACCAAATTCACAAATCAAATTTGTCCTTCCCAAATTTGTAATTCCAATAAGTTCCTTCCCGATTTTAGGCCACCCAAATTTGTAATTCCAATAAGTTCCTTCCCGATTTTAGGCAAATTTGAGTAAAAAACCTCCAAAACCAAAGAAAGTTAGACTACCGCGTTGTCTTAACCTGCATTTGGTATATCCAATGTAGTTAGTGATCCCAGGATTTGTTATGCTTTGAAATGGAATTCCTGATAGACCCTACTTAGGCAATAAGTCTGGATTCACTGTAATATAATACGGTCACTTCGCAAATTTTCGGCATTTATATTAAGTTTGTAATCCCAAGATTCTTTATGATATGGAATTCTTGGCAACTACCAGAATTGTGTTATGATAAAATTTGGCTTTGCCATTGTGAAGTTTCTGTATGATTCAAATTTGACAATCGAGCCTTGATCTTTGATTGAAATGTATTTAGTGTGTGGTCATTGGTCTTTGCATGAGAGTAACTTGAGATTTTGCAGTGCTGTATTATGGAGTCAGACCAGGGGAAGCTCTTCATTGGTGGTATATCATGGGAGACAACAGAGGATCGACTCAAAGATTATTTTGAAATGTTTGGACACGTCCTGGAAATAGTGATTATGAAAGATAGGGTCACAGGCTCGGCAAGGGGTTTTGGTTTTGTTGTTTTTGCAGATCCAGCTGTGGCAGACAGAGTTGTCTTGAAAAAGCACAATATCGATGGAAGAAAGGTAAGCTGGTTATCATATTAATTAGAAAGTTTTAGGAGTAAAGTGATGAGTGTGTAAGGTCATTGTGTGGTAAATATTAATTTACCATGTAGCTTGGGGTTTTTTCTTTTTGTTTATTAAATATCAATTTATTGATATGTTAGTCTAACCAGATGGAAAGATGGTGAACATTGGCTCACTGTATTGTGATTACTGTTTACATGTCATGAGTGGCTCAGATTTTTTTTTTTTTTCAAATATTTAGGTGGAAGGATACTGAACTGTATTGTGCTTAATATTTTACTAATGTGTCTAAATGATACTGTTTACATGTTATGAGTGGCCCAGATTTCTTTATTTTTTTTTGTCAAATATTTAGGTGGAAGCCAGAAAAGCAATTTCCAGAGATGAACAGCATACTAGGAGCAACTTTCGCGGCCGTAAGCCAGCTGGTCAAAGTAGGACAAAGAAGGTGTTTGTTGGTGGCTTAGCACCTACTGTCACTGAGAATGACTTCAGGAAATACTTTGAGCAGTTTGGCACAATTATAGATGTGGTTGTAATGTATGATCCTGGAACTCAAAGACCTCGAGGATTTGGCTTCATCACATATGACTCAGACGATGCTGTGGATATTGTTCTACAAAAGCCTCCAAAGACCTCGAGGATTTGGCTTCATCACATATGACTCAGACGATGCTGTGGATATTGTTCTACAAAAGCGCTTTCGTGAGCTCAGTGGGAAGATGGTAGAAGTCAAGAGGTCAATCCCTAAGGAGCTCTCTAGTGGACATTTTCGGCTTCCTGCAGGTAGATTTGGTGCCGCTGCAAATAGTGCTGGAAATTTTCGTGCTAGCTATGGGCATGGCTTCAACTCAAGTCTTGCAGTGGGAAATGGACTTAGCATGAACAGTAGTTATGGCACTACACAGGGAGGAGGAGAGGCTTACCCTACATATGGACCCACTGGGTACAATGCTCCTGGCTATGGAAATGGTATGGGATATGGGCCTACAATAGCCAGAGGTAGCTATGGCAACACTACTTTTGTAAACAATGTTCCTAGCTATGGCATGAACACTGGGAGCAGTTATGGAGGAGTTCCCATTAGCTATGTAGGTCCCATTGGCTATGGAGTAGGCAAGGCAGGAAAAGGAGGATATGATACTAATGCTACTCCAGGTACAAACATGTGGGATGGCGCAGTCATGGCCTATGGAAACACAGGTAGTTCTGTTGGATATGGAGCCCCAAGTAGTGCAGGTATAACTAACTATGTGGGGGCTGGAGCCTGGGGCCCTGCTCAAGTTGACAATGGTCAGTCAAATGGGAGCAATTTTGTTTATGCAAATGGCTATGGAGTCACTGAAATTGATTACGCTTCAAGTGGAGCTTATGCAGCACAAAACAATGGGCATGGATTAGGGGTCACCCCATATACCTCAATGAGCAGGGGATATGGAGGTGCACACAGTGACCCATATGGTAGCTCTGTTCATGCAGACTCATCTTGGAGAACGAATTCAGCAGAGACTGTGGTAGCTGATTCAGGAGCTTATGGACTTGGCACTGTAGCTGCAGAAAGTTCACACACATAACCTGTCAACTTGTGTAAGCTAGGAGTTAAGCAGGCGTATTACTATAAAGGTGAGGCAATTCAGCAGTTGAGAAGTGCCGTTAATCGATACTTCATTTTTTGCTTCGAGCAAACTAGGCAAGTTTTCTTTTCAGTTTTTGGACTCAGAGTTGGATGCTGAATCCAACTCTATGCTGCTTTATGATGTTTATGTAAATAATGTAGTGTTTTGATATTTATTAGATATTTAATTTACATGGTAGAGTCAAGTTTTCTTTTCAGTATTTTTGACTCAAGGGTTGGATGCTGCATACAACTTATGCTATGATACTGCATTATGATGTTTATGTTAATAATATTTTAATATCTATCAATTTTTTTTTTTTTTTTTCAAAAGGTGGAAAAACCTATCAAACTCAGTTTGTCAAACCAACAGTGAGGACAGCCATCTCTGGCTGCTATCCGCGAATGTCAGTTGACACATCACTGTTATCAAGGAAAACCACGCCACCTGAAATAACCCGCTGGCGTAAGGGAGCAGACTTTCACTCCTGCCAGATGCCTCTGGGTCTTGGGCCGTTAACCTGTTTCCTTACGTCCGAGGAAGACGAGCTATTAGCCAAGCAGAAGCAGTTTTAGGGCTTACTCCAGGCCCAATACCTATCAACTTTTACCATGACTAAACTAATTTTAAATTAATACTTATCAACTTTAATTATTTAATTTATATGACTAAATTAGTTTTAAGTTCTTAATTAATTTATATGACTAAAGTAAGTTCTTAATTACTTTCACGGGTGAATTTTACACATTCTTGCAAATTACTTACATTTTGTTTAAACTTTATAGCACATGCAGGAGTTGCAGCAATAATTGAGAAGGCAGTCTTGACTCTTGACCATGTATCACCAATTGAAGCATAGGTTGGTCAACACTCTTTCGCAGGAGTTTGCTGCAGATATGATATCTTCAATATGACAATAAATATTAATCTTGTATTTTATTGAATTTAACACCATGACTTTACCAGAGTCTAGATTGCTTGCTGTTCAGGCTTCTGGCTTCTAGCGACTAACAGTAGCAATAGTTCACTAAAATTACAAGTATGAATTTTTAAGTATAAATCCTTAGATTCTGGTTGGGTTTCCTATTGTGGCTTTTGCATTTTGGCCGAGATGTAGTACCAGATTTCTTGTGAGCTTTGGTTTTAGATATTCTGTCACATGGTTGGGAGGTATTGAATTACACCAAATTTCTGATACGTGTTTCGTAGAGTCAATACATAGTCCAATTTAAGTTGTATCGTGCTAATTCCTGTTAACACGTATACAATTTATTGAACTTTGCTGTTTATTTGAAGCTTTCGCGAAGCAAAAAAATTCAATCCAGAGTGATCAATATTTTTTCTCTATGGATTTTTTTCTTCCTATTACGTTCTGTAGCGACATGGAAAAGATTATCTAACTTCGTCTTGCAACCATTTACTGTATACTACTTCTGTATCTATTGGAGCAGAGAAACTGTGAAAATATTTATTCTATTTACTTTGTTGTCAATATTAATATTACTTTATATCCAGCAATGAAACACATTTTCATTTCGAATGCCTCCGGGTATAGTTTGCTCTCAGATTTTTATCCTCAAGATATACTTAAACTTGATGCTGTTGTTTCACCAGTATTATGTACCAACCGCATGTTAAATTGTTAATTTGAACAGCGCACGGTGGTTTTTGAAAACCATCCCGGTCTCCCCGCACCGCTCTTGGCGAAAACTGTACGAGCAGGAGGAGGCTCCGAACACACCCACTTGCCGCCACACGTCCCATGTACGAGCACAGCAAAACCACTTTCCCCGGACGGTAACGGTCGTTTTGTTTGCGGGAGGTTGGTGTGCGAACCTCGTTGGATCAGCCAAGTGTTTTGGAAGCGCGATCTCAGCCGTCGATTTCTGAAGTTGTCCTCCGCCCACGTCAAATCAAGTTTCTGCGTGGAATGAATGACTTTCCCGTTGACTGCCGTAGTGGAATTTATGATTTTAATGTTTTTTGGTAGTTTATTGGTGGAGGCATTTAATTGTTGTGATGGGCATACGTCCCATGCCTTTTAATATGATTATGGGCATGTGTTTAATTTTGTTATGGACATATGTACCATATCATATACGATATATTTTTATATGTTTTTTTTATACACATCATATGTTTAAAATGGTTTAACGTGCTGTAGTTTATATATATGGTGCATGCGCACTAAGTTTTTTTTGGAGTGTAGTGAGTGGAGTGGCTACGCACGTGAGTGTGTTTCTCATTTTGTAATTGCACAGCAGTGCATTATAGAAATGGAATTGTAATGTTTTGATTTCAGGTATTGAAGAATAGAGTTTTTTTTGTAATTTCTACAGCAGTAGAAAATCTGTGAGAGCAGCAGAGTTGGTTTTGTGAATCCCTCTTTGCACAGAGGATGGAATTTGTATCAGTGTTTCAGTTTTAAATTAATAGAAATATGTTGTGGTTGTGTAATGCTGTCTTGTGAGTCATTTTGATTTTAAGAGATTTTCTGCAAAGATCCTGGACAAAGTAAACAGAGCATTGTCTCTGTGGTGAATTTTATTTTATTTGGTTTTTGGTATTTCTCCATTAAAAATTCCCAACAGTGGTATCAGAGCAGGCCCAGGCTCTTTAAAAAGTTAAAGAAGCTGAAGGGAGAAGGTTGTTGCTGCAGCAAAACCTCTCAGGCAGACAGAAGACTCAGACAGCGAAGGATTCAGGTATTCCCCAAAAGCATTTCTCTTGTTATTGCTGAAGACAGTCAGTTGTTTTTTTTTAAAAAAAACACAGTCAAGGATTTAAAACCATAGTTCAAGATGCAAGGAATGGCAAGCACAAGCATGGGTATGTTCAGCACCCAGCTCCCACACTTTAATGGGAAAAACTATGACTACTGGTCTATAACCATGAGAGCTTTGTTCATCGCTCAAGATATATGGGAACTAGTAGAATATGGGTTTGAGGAACCAGCAGATGAAACTGAGTTCAATGCATTAACTCAGGGAGAGAAGGATCAGCTGAAGCTCAATAGGAAGAAGGATGCAAAGGCCATTGTCTTGTTGTATCAAGCAGTGGACCAGAGTATATTCCCAAGGATAGCAGCAGCTACAACATCACATGGAGCATGGCAAACTCTCAAGACAGCCTATCAAGGCATGGAGAGAGTGAAGACAGCAAAATTGCAAATGCTGAGAAAGGATTTTGAAAATTTGAAAATGAAGGAATCAGACAACATTGAATCATTCTTCACTCATGTGATTGGTGTAATCACACAAATGAGAACTCATGGAGAAACCATTGAAGATAGGAGAATAGTGGAGAAAATATTGAGGGTTTTACCCTCAAGGTTTGATGCCATAGTCACCACCATTGAAGAGACAAAGGATCTCTCAAAGTACTCAGTTGATGAGCTACATGCATCACTGATAACACATGAGCAGAGGTTGAGTAGGAATGAAAACTCATCCCTTGAGCAAGCCTTCAAGACCCAGATGTCCTTTGGAAGAGGAAGAGGTCAAGGAAGAGGAAACCGAAGAGGAAGAGGCAGAAGCCAGAACAGAGGTGGAAGGAACAGCACAGCAAATGCACAAGGAAGAGGCAGCAATCCAAATCAGAACCAAGGTCAAGGCAGCAGCCAACAAAGAGATCAGTATCAGGCTCAAGGACAAAGGTATGATAAATCTAATGTTCAGTGCTATTATTGCAAAAAGTATGGACATTATGCTAGTGATTGTAGAAAGAAACAACATGACATGAACAGCAGACAAAATGCAAATGTTACAAGAGAAAACAGCAGTCAAGAAAATGTCCTGTTAGCTTGTAACATGGCTGAAACACATAGTGAGGACATATGGTTTTTAGACTCAGGTTGCAGCAACCATATGACAGGGAATATAGCCCTCTTTTCAGCCTTAAATCAGAATTTGAAATCAGAGGTCACACTAGGAACTGATAGTAAAGTGTCTGTTATGGGAAAAGGGGAGGTAAAAATACTTACAAAGCAAGGAGAAAGGAAAACCATAGCAGATGTCTACTATGTCCCCGGAATGAGATGTAACCTATTGAGTGTTGGACAGCTTATCCAAAAGGGTTACAATGTTTATTTTGTAAATGATGTGTGCACCATCATGGATATACCACCCAGCAAAAGATGCATCGCTGAAGTGAAGATGACAAGGAACAGGATGTTCCCTCTCCGGATCCGGGCAGACTTGAAGAACAAAAGGGAAATGGCAGCAGTCACCCAAGAGGCCTTCCAAAGCGTGCCGAAGGATGAGAACTGGTTATGGCACTTGAGATTCGGGCATCTAAATTTTGGAGGTCTAAACTTATTGAGCAGAAAAGGAATGGTAAAGGGATTACCATTGATAGAGAAGCCGGACAGCCTTTGTGAAGGTTGTATATTGGGCAAACAACACAGAGAGAGTTTTCCATCAGGGAAAAGCATAAGGGCCAAGGCACCCTTAGAGATTATCCACTCAGATTTGTGTGGACCAATGCAAGCTCCATCATTAGCTGGCAGCGTATATTTCTTGACATTCATTGATGATTTTACAAGAAAGACTTGGATATATTTCCTCAAGAACAAAAGTGAAGTCTTTGAGAAATTCCAAAACTTCAAAGCACTTGTGGAGAACCAAAGCGGGCTGCACATAAAAGTATTGAGAACTGATAGAGGAGGTGAGTATATCTCAAATGAATTCCTAAAGTTTTGTAGAGAAAATGGAATACATAAACAATTCACAACTCGGTACACCCCACAGCAAAATGGAGTTGCTGAAAGGAAGAACAGAACCATCATGGAGATGGCAAGGAGCATGTTGAAGGCAAAGCATTTGCCAAATGAATATTGGGCTGAAGCTGTACATTGTGCAGTTTATATTTTGAACAGGTGTCCTACAAAGGCAGTCATGAACAAAGTGCCAGAAGAGGCATGGAGTGGGAGAAAGCAAGGAGTCACCCACATGAGAGTTTTTGGGTGTGTGGCCTATGCACACATTCCAGATAAACTAAGGAGGAAGTTGGACAGCAAAGGGGAGAAATGCATCTTCATTGGATACAGTGATGAATCCAAAGCCTACAGGCTGTACATTCCATCTACCAAGAAGTTCTTTGTCAGCAGGGATGTTCAATTCATTGAGGAGGAAGCTTGGGATGGAAGCATAGAGAAAACAGTGAACATTAAAAACTGTTTGTCTCATGATGAAGATGAAGAGGAGGTGGCTGAAATGAATCCCCAAACAGCAGCACCAACACAAGAACAGCAAGGTACACCATTGAGGATCAATGAGAGTGCTTCTCCAAGCACACCACAAGGAGGAAACTCAAGTGCATCTTCAAGCACTTGCACACCAAGTGAAAGAGGTAAGAAGTTTAGAAATCTAAGTGACATTTATGATGAAGGAATGAATTCCTTATTTGCCTTGTTTTGTCATGTTGATGATCCTATTCATTTTGAAGAAGCTATTAAAGATAGAAAATGGATAGAAGCTATGGATGAGGAAATCAATGCCATAGAAAGAAACAAAACATGGGATTTGGTTGAGCTACCAAAAGGCAAAGAAGTCATTGGTGTGAAATGGGTCTACAAGACCAAGAACAATGCTGAAGGCAAGATTGAAAGGCATAAAGCAAGGCTGGTTGTCAAAGGATACAAGCAGCAGTATGGGAGAGATTATGAGGAGACTTTCGCCCCGGTTGCAAGAATGGAAACCGTGAGAGCAGTGCTGTCCATAGCAGCTCAAAACAAATGGAAAGTCTACCAAATGGATGTGAAATCAGCATTCCTAAATGGAGTGTTAATGGAAGAGGTTTATGTGGAACAGCCTCTCGGCTATGAGAAGAAAGGTGAAGAGCACAAAGTGTGCAAATTGAAGAAAGCTCTTTATGGGCTGAAGCAAGCGCCAAGAGCATGGTACAGCAGGATAGATTCATATCTATTGGAGAATGAATTTGACAAATGTGAAGGAGAACCCACAGTCTACATCAAGGAAAAGGATGGTAAAATTTTAATTGTTGTCTTGTATGTAGATGATGTTATTTTCACTGGAAATGATATTTATCTTATTGAGAATTTTAAATCAGTCATGAAGAATGAATTTGAAATGACTGACATGGGTTTGTTGAGATACTTCTTAGGCATAGAAGTAGATCAAAATGAAAAAGGAATTTTTATATCTCAAGCAAGATATGTAAATCAAGTTTTGGGCAGATTTAAGATGGAAGAATGCAAGGCAGCAATCACTCCCACAGTAATGGGATTAAAACTCAGCAGAGAGGACAGCAGCAAGGATTTTGATCCTAGCCTGTACAAAAGCATTGTGGGCAGCCTTATGTATTTAACAGCAACTAGGCCTGATATTATGTATGCTGTTAGTTTGATTTCCAGATTTATGGAGAGGCCAAAGGAGGCACATTGGCAGGCAGCAAAGAGAATTTTGAGGTACGTGAAAGGTACCAAAATGTTTGGAATTTTATATCATGCCTCAGAACATTCAGATTTGGTTGGGTACACAGATAGCGATTGGGCTGGAAGTGTAGATGATCGGAAGAGCACTTCCGGTTATGTTTTCAATATGGGTTCAGGAGCCATTTCATGGGCTTCTAAGAAGCAGTCCATTGTAGCATTGTCTACAGCAGAGGCTGAATATGTGGCAGCCACAGCAGCAGCATGCCAGGCAGTATGGATGAGAAGGATGTTGAGAAGCTTAGGCCAAGAGCAGGCAAAAGCAACAGTGGTCTTTTGTGACAATAGCTCGGCTATTGCTTTGTCAAAGAATTCAGTGTTTCATAAGAGAACGAAACACATCGATACAAGGTTTCACTACATCAGAGAATTAGCGAACAATGGAGAAATTGTCCTAGAACATTGCAGGACCCAGGAACAGGTTGCAGACATCTTGACAAAGCCACTAGTTCAGAAGAGTTTCGAATTTTTGAGGAAGTGTTTGGGAATGACCGAACGTGCGGCTGTTAAAATTAAAGGGGAGTGTTAAATTGTTAATTTGAACAGCGCACGGTGGTTTTTGAAAACCATCCCGGTCTCCCCGCACCGCTCTTGGCGAAAACTGTACGAGCAGGAGGAGGCTCCGAACACACCCACTTGCCGCCACACGTCCCATGTACGAGCACAGCAAAACCACTTTCCCCGGACGGTAACGGTCGTTTTGTTTGCGGGAGGTTGGTGTGCGAACCTCGTTGGATCAGCCAAGTGTTTTGGAAGCGCGATCTCAGCCGTCGATTTCTGAAGTTGTCCTCCGCCCACGTCAAATCAAGTTTCTGCGTGGAATGAATGACTTTCCCGTTGACTGCCGTAGTGGAATTTATGATTTTAATGTTTTTTGGTAGTTTATTGGTGGAGGCATTTAATTGTTGTGATGGGCATGTGTTTAATTTTGTTATGGACATATGTACCATATCATATACGATATATTTTTATATGTTTTTTTATACACATCATATGTTTAAAATGGTTTAACGTGCTGTAGTTTATATATATGGTGCATGCGCACTAAGTTTTTTTTGGAGTGTAGTGAGTGGAGTGGCTACGCACGTGAGTGTGTTTCTCATTTTGTAATTGCACAGCAGTGCATTATAGAAATGGAATTGTAATGTTTTGATTTCAGGTATTGAAGAATAGAGTTTTTTTTTGTAATTTCTACAGCAGTAGAAAATCTGTGAGAGCAGCAGAGTTGGTTTTGTGAATCCCTCTTTGCACAGAGGATGGAATTTGTATCAGTGTTTCAGTTTTAAATTAATAGAAATATGTTGTGGTTGTGTAATGCTGTCTTGTGAGTCATTTTGATTTTAAGAGATTTTCTGCAAAGATCCTGGACAAAGTAAACAGAGCATTGTCTCTGTGGTGAATTTTATTTTATTTGGTTTTTGGTATTTCTCCATTAAAAATTCCCAACACCGCAGATTATACAGTTAGACAATGTGTCTCAATTTCTTGGTTAGTCCTCGTGAACATCCCTTTATATATTAAAATTTTAGTCGTTGTGACATATTTTGAAGTTGTTTGTAAATAATGTTAATGTGCTTTTGGTATCAATGCCATGAAATTTTGAGCCAGAGTTGTGATTGAGTTTACAGTTTCACATAAAAGGGTTGTTTTGAGTGAAAACTCTAGTCCTGGGCACCTCTTTGCCTTTTTCCTCAAGGTGAGAAGAGCATGTAACAAGTTATTCATTATTAAAATTTCTAGAATTTCTATGGTATAACAGTTAATGCGTATATATATGTATGTATGTATATGTATATATAAAACTCAATGGGTTATTTCAATTTATTATCACAAATGTTGTAAGGCATTTGTATAGTTATATGCTAGTCATTGCTTTGTTCGAAGGTTTAGCCCTTTCGCATTAAGCATAGAAGTCACAATGGGTTTAGCAAATGGGTTTAGCAAAAATGCCAACCTTGAACGAGGGAAGCCTCCCTTTGGGCTCTCTCTCTCTCTTTCTCACTCGCTATATATATATATTGGAGGATGGAGAAAATAGAGGTGAACTCAGAGGGGAAAAAAGTGGAGGTGCTAGGGTTTATTCCATAGCACTGAATCAAGATAGAATATTGACATCATTCCATAGTAAGTCACTTCACCTGAAAAATTAGTGTAAGGAAGCCTCATTTGATGCAAAAATGTGGCTGGTCCAATGCATATCCTCATTTTTCTAGATTTGATGTGAAATATGTTGTCACATGCTTCATACCTCTCTAAAATATCATTAGTCCACTCATCATGTAGAAATTAATGTTTAGATTCAACATTGCTCTTGAAAATTACTAAATCACAAGACTTGAAGCTACTCTACTGATCTGCGGAAGTTAATTCACCATCTAGAACAAAAATCATAGACATGCAAAAGGAAACATCACACATGCACGGAGATTTATCTAGGGGAAAACTACTCAAAACTACTTACTATCTATATTGCATTAATCGGAGAATAGAGATGAAATACATATGATTGCTCAAGCTTGAACACACCCTGCAAGTGTGTAGTCTATCCCTCTACCTAACTGATTGACTCTGGCCAACACTTCGCCAATTTTGAATCCCTCCAAGCTCCTATTTCATTGCATTGTTCCTTTGGGAAATTGGCCCCTATTATTAGGAATTTCCCACTATTGAATTCCACGATTCCCTTATATCCTTCCTCTCACTGCATGCACCACTTGTACACATTGGAATATGCTACCACTGATAGTACACTGCCTTGGAATCTCCTTCTCAATTGGGTAACTCAAATTCTCTGCATGCAACAATTATTTTGTATTGATTGATCAGTTAATTGGTTGATCGCTGAGTATGGTTAAAGTTCCACTTCCACAATTTGACCTCCACTAGTTCTTATGACAGTTAAAACTAGTTTCACTGACAATAACTCAAATTAATTGAAATAGAATTCTACAAATTAGCAATCAAACGTATTGAACTCAGCTCAAGCTTCCCCAACTCGAATTAACTAAGTGACAAGTGCCATGTCACCTTAGTTAACTACCTCCAAGATTTATGTTGTAATAGAAATTCAAATTTTTTCTAGTTTGACCAAGGCATGGTCAAACTGAGATTTTCTTTCTACATTTTCAACACTCCCTCTCAGAAAGAAAGGGATTATCAACCACCCCTATCCTGCACTTATGGAACTCGAACTTCCCTCTTGACAAGGCCTTTGTCAAAATATCAACATCTTGTTCCTCTATTGGAATGTACTACAATAACATAATCTGCCTCTGCACACAATCCCATAGATGGTGATACTGGATATCAATATGCTTGGATCAATCGTGAAAAACATGATTTTCAGAGAGTTTGATGCAAATTTGATTATCACAGTAAATCACAGTTGGATCCATCATCTAACCAAACAAGCCAACAAGTATCTTTTTCATCCAAATCGCCTCACATGTTGCTTGACTTGCAGCCATGTATTATGCTTCTATCGAGCTGAGTGCCGCAAATATTTGCTTCATGTTGTACCAGGAAATCGTTGCAGACCCAACACTGAAAATTCCACCTGATGTACTCTTCTGATCTGATGGACTCCCGACCCAATTTGCATATGTGAAGCCACACAACTTCAGTCCCTTTATACGTCTGTACCAAAGTCCAAACTGGGTAGTGCCTTTGAGGTACCGTAGAACATGCTTAGCTACCCTCCAAAATAGTTTGGTTGGCCTAACCATAGCTTGTGTTCCAGATTTAAACAGGAACACAACAAATTACAGAGATAACCATAAACACAGAGATGTAGCAAAAATAATACTTCATTTCATTAATGTAAAACACTGAAATATGCTTACAAACAAAAATGGAAATAAACTAGCTAGGGCGATGGTAGCTTATCTCTGAGAAGAGATGTGGTGGTTACATGCCTCTGAATTGCATTACAATGAGGCTCAAGGGCATTTTTACTATTGAACAATAAGAGAAAACCCTAAACAATCAAAACCTTAACCCGAGGAGATGTAACACCAAGAGTTTATGGGCCCATTGGGGTGAGTTGGACAGCCAACTTCCCAGAGTCGCGACTTGGTCATATTATCTCCGTTTGACGCGCATGATAACCCGTTAAAAAGATTTCTCCAAGGACTACGACAGAAAAGACGATTTTAGACAGAAAATCTCTGGCGGTAGATTGCCAAAAAAACATCGTTTAGGGCCTCAAAACGGCTCTGGAAGTTTAGGACCCGAAAAAATTGCTAAAAATAGTAAATTGTGCTACAATTAATGAAACTAAAAAATTGAAAGAAACAATGGTGGGGGTCCAAGTGGAATTGGCGAGTGGCCACCAATATCCACCTAGATCATTCCTCCCCCCTTAGGAAGCAATGGTCCCCATTGCGTTGAGTTCCTCCATAAGATGAGGAAATTTTTGCTGAACTTGGTCCCTGGTGAGCCACTTGCCCTGGTGCAGGAGTTGGCCTGCTTTGGCAACTCGATAAAGTTGGATCTTCTGCTGGCGAGTGTTCTTGATTTGCATGTCCATGATCTGATCAGTTGTGGCTTGCTCCATGCAATCTGGATTTAACTTTGTAGGTGTGAGTTGTTCTACAATGTCTGATGTGTCCAACAATGGTGGAAAGTATGGTCGAAGGCAGTCCACATTGAAGACTGGGTGCAGGCCAAGGAATGGGGGAATGCTGAGATCAAATGTATTTTCGCCCACAGTGTTGGTAATGGTGTAAGGACCATATCGAAGTGGTCTGAGTATATGATAGGCTCCGGTAAGGCGTTCCTTCTGCAAATGCAACTAGACTTTGTCGCCCACCTGAAACTTGTGTGGCACCCGATGTTGATCATGTCGCTGGTTGTACTTGGCATTTAATTTCTCCAGAATGTTGTGGACCTGCTGGTGGATATGTTGGATGTGTTCAATGAAGTTATTTGCCTTATCTATTTCGGACTGGACATGAGCCGAATTTGCCTGAGTAGCTGCAAATGGCATGGCCACATCAATGGGACATAGTGGCTGGAATCCCATGCCCACTTGAAACGGGTTGTGGCTAGTCGAGCTGTGGAGAGCTCGGTTATAGTTGTGCTAAACATAGGGGAGGCTCTCATCCCATGTGCGTGGATGCTTTGAGTTGTACATGCGCAAAATGTGTACGATCATCATGTTGACAACCTCTGTCTGGCCATCAGTTTGGGGATGGAAGGTTGTGGACATAGTGAGTTTGGTGTCCAGCATCGACCAGAGATTGGACCAAAATGTACTGAGGAACTTGTTGTCCCAATCAGAGATGATAGCCTATGGGATCCCAAAGTGTACCCACACTCGTTCAAAGAAGAGTTTAGTAGTGGCTTCTGCTATGATATTCTTCTTGAAGGCCGTCATAATGGCCATCTTCGAGAACCTGTCGACGACCACAAAAACACAGTCGTTTCCATGTTTAGTAGAAGGAAGGCCCGACGTGTAATCCATGGAGATGGATTCCCAAGGTCGACTAGGAGTAGAAAACGGAGTATAGAGGCCTTGCTTCTTGATGGTCGGTTTAACAATGGCGCAGACAATGCAAGATCTGATGTACTTCCTGATATCATGTCGAAAATTCGGCCAATAGAAATACTTCTGTAGTACTGCCACCGTTTTTCCGACCCCGAAATGCCTAGTGGCCCGACTGTAGTGTGCTTCCCAAATCATCTTGGCATGCTCGCTTGAAGGAACACAAAGGTGACCCAAGTGGCATAACAGGGCATCCTAGAGGTGAAAATCTAGAACACGTTGACCCTCCAAGAGTGTCTGGTATGTGTCACTGAATTCTGGGTCGCTTTTGTAGAGAAGTTGCCAATCAAAAGTCTCGTGCCCACAAGAGTTGAGCACAGTGGTTAACGCCATGATCAGTGGTCGACTAAGACAATATGCAACATTATTGGTGCTGCCCTTCTTATACTTGATATTCAGATGGAACTATTGTAGGTATGTCGACCACTTCTAATGGCGATCATTCTACAACTTCCCTTGGGTTTGTATAAATTGCAGGGGCTGATGGTCTGTCTGGATGACCATTTTCTTCCCCAAAATGTAATGCTTCCATTGTCGGCAGGCCTGCACAATGGAATACATCTCTTTGTCATAAGCGGGATACTTTCGGACTGTGTCTAAAAGTGTCTCACTGTGATATGCCATTGGATGCCAATGCTGAGTAAGGACTTCCCCAATAGCATAGTAAGAGGCATCCGTCTCGATCTCAAATGGTTGTTGCAAGTTTGGTAATGCGAGCACTGGTGTCGAACAGAGGCAATGTTTCAACTCTGCGAATGCCTTTTGTTGAGATTTAAACCAAAATAATTTTGCTTTCGCTCCTCCCTTGGTGATTTGACTCAAGGGCCAAGTGATATGAGAAAATCCCAACACAAACCTGCGGTAGAAGTTGGCAAGACCCAGAAAGTTGCGGAGCTCTGTCAGAGTGGTTGGAGATGGCCAATCCTGAATGACTTGGATCTTAGCTAGATCCACATGCACCCCATGTTCATCAATAATGTATCCCAGACATTGAACTTAGGTCATGCCAAAAGTTCATTTCTCCAAATTGGCACATAACTTGTGTTGCCGCAGTGTTTGGAGAACCTGTCAGATGTGGTGGAGGTGCTACTCCCAACTCTGGTTGAAGATCGGGATGTGATCCAAGTATACCACTACAAATGAGTTGGTGAATGGCCACAAGATGTCATCCATTAGCTTCATGAAGGTTGCAGGAACATTCGTCAATCCAAACAGCATAACCAACCATTCGAAAAGGCCCTCCTTAGCTTTGAAGGTAGTCTTCCACACATTGGAGGGTTCGATTGGTACCTGGTGATATCCTGACTTCAAATCGATCTTACTGATATATTTTTCTGTTGGCATTTTGGCACAGGTGTGGCGCTATGGTACAGGTGTTGTCCTTGATGGCAACTCTCTTTGAAGACAGATCTCAGTCCAGACTACAAGAATGAAGAGAAATTTCATATACGCAGGTTCATTAAGCCCAAGTTGCGTATACACGCTGGTACGCTATATACTAAGTCGCGGATACGCAGGCTCGCTATATACGAAGTCGCGTATACACGCAGTTTCATGAACAGAAAAGAGCGTACATGTCGAGAAGCTTTCTTTTGGTCCGTGGTAGTTAGTCCTCGGTACTTGAGCCTATGTTTTTGGACCAAGATATCTCGACAGTCGTGTTGATCCCGAGTTTTGAAGTTGATGGTATTGTGTTACTATGGTTTTGGACCGTGGTATTGTGAAGGGCCTAAGGCTATATAAGGAGAAGAAGATCATTAGGCAATAGAATCGAAAAGTCTTGAATATCTAATGAAGAAAGAGATCTAGTATGCAGGTTCTGGGTTGATGATACATTGCTTGATCTGAGCTAAGGAGAGATCACACCGGTTGATGGAAGACTAGATCTAAGGATAGATCGGGATCAAATTGTTTGAAATGAACTATCTTTATATGGTTGATTATGCGTATTTTTAGATCTGCATACTGACGCAATGTTATGTTCTGGGTATGACTGAGGTCTGGTATAGCTGCAAGGTTTTAAGAAAATACTTTTAGATCTGTACGCATGTTGGCATCGGTAAAAGCGCGTGTATACACGGGTTTGTTTCATTGAAGTAGCGTATATCTTTTGAAGCTTAATTTTTGGGGTTGCAGTTGGGTCTGACTGTTATTGTAGAGTTCTGTAGTCTGCTCTGTGTTCTGGTGACTGGGTGTTGACAGGGTTTCAGTGGTTCAGTGATTCAAAGATTGATGATGCTAGTATTGGTTGTTTTGTGCTTCAATGATTTGTGAATGAATCGTGGTCTTCAGATTGTAATGTTGTGCTTCAGGAGTATCTAGTCTGAAAATTGATGAAAAGTGGTACCTGAAGGAAAGAAGATTGTAGGCCAGCACCTACGTACTAGTATCTTAGCTAGTACAAGAGCAAAGGGGGTTGGAGCTCCCTTCCAGGAGAGTCTGGAAAAAGAGAGAAGGTTGTAGCCTTCTGCAGGTTGTAGCCTGCGTACTGGTATAAGGCTGCACCAGTACAAAAGATTGTAAACTGAAGTTTCTGATTAAAGAAAGATAGAGACGACTTGCAGCAGGTGGTTTTCACCCACATTGGGTTTCCACCTTATATCTTGGTGTTCATGTGTGTGGCTTTTGTGTGATGATCTGTTCTGTTATACTGCACCTGTTTACTGTTAAAATGATTAATAATGTTCTGATGCATGTACTGAAGATAAGCTAACTGAATCATAAGATTTCTGGATATACGCTAGTTGCTTTAGACACAGCAGCGTGTACACGCGGGTTCACTTAACTGAAGTAGCGTATATGTTTCTGAATATGAAATTGAAAAAGTTTTACTGATCTGATAATACTGATTCACCCCCCCTCTCAGTATTATTTCCAACAATTGGTATCAGAGCAGGTCCTTCAGAGAAGCTTGATCGCTTGAAGGTAGATCGTTCATCATGAGCAACTACGAGAAAGAAGCATCGATCAGGCGACCGGTTTTTAATGGGACACACTTCAATTATTGGAAGGTAAGAGTTACTGCCTATCTTCAATCTCTTGGTACAGAAGTTTGGGACATCGTAGAGACAGGCTACACTTTTCCTTCAGCTACTCCTACAGATTCGGCCGAGAAAAAGAAATATGAAACAAATGCGAAAGCAGTCAGTACTCTATTGGGATGTATATCCCAATCAGAATTCATGAAGGTAATGCACTATAAATCCGCAAAAGAAATATGGGACAAAATTGTCACGAGCTATGAAGGAGACGAACAAGTCAAGCGTGCTAAACTTCAAACTCTCAGGATTAAGTATGAGACTCTCAGAATGTATAATGATGAAAGTGTGGCTAACTATTTCCTTAGGGTGGATGAGATTGTTAATTGCATGAAAAACTTGGGTGAAGAAATAAAAGAGGCTATTGTGGTTGAAAAGGTTCTAAGATCATTGTCCCCCAATTTTGAATCTAAAGTGTCTGCAATAGAAGAAAAGGAAAATCTACGAACTCTTACTATGTCTCAGCTTCACGGAATTCTAACTGCTTATGAAATGAGAAAGGGGGGTCCATCAGACAGAAGAGAAGCTGCTTTCAAGGCTTCAGGCAAAGGAGATTATTATGAAGCAAGTCACGTGCCAGAAGATGAAGAAGAAGAATCAAATTTTGTCAGAAATCTTCAAAGGGGTTCTGGAAGGTTCAAAGGTAAGTTACCTTTTAAATGCTTTGCTTGTGGAAGAGTAGTTCATTATGCTGCCAAATGTCCTCACAAAGATAAGAATGACAAGGGAAAGGAACCTGTCAAATGGAACAAGAAACAGAATGAAAAGAAGAAAAGCTATTACACTCATGAAGATAGTGATGGTCTTTCAAATAGTGACGAAGATGAACAAGGTAATAGATATAAACTTTTAATGGCTTTTGAAGATGATGACTACATGGATGCTATAGATGTAGAAGGCTTTTGTGAAGAAATGAATAATCTCAAAGTTTGCTTAGAAGAGAAAAGTGCTATTATTGATTCTCTACAATGTCAACTGGTTGAAAAGGAAAAACATCTTGAAAAATTGGAATGTGAGATTGTTTGTCTTAGAAAGGAGATTGAGAAAACAAAAGCGATTAATCTTAAATTTGTTAAAGGATCTGAAACCTTGGATGAGATTATCAATGTGCAACGTTCTCCTCTGATCAAGACAGGTCTGGGATATAATGGAGAAACATCTCAAGCTTCTACCTCTAAAAGTTATCTTGATGCAGCAAGGAGGAGCGAGCAAAGGCCAAATAAAAGTCATCAGGTGAATCAGGGACAGTTTACTTCAAGAACAAATAAAGACTATCAAGAAATTCGGGGACAAGATGCCTTAAGGACAAACAGAAGCTACAATCAGCCACAGGTAAAATCTTCCCAATTCGCCCCAAGAATGGATGTCAATAGAAGCTACAATCGGTTGGATGATAGATCTGATTATTGCAGAAGTTTCTTTAATGGCCAATGTTTTTCTTGCCATAACTTCGGTCACAAAGCAGCTCAATGTGTTGCCTACAAGACAATCATGACTAGAGAAGCTCAAAAGCAAAGAAGTATGACTGGAACCATGAAAAGGACTTATAACAACTTTTCGGTTCTTGAAAATGAAGTTGAATGCTCTATTTGTAATAACTTTGGTCATGAAGACTCTGAATGCAGGAGCAGGTTCAGAAAGACAACTCAGAAGGAACAAACCTCAAATGTCAGAACATGGAGAATAAAGGAACCGCAACGAGAAAGATGTGGGATAGCCTTTTATGCAGAAGGTCAAGAAAGTCTATGGTACATTGACAGCGGATGTTCGAAGCATATGACAGGGGACAAAGAAAAACTTGAATCATATACCGCATTAGAAAAGGGAAAGAAAGTTTCATTTGGAAACGATATCTCTGCAGGCATAAAAGGAAAAGGCGTTGCTCCGTTGAAAGAGAAGGTCAAAGCTGGAAATGTTTTGTATGTTGATGGATTGAAGCATAATCTTCTGAGTGTCAGTCAAATGTGCGATCAAGGAACAGAGGT
This sequence comes from Pinus tabuliformis, assembly GCA_031772625.1. NCBI lineage: Eukaryota > Viridiplantae > Streptophyta > Pinopsida > Pinales > Pinaceae > Pinus > Pinus tabuliformis. Next base: position 653,836,644 of record CM062805.1, on the reverse strand, counting down.
AATATTTAGATCAAATGGATGTTGTGTTCGTGATCTTGATACAGGTGAAACAGTGATCAAAGGAAGAAGGACTCCAAATAATCTATACATATTTGAAGAAAGACAACAACAATGCTATTTGAGCAAGGATGATGAACACTGGCTATGGCATCGGAGACTGGGGCATCTAAGCTTTTCACAAATAAGGAAAGCATGCAGATATCAGGCAGTTCGTGATCTTCCAAATATCAAAATTCCAGACAACACCATATGCAAATCATGTCAGTTTGGAAAGAAAACCAGAACTAATTTTCCTGAGAAGGAAGGATCAGCTAGCATGCCTCTTGAGCTAGTACATACAGATACATGTGGTCCATTCAGAAAAAGAACACCTCGAGGAGAAGAATATTTGATATTATTCATTGACGATTTCTCCAGGTTTGTTTGGTTAGGACTTATGAAGCACAAAGATGAAGCATTTGAAAAATTCAAATCCTTCAAGGCCTTGGTTGAAAATGAATCAGGACACAAAATTAAGTGCCTCAAATCTGACAGAGGTGGGGAGTTTACCTCGAATGAATTTTTTGATTTTTGTGAAGAACATGGGATAAGAAGAGAATTCTCTACAACTAGAACTCCTCAGCAAAATGGAGTTGTGGAAAGAATGAACAGAACAGTCCAACAAATGGCTCGTGCTATTCTTGATGAATCAGGTACTCCCGCAACTTTCTGGGGTGAAGCTGCACATGCTGCGGTTATTATTCTCAACAAAACAAATGTCTGAGTAAACAGCACTCAAACCCCTCATGAGCTCCGGTGTGGTGAGACTCCTTCGGTGAAGCACTTCAAAATCTTTGGGAGCAAATGTTATATTAAGAATACTGATGAGCAACTTGGCAAACTTGAACCTAGAGCAGATGAAGGCATTCTTCTTGGTTATTCTCCACATAGCAAAGCATACAAGTGCTACAATAAAAGACTTGGTAGAATTGTTGACAACATTGATGTTGTGGTTGATGAGAAGGGATACATTCCTAGGCAAGTTCATCATGAAGACATTGAAGAAGATGAAGGCTACCCTCAAAGACAGAATGATGAAGAAGAAGAACCTCAAGAAGAACCAGAGGAGCAGACAAGAATAGAAAAGAAGACTCCATCCAGATATGTTCAGAAGAATCATCCAGAATCTCAGATTGTGGGGCAGAAAGAAGCAGGAGTACAAACAAGAAGAACAATTGCAGAAGCTTCAAGCTACTTGGCATTACTCTCTTCCACTGAACCACAAAATGTGAAAGAGGCATGCAAAGATGAATGTTGGATCAAAGCAATGGATGAAGAACTTGAGCAGATCGAAAAGAACAACACTTGGGAATTGGTTCCTAGACCAAAAGATAAGAATGTCATAGGGACAAAATGGGTCTTCAAAAATAAATTGAATGAAAATGGAGAAGTAATTAGAAACAAGGCCAGACTTGTTTGTAAAGGGTATGCGCAACAAGAAGGAATAGATTTTGAAGAGACCTTTGCTCCTGTTGCAAGACTTGAGGCCATCCGAATGTTCCTTGCTCTCTCAAGCTTTCAAAACTTCAAAGTATTTCAAATGGACGTGAAATCAGCCTTTCTGAATGGAGACTTAGAAGAAGAAGTATATATTGAACAACCAGATGGTTTCATTCTTGGGAATGATCCAAACCTTGTATGCAGATTGAAAAAGGCTCTCTATGGTCTCAAACAAGCTCCAAGGGCTTGGTACTATCGGTTGGACAAATATCTTCACCAACAAGGTTTTTCAAAAGGGACAGCAGATAGCAATCTCTATATAAAAGTTGAAAATAACAAATTGCTAATACTTGTTGTGTATGTAGATGATATTATCTTTGGCAGCAATGAAGAGGCTATGAGTCAAAACTTTGCCTTGGTTATGCAGAAAGAATTCGAAATGTCATTACTTGGAGAATTGACATACTTTCTTGGATTGCAAATCCAACAAAATGAAGGAGGTATTTTCTTGTCTCAAACCAAGTACCTCAAGCAGATCTTGAAGAAGTATGGCATGGAAGATTCAAAGCCAGTTTGTACCCCCATGGTTACAGGATGCAGCCTCAGTGCAAATGATGAATCAACAACAGTTCACCAACCAACTTATAGATCCATGATTGGGAGTTTGCTTTATTTGACAGGTACCCGACCAGATATTATGCATGCAGTAGGAATTGTTGGTAGATTTCAAGCCAACCCAAAGGAAACTCATCTTCAGGCAGTCAAAAGAATCTTCAAGTATCTTCAAGGGACTCAAAACTATGGCTTATGATATCCTAGAGATACAGATCTCACTCTTCATGCTTACACAGATGCAGATTGGGCCGGAAGTGTGGATGACAAGAAAAGCACAAGCGGTGGTGCTTTCTTCATGGGTTCCAGATTAGTATCTTGGTTCAGCAAGAAACAGAGTTCGATTGCTTTATCTACAGCTGAAGCAGAATATGTGGCTGCGGCATCTTGTTGCACACAACTTCTTTGGATGATGCAGACCTTGTAGGATTTTCAAATCACTTGCACTCCACCAGTCTCTATCTTATGTGATAATACAAGTGCAATCAACATTTCAAAGAATCCAGTCATGCATTCAAAGACCAAGCACATACCAATCAAGTATCACTTCCTCCGGGAACAAGTGCTTGAACAAAAGGTCAAGTTGGAGTATGTTTCTTCTAAAGAACAAGTTGCTGATATTCTCACAAAACCACTGCCCAGGGAGACTTTTGAATATCTCAGACAAAAGCTGGGAGTAGTTGATGCTTCATCCTGCTGTTGAAGCTTGTCTGTTCTAAAGAAAAGTTGGTATACGCGAGTTGTGTAAGGGATATCCGCGTACACACGCTCATTTATGCAGGTGAAGTTGCGTATATGGAGTTCTGAACAGCAAGGGCAGATTCTGGTTGGAGAAGGTCTGAGATGGGTATGCCAGAGTCCTTCAGGCACAGTTTCAGAGGGAGCAGCAGGCACAGTTTCAGGGGGAGCAGCTTAAAGTCTAATAAAGCATTGTTGGCATTTAGATGCTTTTGGTTCTAGTTCGTAACTGTTGTTGGTTTCAGGAGAAGGAGCACAGAAGGACATCTTGGTTGCTGATCTAAAAGATGATTATCAGACGCTGCTGGTGACTTTCATAAGTCTTGGTCTAGATTTTTCGTCTCTATGTCATGTATCTCTTTTGTGATATCTCTTCTATGGTGTCAAGGTCATGTAGCGGCCTATGTTGGTTTCCCCACTATGCCTGGGATGAATGATGTAATATAATTGGTTGTTATATGCAAATGTCTGATGTATCCCCTCTTGGTTGTGAGTATGGATGTATGTATTGAGTCTTTTGGTGATAGGAAGGTCCTTTATGATGTATAAGTCTTGGTTCTTTTGAAGAACATCTTTTGCAGATCTTGCCTACAGTCAGGGGGAGCATGTTCAGCACAGCAGAGCAGAGATATCAGCATGTACTCAGGGGGAGCACAGCCCTTTGCCCTTGATGACAAAGGGGGAGAATGATTCTAAGGATCTTGGGGTTGCCATCAAGTCCAAAGGGGGAGATTGTTGGCATTATGGCACAGGTGTGGCGCTATGGTACAGGTGTTGTCCTTGATGGCAACTCTCTTTGAAGACAGATCTCAGTCCAGACTACAAGAATGAAGAGAAATTTCATATACGCAGGTTCATTAAGCCCAAGTTGTGTATACATGCTGGTATGCTATATACTAAGTCGCGGATACGCAGGCTCGCTATATACGAAGTCGCGTATACATGCAGTTTCATGAACAGAAAAGAGCGTACATGTCGAGAAGCTTTCTTTTGGTCCGTTGTAGTTAGTCCTCGGTACTTGAGCCTATGTTTTTGGACCAAGGTATCTCGACAGTCGTGTTGATCCCGAGTTTTGAAGTTGATGGTATTGTGTTACTATGGTTTTGGACTGTGGTATTGTGAAGGGCCTAAGGCTATACAAGGAGAAGAAGATCATTAGGCAATAGAATCGAAAAGTCTTGAATATCTAATGAAGAAAGAGATCTAGTATGCAGGTTCTGGGTTGATGATACATTGCTTGATCTGAGCTAAGGAGAGATCACACCGGTTGATGGAAGACTAGATCTAAGGATAGATCGGGATCAAATTGTTTGAAATGAACTATCTTTATATGGTTGATTATGCGTATTTTTAGATCTGCATACTGACGCAATGTTATGTTCTGGGTATGACTGAGGTCTGGTACAGCTGCAAGGTTTTAAGAAAATACTTTTAGATCTGTACGCATGTTGGCATCGGTAAAAGCGCGTGTATACACGGGTTTGTTTCATTGAAGTAGCGTATATCTTTTGAAGCTTAATTTTTGGGGTTGCAGTTGGGTCTGACTGTTATTGTAGAGTTCTATAGTCTGCTCTGTGTTCTGGTGACTGGGTGTTGACAGGGTTTCAGTGGTTCAGTGATTCAAAGATTGATGATGCTAGTATTGGTTGTTTTGTGCTTCAATGATTTGTGAATGAATCGTGGTCTTCAGATTGTAATGTTGTGCTTCAGGAGTATCCAGTCTGAAAATTGATGAAAAGTGGTACCTGAAGGAAAGAAGATTGTAGGCCAGCACCTACGTACTAGTATCTTAGCTAGTACAAGAGCAAAGGGGGTTGGAGCTCCCTTCCAGGAGAGTCTGAAAAACGAGAGAAGGTTGTAGCCTTCTGCAGGTTGTAGCCTGCGTACTGGTATAAGGCTGCACCAGTACAAAAGATTGTAAACTGAAGTTTCTGATTAAAGAAAGATAGAGACGACTTGCAGCAGGTGGTTTTCACCCACATTGGGTTTCCACCTTATATCTTGGTGTTCATGTGTGTGGCTTTTGTGTGATGATCTGTTCTGTTATACTGCACCTGTTTACTGTTAAAATGATTAATAATGTTCTGATGCATGTACTGAAGATAAGCTAACTGAATCATAAGATTTCTGGATATACGCTAGTTGCTTTAGACACAGCAGCGTGTACACGCGGGTTCACTTAACTGAAGTAGCGTATATGTTTCTGAATATGAAATTGAAAAAGTTTTACTGATCTGATAATACTGATTCACCCCCCCCTCTCAGTATTATTTCCAACATTTTCCCCCTTCAGTTGATCCAAAAGGTCATCAATCCGTGGGATCGGGTATCTATTCAGGGCAATGATCTTGTTTAGCGCCCGATAGTCAATACAAAGTCTCCAAGTACCATCCTTCTTCTGTACCAACAAAATCAGGCTCCCACAGGGCGATGAACTCGGTCGGATGTGACCTTTCTGCAGTAGCTCCTAAATCTGCCTCTTGATTTCATCATTCTCCAGAATGTGCCGAGAGATTGGTCCATTGGGCAGTGGTGCACCTAGGGTCAGATTGATGGAGTGCTTGACCTAACAGTGCAGAGGAACCACTGCGGGGGAGGTGAAGATGTCCTCGTACTCCTCCACGACCTTTTCCATCTGTAGTTGTCGTGCATAGGGGCCCTGTCTAGAAGTCGTGGCCACCTTCTTCTTTCCTTGAGGGCGTATCATTAGGAAAACAAATTTCCTAGTTTTGGAAATGATCTTATTGCATTGTTTTGCAGTAACCAAAGAGATGGCGGTAGTGTTAGGATATTTTGACACATAGGAAATAGTTAAGTATAACTTGGTCTAGTGTAGAGTTAGGTAAAGTGTGTTTCTTTACTATGTACTTTTGTAACTTACAATCCGATAGTCACGTTACGTTCTAAACATGAAGTGATCTGACGGTTCATTCTCTCTTCAGTATTACCGACACTTGATCTGTGGCTTAACACTCGATTGGTCCATGATCTCTATTTAAAGAGCATGGAGGGTCATTTTTAGGGTAACCATTCATGAGAGAAGCTTATGTAAATTTTCATTATTTTATTAATAAATTGCATGAAGTGGACGCGTTGGCTCAGGCTGTAGATTGTTTCCCTCTTTGAGGGTTTTAACCACGTCAAGGATACTAGTGTATTGATTTGTGATCTGTTTGTGAGTGGTGTCCTTTGGTGTTCTGTTTGAGGAACTTACCCTATAAATTCCTACATGGTATCAGAGCTATTTGAGGGGCGCACCCGTTGGTGATCCAAATCTAAAGCCGGTGCAACTGCATCTAACTGTTGTTTCCTAGATCTACTGTTTCTGATTGCTTTCGGGCCGAGAGGACTGCTCTATTGTGTTAGGAGCATCTGTTTCAGTGAGGAACCCCTTTCATTTCACGCGAAAAAGGTTCCTGGTAGCCCTAGCTACATCATTTTTAAGATCTGGAGTTATACAGTCTGTATTTGCAGTTCTAGCTATTCATCTCTCCATTTATTTTGGTTTATTTAGCTCTCTATTTTTTATTACGGATCTATGCCTTTCATTTCTACGTATGCTCTTTGCCCTGAAACTCTATGCAATCTAGGCAAATCAGAAACAGAAATGAAGGATTTTTCTCATGCATATGCTCTTTTCCGTCACGCCTTAGTGTGATCTCGAAAAATAAAAAACATTGAGGAAAATATTTAGTTTCCGGCTAAAGCTAACTTCAAGCCGTAGGGTTTTTTTTTTTTTTTGGTAATATTTCCGTGTTGGGTTTTGTGGTTTTTGTTTTGTAGGAAAAAAGAGCTTTTTCAAGTAAGCACGCACCCCAAAGCTTCAGTGACTAAAAAAGAAAAAACTCCCCCTTCCTCTTTTCCAAAAATTACTAACCTTTTAAACTAGCTCACTTGGTCCAAAGTTACTTTATGAGAATAGAGGTCTTGAGTTCAAGTCTCTCTTTTTATTGAGTTACTTTTTCAAAAAACACATGTAACTTATGTTTTAAAGTTATTTTATGTAAAAGTGTTCTCACCCATTATAAAAAGCAAGTCACTTATAATTCTAAAGTCTCTTTATCTTTTATTTAAGTTACAATTTAGTGGGTAGCTCATAAAGTACCATTGTAAAAGTGATTTTCACTTATTTATAAAAGTGAGTCACATAAAATATTTTTTTTTAAGTGAGCTAATTAGATAAGGGTTCACGCACTTCGTCAGTATCTTCAACAACTTTTCTTCAAAAAGTCATAACTTCTTCATCCGGAAGCCATTTTCAGAGCTGTTTTTTTTAATCAACTTAATTTTTCGAGATCTTTCCTTTGGAATACTTAGTTTCAGCATCTACATCTTTAATTTCTATTAAAATGGAAAGTCCATGCCATGTTATTCTTGACAACACAAACTACTTCCAATGGTGGTCCTACATTGTGGATTTACATAGAAGTAAAGGTCTTTACAGAATAGTCTTAGGCCAAGAAACCAAACATCAAGATGAAGATAAGGCAGCCAAATGGGAAAATAGGCAAGATCAAGCACGTGGGTTGATAGGGATGTCTATTTCTCCAGATCTTAGATTCCATATCGCAAAATTTAATACTCCTAATGAAGCAATGAAACATCTCACTAAAGTTTTTGGAATTAAAAATGAAATTAGAGCCTATCAACTCGAAAATGAGTTGCTTACATTAGACCCCAATAATTTTTCTTCTATTGAAGATTTTTTTTCCAAGTTCAAAACCCTTAGACTTCTCTTGGAAGTTGTTAAGGTTAGGAAAGAAGATGGTAGCCTTATTTATTCCATTCTTACTAAGTTGGGACTAGCCTCCTCTGTGTTTGTTTCCACCTTCCATTCTACTAGAGAAGCCTTTATTTCTCAAGGAAAAGACTACAAGTCCCCCTCTTTGATGCATTTTGTGATTCTTTAATAAGAGAACAAGAAAATCTCTTATATCTTGATCTTCTTAATCTTGGAAACTCTTCTAAGAAAGCCTTAGCCGCCCAGCAGCAACCAAATTCAAAGAATCCTAAGAAGCAGTGTCCTAAAAAGAATGGTCCTAAACCAAACAAGGGTCCTAAGAAATTTAAGTCTCAAAATGAAAAATCATTTCAACAAAATAATAAGGCAAATAAAAACAAAGGGAAGAAGACTGATAGACATTGCCACTTTTGTAATCGAGATGGCCACTTAGAATCTAAATGCATTAAGAAGATGGAAGCCTTGGAAGCAACAATGAAGAAGCATAACATCCATTTGGAGCACTCTTCAACTTCAACTTCATCTTCAGGAATAACACTTTTTGCATGTGTTTGTCAAGCATCTCGGTATGGTTATGCACTGAATGTATCTTCTTCTTCTCATTCTCATGAGTGGCTCATTGATTCTGGAGCTTTTTATCACATGGCCAAAAACAAAGCCATGTTTTCTTATTTTAAATGATTGTAACACCAAAAATATATATGTTGGTGATGATAGATCTTTTAGTGTTGTAGGTACTGGAACTATTCATCTAGACAATGGTCAATTTAATGTTGTATTATGTGTTCCAACCTTATCCTGCAACCTTCAATCTGTATATCAGATAACTCATTCAGGTGAAGGTAAAATCGTTGAATTTTCACCTTATGATGTTGTAATTAAGGACCCAAGAGATCCTAGACAAATTTTAGCTACTGGCATTGCTGATGATTCTACAAGGTTTTATAAGTTTAACAACTTTGGGTCATCAAATCTTCCCTCGGTATTTGTTGCTCATAATGATGAAGTGAGCAAATTTTGGCATGAGTGATTTGATCACTTAAACTATCACTCCCTTCAAAATATATGTAAAGAAAATATGGTGACAGGTCTTCCAATGGTATCTTGCAGAGATGGTGTTTGTTTCGGATGTGTACTCGGAAACATCATCGGGATAGTTTTGAAAAATGTGCCTCTTGGCACGCCTCAGCCCCTTTACAACTTGTGCATAGTGATTTATGTGGTCCACTTCCAGTTGTTTCCTTCTCTGGCTACAAGTATTTCTTAACTTTCATTGATGATTTCTCTAGACGCACTTGGGTACACTTCTTAAAACTCAAGAGTGAAGTATTTAACATGTTCTTGGCCTTTAAGGCCTTTGTTGAAAAAAAATCTAGACATCTAATTCTTAAGCTAAGATCTGATAATGGCAGAGAATATGTTAACAACAAATTCATCAACTTTTGCACTGAGAATGGAATTCAAATGCAACATATTGTTCCATATACTCCACAACAAAATGGTGTAGCTGAAAGGAAGAATCGCACCTTAAAGGAAATGGCTAATTGTATGCTTCAATCTAAAGGACTTAGTCTTAATTTTTTGGCAGAAGCAATTAACTGTGCAAATTACATAGTAAATCGCACTCCTACTAAGGTTTTAAAGAATATCACTCCAGAAGAAGCATAGAGCTCAATTAAACCAGATGTAAGTCACTTTCATGTTTTTGGAAGTGAAACATGGGCCCATATTCTAGATGAGAAACATAAAGATTTAGAACCTAAGAGTGAAAAAATTATTTTGGTTGGATATTCTGAAGATGTTCAAGGATATAGACTTATTCCACTTAAGTCCAAAAATGTTATCATTAGAAGAGATGTAAAGTTTGCTGAAAATATATCGGCCTACGAGCCTAGTTCGGTGGATGTGCCACCTCTCTCTATTCCTTCTACTTCTGAAAATATTTCTTCTTCAGATGATGAAAGCAAGGATTACAATCCTCCCCCACCTTCTCAAGATCCTTCTTCAGCTCCTCAGCTTCCAAAATGGGTCTGTGCTACTTGGGATGCAGCAGGTGCTCTTGCCGATGATCCTACAGATCAGCGACGTACACGTTCTCAGTTTGATAGAGCCTTTTCTTTACTGGCTCAAGCTCCAGTGAATTATGATCCTGACACCTTCGCAGAAGCTTTAGGCCATCCAGATTAGGATGTAGCTATGAATGAAGAATATCGTTCATTATTGGGAAATGATACATGGGATCTTATTCCTCTTCCAAAGGGACGAAAACTTGTTAGATGAAAATGGGTTTACAGAACCAAGTATGGACCAGATGGAAAAGTTGATAAACATAAAGCTCGTCTTGTTGCTAATGGTTTTTCACAAGTTGAAGGCATTGACTATACTAAAACCTTCTCCCCTATTGCCAAAATGAACTCTATCCGCCTTGTGCTTTCCCTTGCTGCCTCTTTCAAATGGGAAGTCCATCAGATGGATGTTAAATATGCCTTTTTGCATGGGACTTGCATGAAGAAATCTATATGGAACAACCTATTGGCTTTATACAAAAAGACTCTAGCCTTGTATGTTGGCTTAAGAAATCCCTTTATGGTCTCAAGCAAGTCCCTCGGGCTTGGTATGCCAAAATGGATAGCTTTCTTTTAGAAACTTGCTTTTCTAGGTGTCATTCTGACAATACTGTCTACACCAAGAAAGTGGGCAAGTCTCTTATCATTATTGTTCTTTATGTTGATGATCTTATCCTTACTGGTAGTGATCCCAACCTTATAAACCATGTAAATTTCAGCCTTAAAAAGAAGTTTGAAATGACAGACTTAGGACACTTGCATTATTTTCTTGGTCTTCAAGTCTTGCAATCCAAGGAAGGTATTTACCTTTCCCAGTCCAAGTATGCCTGTGATCTTCTACACCATTTTCACATGGAAGACTATAAGCCAACCCCTTCTCCCTTTCAGTTTGGAGCCAAACTTTCAGTCACTTGTAATTCCCATGAAGTTGATGCTACCTTATACTGTCAACTTGTAGGAAAACTTTTGTATCTGACCCATATTTGTCCTGACCTTTACTTTGTTGTTGAGCTTATTGTTCGGTTTACGAAAAACCCACATGAAAGTCATTGGAAAGAAGCTAAAAGAATACTTCATTATGTTCGAGGCATAGTTCAGTTTGAGATTCCTTACAGTGCAGAAGCATCTCCTCTATTGGTTGGTTTCACTGATTTTGATTGGGCTGGTGACCCTGATGATCGGAAGTCTACTACAGGTTATGTGTTCACTCTCGGTTCAAGACCTATTACATGGGCTTGCAAGAAACAAAGTGCCATTTCTCTTTCTTCAGTAGAAGCAGAGTATCATGGTGCTGTAGAAGATAGTAAGGAAGCCCTATGGCTTCATCAAATCCTGTTAGAGTTTGGCTTTCAGCAGCAACATCTGACTACAATTGGGTGTGATAATCAAAGTGCCATTCAACTATGCAAAGATCCAGTCTAATCAGTGCAGAAAACACATTGAACTGCACATGTACTTCATCAGAAAGCTCATTCATGACCATGTTCTTGAAGTGCAATATTGTTCAACAGATGATCAAGTTGCAGACATCTTTACAAAGGCTCTCACAGAGGCGAAGTTTGATAAACTTCGATTTACGGTTGGAGTTCAGGAAGTTTTCACTAAGGGGGGATAGGCTCTAATGCCTCCTTCTGTCTCCTATTGTGTCATATTTGTACATCCTTCAATCCTATCTCAAGTTGTTCTTAAGGGGGATGTTAGGATATTCCGACACATTGGAAATAGTTAAGTATAACTTGGTCTTGTGTAGAGTTAGGTAAAGTGTGTTTCTTTACTATGTACTTTTGTAACTTACAATCCGATGGTCACGATATGTTCCAGACATGAAGTGATCTGACGATTCATTCTCTACTCGGTATTACTGACACTTGATCCATGGCTTATCACCTGATTGGTCCATGATCTCTATTTAAAGTGCATGGAGGGTCATTTGTAGGGTAATCGTTCATGAGATAAGCTTATGTAAATTTTCATTCTTTTATTAATAAATTTCCTAAAGTGGCCGCGTTAGCTCAGGCCGTGGACTGTTTCTCTCTTTGAGGGTTTTAACCACGTCAAGAATACTGGTGTATTGATCTGTGATCTGTTTGTGAGCGGTGTCCTTTGGTGTTCTGTCTGAGGAACTTACCCTATAAATTCCTACAAGTAGGTGGTGCTACCTCCGGTATCCTGTACAACTTATTTCCCAAAGTAACAATAACAGCACGAGGCCTTGACTCATACATAACATGTCACTTCCACAAGTATGGTTGGCCTAATAATACATCACAAACATCAAGGGGAGCAATGTCACACAATACCTCATCCGTGAAGGGATTGATGTTGTATGGAAGGTGTTATCACTGAAAATTCTGTTGCCAAAATTTTTTAGCCTAGCTTAAAGACAGGGTGTTTTCGCAGCGCATGAATTTTTTAGCAGTTTCGCAGCGCTACCTGTTTGAGTGATTTCGTAGCATGCTACGAAATTGGGGATTTGTTCAAACAATAAATCAGTTCATCACTCTGGATCATTTGTGAGGTATTTTCCAATTTACTTTCACCTGATGATAAGGTTCTTGCCCGAATGGTGCTTACTACTATTGATACTGCAGTGTTTAGAGCCATACAAGAGCCTTTTGGTCCATCACATTCAGTTGTTCAGTTGCAGCCCATTAAGATTAATCTTCAAGAGGAATCATGTTTAAGAATTACTTCTTTTGTGGCTGATGGCATTGTGGTAAATCCTGGTGAGGCTTTACCTGATACTTCGGTGAACGCCCTCTACTTCAGTCTCAAGGAGATTGACCCTACAATTCCGGTAGATGCAGTAAAGCTAGAACGAGACATTTGCAAAATTGTTGATAACTGTTCACATGCAGCAAGAACTTTCAAAATGTGAAACACAGAGGTTGCTAAGCCTTATACTTTACAAAGTAGTTGATCCCTCAAGACAAATAAGAGATGATGCCTTGCAAATGTTTGAGACCCTGTCTATTAGAGAGTGGGCAGAAGAAGTTGAAAGCGCAGGTCGATATCGGGCAGCAGTTGTTGGCAGTCTTCCAGATTCCTATCAACAGTTCCAATATCAACTCTCTGCAAAGCTAGCAAAGGGGTATAAAAGTTGTGAGGGATCTTGGATCTAAAGAAGGATCATGTCATGCTTGCTGGAGCGCTTGCTAGTCATATTGACTTTGGAACGCAGATTGAAATCATTAGCGGTGCTAATGCAAGTTCCGCACAGCCTCGTTTTTATTTCTTACTTTGCATCTAGTACTTATCCGATTTCCTAAAAGAAAATAAAGGGTTTCCTAGTGATCAAACTCCAATACAAGAGGGTGGAGAGTCAAGTTTCTGCATTGAGGATTGAACGACAGCAACGTGCACACATGGCACGCATCCGAGCAGGGTAATGAACACATGGCAGCATACATCCTAATACATCTAGCAGATCACACTCTTTTCTATATGAGAAATTAGGCTTTCAATAAGTCTACAGAACTTGTTTTGTTGTGATTCTAATTGTCTTCACCGTCCAAATGTCATCGACGAAGACAATCCCAATTGAAATCCAGTAAGAATCGTTTTGAATGGATGGAATTTGCATATATCAGATGTTAACATTGCACAGTCTTGTTGTAGTAGGAACGTTCAAGGCCGCTCAATCCATTTCATGCATATCACTCTCACTCTACAGTTGATGGAGGTTTCGAGGTTATGACATAAGCTATTCTATTTACTCCACGAACACTGTTGCAAATCTACGCAGAAACCTCTGCAAGGAACTTAGGATCAAACTGATACCAATCTGCGGTCATTCCATCCTCGCAATGTTGCGACAATCCAACTGGAATTGAAAATAGACTTCACAGAAGAGATCAAGAAATTAGGGCTCAACCGAGACTCTAGAGCGTTCACGGGCTTGAATCACTGTTTTGAGCATCAGTTGGAATTCTTTCCGGCACTTCGTTTGGAAGTTTTCTTCACTACATTCGATTTCTTTGTTCGTTGTGATCGCAGCAGATGCAGGAGAAGGGGCATGTCATAGATCAGCAGAGTCTCGAGGAACTTGTCGAGGATATGACCAAATTTCAGGGCTTTGTGCATTGGCCCTCATACTGGCGCCCCCCTGCATTACAAGGGGCTTCCTTTCCATAGAGTTATCAAAGGTTTTATGATACAAGGTGGAGACATCTCAGCTCAAAATGGTACAGGGGGTGAATCAATATATGGATTAAAGTTTGATGATGAAAACTTTCAACTGAAACATGAGCGCAGAGGAATGTTGTCAATGGCAAACTCTGGACCTAATACAAATGTCTCTCAATTTTTCATCACAACAACAAGGACTTCCCATCTGGATGGAAAGCGTGTTGTCTTTGGGAAGGTAATTAAAGGCATGGGAGTTGTGCGTGGCAATGAGCATACTCCCACAGAAAGTAGTGACCGCCCTTCTCTAGATGTGGTAATTTCAGATTGTGGGGAGATCCCAGAAGGATCAGATGATGGAATAGCTAATTTCTTCAAAGATGGAGATTTGTATCCAGACTGGCCAGCTGATCTTGATGAGAAATCTGCAGAAATTTCATGGTGGATGAATGCAGTAGATTCTGCGAAATGTTTTGGGAATGAAAATTACAAGAAAGGGGATTATAAGATGGCTTTAAGAAAATACAGAAAGGCATTGCGCTATCTTGACATTTGCTGGGAGAAAGAAGAAATTGATGAAGAGAAGAGCAATCATTTAAGGAAGACCAAGTCGCAGATATTTACGAATAATTCTGCTTGTAAATTAAAATTAGGAGATTACAAAGAACAGATCTATGAAGACAGAAAATGAAGACAGTACAGAGTGTGGCTGTGAGACTGCACTAAAGGAAGAATAGATGAATCCTAAAGAAAGGTTGAGGCTATTAACCATGCTCATTTACAGGTTGTTCTCATAACCTTGTCCAAAGCATCAATTATGCATAGTGAATTTTTAAAGGCAAGGAAGAAGACTGTGTTTTTGAAATTACACAGCAGTTTCATAGCGCGCTACGAAACTGCTGTAGGTGGTGATTTTAAACGCAGAACAGCTATGTTGGTGAGATGACCGAGAAATTTGAAAGAGAGACACCTGTCCATCAATACGGCCTACAGCACATCCAGGATGTGGCAGCCCGCTCTTTTTGTTAAAGGATAAAAGCAAGGATAAAGCATACTCCTTTGGATTCGAATATGTTGAGGCAAATCAAAGACCGACAAACAGGAACAGTTTCCTATATTTCAGGGTGTTGGAAACATGTTATATTAAAGGCCAGCAAGCAACTATCGACACCTATCACAGCCAAACTAAGAGAAGCCACTTGTCAAAGAATGAGCCTGTTCTCTCCTTTTTCTCGTAGGAGCACCATCTTGGTTGTAATAAATGCCATTCCAGCATGATGTAGAATTAGAGTTTTAATTGTTTTAGGAGTCCAGCGCTGTCAATTAATAGTCAGCTGTAATTAATAGTTAGTTAAAAGTAAGTAGGTGTCATCATAGGCAGAATCGAGCTCCCCTCATGCTGGAGGAGGAGACTCAAAGTAGTTTAGTTTGTTTTCCTATATATAGTGAAAACTCTGATGTAATTGAGGTTGGAGATTTATGAAAAAACAGAGTTTTTATATTGGCTAATGTAAAAAGACTTTTGACAGTAATAGAAAGATTACTTTTTCTTCCCAAGATTCATCTTGTGTTCAAAGGCTCAGAATATATATGGTTTTGTCTTTATCCTTTCTGTTTTACAGCTCAATAGACATGCAATCACTCTGAATTCACCTAGTGCTCAGACTTCCTGTGTATGTTTATGAGTTGAGGTTCTTTTTGAGAAATGTTCTGAGTGTTTAAACATTATATGCCTTGGCTTCCATGATTGAGTAGTCAATAGTTTACTGTAGAGGTGTTTGACTCCATGAGCCCAATGGAAGAAGTGTTATTTTGTTGTTCCAACCAGCTTATTTTCATGAACTGTTTGAAGAGTTAGCCATCTTTTCTTGTTATTAATTCATATCAAAAATCTGTGAGAGAGCCCTCTCTGACTAAGGAGGCTAAGCCTTAGTCTAAAGCCTGGTTTGAAATAGTTACATGAGATCTTGCTAAGTAGCAGCCCTTAGTACACGATTTTGTGATAACATTTTGGTGCGTCTGCCGGGAGCCTGATGATTACTTATTCCCGAAATTATGAAGCTGAACTTCTGAAGGTAGAAAGAGCTCAGACATCTTTTTGAGGCTGCAAAACTACCTTGGCGACTCCACACATCAAATAACAAATTGTAAGGTGACTCCACTGCTAGAAGACCAGTAGCTTGATGAAGTTTCAAGATGGATTCTACTGCAAGAATGAATGCCAGGTATGCTCCTATGAATCGGTCTCATATCCCTGGTTTTCCAAATCCTATGCCAAAGGTTGATTGGTTAGATGATCTTCCAATATTCAAAGATGAAAAGAAGGACAATGCTGCTCTTCATTTGGTTAGGTTTCATATGCATGTACGCAGTCTTAAGGTTCATTTCCCTGAGGATTGTCTCATGAGGATGTTTATGGCCACTTTAGAAGGAAAAGCATGGTCTTGGTATAAAAGTTTGGAGAATGGTTCATTATCTTCTCTTGCTGATTTCCATGATGAATTCTGTGAAATGTATAAAGAAGGTTATCCTTCCTTATTGATGCTTAAAGATTGCTGTAGACATTCTTTAAGTCTTATTAAGTATTTAGAGGATGGTTATGATGATGATGAATTCACGGATGAAGAAATTTTAGAGGCTCTCCATAACAATGCATTTCAGCACCAAGGAGAAAGTATATCATCCCATGAAACGCAGCATGAGGAGCAGCAGGGGTTCACTTGTGAAAACCATGTTTCATCCCTTGATATGAATGAAGAGATGCAGCAGTATTCTGAAGATGAAATTGATTGCACACAGCAAGAAGAAGTGCTGGAAGACAGCTTCTACGACCCTCAGGCAGAGGAAAAGCTTGTTCAATTTTGTAATTCCTTGCAGCAGCTTACTCCAAATAATAATCATAATAGTGAGGAAAATTCCATTGTTTGTTGGAATGATTCAGAAAAGCAGTTGGATAGCTTGTCAAATAGAAAAGTGGATAGCACATCAAAGGGGTCTTGTGTGGTTGAGAATCAGTGGCCTGAAAATGAAGAGTGTTATCATGATCATTATTTTCAGCAGCTTTCTATGGCAGAACATAAGGAGACAATGCTGGTTCCTTTCTCTTTCACAATTGAGGAACTTAACACTGTTGTTGAAGATCAGTTTGCACAGCCGGAAAGGTACAAGAAAAATCAAGCTGATCATGTATTCTGGGATCCTGTAGCTGACTACATGGAAGAGTTTTACCCTCAAGTTTTTCAGTCTTTCTATAAAGATCAGAGGCATTTTCAGTGGCAGGGTTCATCACACTATCACATTGACTCTGAATTCCGATGCAGTCAGAGACAATTTCAGTGGCAGCGGTCATCACACTATCAGATTGCCTCTGAACTCCAATGCAGTCAAAGAAATCAAATATCAGATAAAACAGAGGATTGGCTACATTGGAAATTTCATATTGATTGAGCAGAAAGAAGTTGAAATTGTTAGGGTAGGTAGGTAGAGGTAAATGCAAATAAGCTCAAGGTCAACTGAGCATTTTTCAGTAGAAGTAGTTTTCTTTCTCCTACAGTCATGCTTGTCAAGCAAATTTCTGTTTGTCATAAATGGATAAGGCACTGGACCTGCGAGTTCTTAGTGTACCACAAGGGCACACTATCCCAAGTGGAGCCACTGTTATCACTGAAAATTCTGTTGCCAAAAATTTTTAGCCTAGCTTAAAGACAGGGTGTTTTCGCAGCGCATGAATTTTTTAGCAGTTTCGCAGCGCTACCTGTTTGAGTGATTTCGTAGCGTGCTACGAAATTGGGGATTTGTTCAAACAATAAATCAGGTCATCACTCTGGATCATTTGTGAGGTATTTTCCAATTTACTTTCACCTGATGATAAGGTTCTTGCCCGAATGGTGCTTACTACTATTGATACTGCAGTGTTTAGAGCCATACAAGAGCCTTTTGGTCCATCACATTCAGTTGTTCAGTTGCAGCCCATTAAGATTAATCTTCAAGAGGAATCATGTTTAAGAATTACTTCTTTTGTGGCTGATGGCATTGTGGTAAATCCTGGTGAGGCTTTACCTGATACTTCGGTGAACACCCTCTACTTCAGTCTCAAGGAGATTGACCCTACAATTCCGGTAGATGCAGTGAAGCTAGAACGAGACATTTGCAAAATTGTTGATAACTGTTCACATGCAACAAGAACTTTCAAAATGTGAAACACAGAGGTTGCTAAGCCTTATACTTTACAAAGTAGTTGATCCCTCAAGACAAATAAGAGATGATGCCTTGCAAATGTTTGAGACCCTGTCTATTAGAGAGTGGGCAGAAGAAGTTGAAAGCGCAGGTCGATATCGGGCAGCAGTTGTTGGCAGTCTTCCAGATTCCTATCAACAGTTCCAATATCAACTCTCTGCAAAGCTAGCAAAGGGGTATAAAAGTTGCGAGGGATCTTGGATCTAAAGAAGGATCATGTCATGCTTGCTGGAGCGCTTGCTAGTCATATTGACTTTGGAACGCAGATTGAAATCATTAGCGGTGCTAATGCAAGTTCTGCACAGCCTCGTTTTTATTTCTTACTTTGCATCTAGTACTTATCCGATTTCCTAAAAGAAAATAAAGGGTTTCCTAGTGATCAAACTCCAATACAAGAGGGTGGAGAGTCAAGTTTCTGCATTGAGGATTGAACGACAGCAACGTGCACACATGGCACGCATCCGAGCAGGGTAATGAACACATGGCAGCATACATCCTAATACATCTAGCAGATCACACTCTTTTCTATATGAGAAATTAGGCTTTCAATAAGTCTACAGAACTTGTTTTGTTGTGATTCTAATTGTCTTCACCGTCCAAATGTCATCGACGAAGACAATCCCAATTGAAATCCAGTAAGAATCGTTTTGAATGGATGGAATTTGCATATATCAGATGTTAACATTGCACAGTCCTGTTGTAGTAGGAGCGTTCAAGGCCGCTCAATCCATTTCATGCATATCACTCTCACTCTACAGTTGATGGAGGTTTCGAGGTTATGACATAAGCTATTCTATTTACTCCACGAACACTGTTGCAAATCTACGCAGAAACCTCTGCAAGGAACTTAGGATCAAACTGATACCAATCTGCGGTCATTCCATCCTCGCAATGTTGCGACAATCCAACTGGAATTGAAAATAGACTTCACAGAAGAGATCAAGAAATTAGGGCTCAACCGAGACTCTAGAGCGTTCACGGGCTTGAATCACTGTTTTGAGCATCAGTTGGAATTCTTTCTGGCACTTCGTTTGGAAGTTTTCTTCACTGCATTCGATTTCTTTGTTCGTTGTGATCGCAGCAGATGCAGGAGAAGGGGCATGTCATAGATCAGCAGAGTCTCGAGGAACTTGTCGAGGATATGACCAAATTTCAGGGCTTTGTGCACAGGAGAAAAGGGCATTGGCCCTCATACTGGCGCCCCCCTGCATTACAAGGGGCTTCCTTTCCATAGAGTTATCAAAGGTTTTATGATACAAGGTGGAGACATCTCAGCTCA
Organism: Pinus tabuliformis; assembly: GCA_031772625.1. Classification (NCBI taxonomy): domain Eukaryota; kingdom Viridiplantae; phylum Streptophyta; class Pinopsida; order Pinales; family Pinaceae; genus Pinus; species Pinus tabuliformis. The sequence goes on along the minus strand of CM062805.1, from coordinate 653,817,368 downwards.
AAATGGTACAGAGGGTGAATCAATATATGGATTAAAGTTTGATGATGAAATCTTTCAACTGAAAAATGAGCGCAGAGGAATGTTGTCAATGGCAAACTCTGGACCTAATACAAATGGCTCTCAATTTTTCATCACAAAAACAAGGATCTCCCATCTCGATGGAAAGCATGTTGTCTTTGGGAAGGTAATTAAAGGCATGGGAGTTGTGCGTGGCATTGAGCATACTCCCACAGAAGGTAGTGACCACCCTTCTCTAGATGTTGTAATTTCAGATTGTGGGGAGATCCCAGAAGGATCAGATGATGGAATAGCTAATTTCTTCAAAGATGGAGATTTGTATCCAGACTGGCCAGCTGATCTTGATGAGAAATCTGCAGAAATTTCATGGTGGAGGAATACAGTAGATTCTGCGAAATGTTTTGGGAATGAAAATTACAAGAAAGGGGATTATAAGATGGCTTTAAGAAAATACAGAAAGGCATTGCGCTATCTTGACATTTGCTGGGAGAAAGAAGAAATTGATGAAGAGAAGAGCAATCATTTAAGGAAGACCAAGTTGCAGATATTTACGAATAATTCTGCTTGTAAATTAAAATTAGGAGATTACAAAGAACAGATCTATGAAGACAGAAAATGAAGACAGTACAGAGTGTGGCTGTGAGACTGCACTAAAGGAAGAATAGATGAATCCTAAAGAAAGGTTGAGGCTATTAACCATGCTCATTTACAGGTTGTTCTCATAACCTTGTCCAAAGCATCAACTATGCATAGTGAATTTTTAAAGGCAAGGAAGAAGACTGTGTTTTTGAAATTACACAGCAGTTTCGTAGCGCGCTACGAAACTGCTGTAGGTGGTGATTTTAAACGCAGAACAGCTATGTTGGTGAGATGACCGAGAAATTTGAAAGAGAGACACCTGTCCATCAATACAGCCTACAGCACATCCAGGATGTGGCAGCCCGCTCTTTTTGTTAAAGGATAAAAGCAAGGATAAAGCATACTCCTTTGGATTCGAATATGTTGAGGCAAATCAAAGACCGACAAACAGGAACAGTTTCCTATATTTCAGGGTGTTGGAAACATGTTATATTAAAGGCCAGCAAGCAACTATCGACACCTATCACAGCCAAACTAAGAGAAGCCACTTGTCAAAGAATGAGCCTGTTCTCTCCTTTTTCTCGTAGGAGCACCATCTTGGTTGTAATAAATGCCATTCCAGCATGATGTAGAATTAGAGTTTTAATTGTTTTAGGAGTCCAGCGCTGTCAATTAATAGTCAGCTGTAATTAATAGTTAGTTAAAAGTAAGTAGGTGTCATCATAGGCAGAATCGAGCTCCCCTCATGCTGGAGGAGGAGACTCAAAGTAGTTTAGTTTGTTTTCCTATATATAGTGAAAACTCTGATGTAATTGAGGTTGGAGATTTATGAAAAAACAGAGTTTTTATATTGGCTAATGTAAAAAGACTTTTGACAGTAATAGAAAGATTACTTTTTCTTCCCAAGATTCATCTTGTGTTCAAAGGCTCAGAATATATATGGTTTTGTCTTTATCCTTTCTGTTTTACAGCTCAATAGACATGCAATCACTCTGAATTCACCTAGTGCTCAGACTTCCTGTGTATGTTTATGAGTTGAGGTTCTTTTTGAGAAATGTTCTGAGTGTTTAAACATTATATGCCTTGGCTTCCATGATTGAGTAGTCAATAGTTTACTGCAGAGGTGTTTGACTCCATGAGCCTAATGGAAGAAGTGTTATTTTGTTGTTCCAACCAGCTTATTTTCATGAACTGTTTGAAGAGTTAGCCATCTTTTCTTGTTATTAATTCATATCAAAAATCTGTGAGAGAGCCCTCTCTGACTAAGGAGGCTAAGCCTTAGTCTAAAGCCTGGTTTGAAATAGTTACATGAGATCTTGCTAAGTAGCAGCCCTTAGTACACGATTTTGTGATAACAGAAGGCAACATTGTTGGCTCACGTGAAGATCTCGTCCTTGGTGAAGCCACCCGATGGTGTATGGTTGGGGATGTGTTTTGGTTGGTAAGCCTAGCCACTTCACAACCTCTGCCGAAATGAGGTTCTTTTGGCTCCCGCTATCGACAATGAACTATAGCAGGGAGCCCTTTACCCACATTTGGGAGTGGAAGAGTCGCTCCTCCTCCTCTAGATCTTTGGGTTCCTCCTTCTGGATCTTCGTGGTGGCAATGGTGGCGTTGGACTCCGCATCGATAATCTTCTTCCCTTTGTCATTCCCCTTATCAGGTTCTGACTCAAAGTCAGAACATGCATCTGATTCGAAAGACTTTAGCTCGGCCACCAGTGACTGCTTGGCTCGACACTCACTTGTGTTGTGAGTGGAGCTCTTATGGAACTCACACCACTTTCCCATGTCCTTCTTTGGCTTCGCGATGTTATTCTTTGCTTGTGGCTTTGATGGGTTGTCTTGGCCCACCTTGTGTTGGCTTTGTCCTTTGTTCAGCGGTTTAGGGGTGCCTTTCCCTTGCTTCAGATTCACAGATCCAAAGTCTCGCTTCTTCTGTTTAAAATTTTTCTCGATCTTGACAATATATTGGTATGTCGTGCCGAGCGAGGAGATGTTCAGGAATTCTATTTCATCCTTGATGTACCTGTGAAGGCAGGCGCAATATTTGAGTACCAAATGCTGCTCCAAATCCTTGATACCCAACTTTTTGCAAAGAGTATGGAAAATATTGGTAAACTCCAACACGTCTTGGTCTCTTTCCTGCCGCAGTGTGGTCCACTTTATGTATTGATCCTCATAGCTTCCGACAACGTAGTACTTCTCCTTGATGATAGCCCGGAATGAATTCCAAGTCGGTGTGGCTGAAAACAGAGAGGCTGTGCTTTCATCCTTCTGCTCACAGTAGGTTTCCCACCAATCCTTGATGTGGGGATCAACTTTGAGAAGAGCAAAAGTAATCTTTTCCTGGCCGGAAAAATCATGAACAGAAAAATACCCTTCTAGCATATTTAACCATTTATCTACAACGTCTGCATCTATCTGACCCTCAAATATGGGAATGTCAAAGTTAACTTGTACCTTAAAGGGTGTGGTGCTTCCAGAGTAGCTGCTGGAAGTAGATGTGTCGCCCCTGGGTAGCCACTGAAGGATCTGGGCAAAGTTGTCCATCATCGCGTTCCTTTGTCGCTCGAGGGCTTCTTCGAGCAAGAATTTGATAGGATCTCCTGCCCCCTCGTTTTTCTTTTCATCCGCTATGGGAGGTCGTCAGGATTTGTGAGGCTGGTCTTGCAAAGGTTTGACTAGTTCAAGCCCTAACTCCTTATATCCCGACCTCATTGTGGACATGAAATGAAAAACAGAGAAAGAGCAGACTGCTCTGATACCACTGATATGGATTTAAATAGGAACGCAACAAATTACAGTGATAACCATAAACACGGAGATGCAGCAGAAATAACACTTCATTTCATTAATGTAAAATGTTGAAATATGCTTACAAACAAAAATGGAAATAAACTAGCTAGGCCGATGGTAGCTTATCTCTGAGAAGAGATGTGGTGGCTACATGCCTCTGAACTACATTACAATGAGGCTCAAAGGCTTTTTTATTATTGAACAATAAGAGAAAACCCTAAACAACCAAAAACCTAACTCGAGGAGATGTAACACCAAGAGTTTATGGGCCTCATTGGGGTGAGTTGGACAACTAACTTGCCAGGGTCGCGACTTGGTCATATTATCTCCATTTGATGCACATGATAATCCATTGGAAAGATTTCTCCAAGGACTATAATGGAAAGGACAATTTTAGACAGAAAATCGTTGGCGGTAGATTGCCAAAAAAACATAAATGTCATTTAGGGCCTCAAAACGGCCCCAGAATTTTAGGACCTGAAAAACTACTAAAAATAGTAAATTGTGCTACAATTAAGGAAACTAAAAAACTGAAAGAAACAGTGGTGGGGGTCCAAGTGGAATTTTTGGGTGGCCACCAATATCCACTTGGATTAGATTGGCTCAGCTGGTTGACTGCAAAGCATGTGTCTAATCATGTGTTCACAAGATACATGAGTGAACCCACCAACTGTCGATAAACAGTTGCATCCACTTCCTCACCTGACGTGGCATCCTCCTTCCTCTAGTTGGTCATTAGAGGAGTCTCCATGGGTTTGCACATATCCATGTGGAACCTCTGAAGTATCTCGTTGGCATACTTTCCCTGAGAGACAAATAGTTCCCCATCACCTTGCCATACTTCCAATCCGAGGAAGTAGTGCATGAGGCCCATGTCCTTCATTTCAAACTCTCTTGCAAGGTCCTCCTTGCAAGGTCTGATCAAATTCTCATCACCAGTCAAAATCAAATCGTCAACATAAAAAAATAAAATCATCAATTTACCTTCTACCAAAATATGATAGAGGTTTTCATCTGCTTCACTTTTTGTGAAGCCCAAACTGGTGAGATAACTATCAATCTTGGTGTACCAAGCATGGGGTTCTTGCTTGAGACCATACAATGATCACTTGAGTCTACACACATGAGACTCTCGATCAAAAGTCTCAAAGCCATATGGTTGCTCGATATAAACCTCCTCCTCAATAACTCCATTGAGGAATATTGTTTTCATATCCATCTGGTGGATCTTCCACCCCATCTGTGTAGCCAAATTAAGGATTGATTTGATGGATGAGTACCTTGCTACAGGAGAAAAGGTCTCCTCATAGTCAATCCCCTCAACTTGTGATCAGGTGCTTAAAAAATAACTCAAAATTCAAAGTTGTTGGATTAGTGTGGAACCTAAACGACCACTTATTGCTCATCATCCTGAATTCAGCGCAACTCGTTTCGCGCGAAACAGACACCATATGCTCCCAGAATCATGTTTTGTTCACTTTGCTAGACAGACAATTTTTTACAAAATGTGACAGCTCATTCAGCAGTTCATACTGCTGACGTAGCGCTAACTGTGTATGTTGACTTGGTAGGGTTGACTAGTCAACAACCTCCTTCGGCGAATCACGTGATGCCAAGTAGCAGTTTGTCATTGCGTGCATTTGGATGAGTTCTATTCAATGGTTGGTGGCCATCCACAGGTTGCCACGTGGCCTAGCCAGGGGCCACCACATAGCAACCCAAGGGCCACCAAAAATTCATTTAAGGTCTGGGCAGCAGCAGCGGAGGTCGAACCCACAACCTCCAAGCACAAGTCCAAGCCTCCTACCAACACGCCACATGTTTATTTCTTAATATATATGATTGTCGACTCCTATTTAAATGTTAAGTGTTGAGTAATATGGGATAAGGGCCAGCCACGGGGGCTAACCCTTGGACACGCCACCCAACATGACCACCAGCGAAGCGGAGCGGGGGCCAGGCCGACGGGGGTAGGCCATTGGCCTTAGCCTAGGGCACATGGCCGCCATGTGGCCCAAAATTTTGGATTTAAGGCGTTATAGTCCATTTAATGTGTCTAACAATTTTGCCCAGAATTAGGCAAAATCGGTGCTTGGTTAGCAGGATTGGGGGTGAATTTGTAGGATGGTGCTGGATTTCACGGAAATTGAGGTGCGATTAGCAGAAAGACTTGGGGAAGCCATAACTTCTTCAATTTTTTACCAAATCAAGAGTAGAAAGAGGCTAGACAGGCATTTTTGGGCATTCTGGAGCCATTGGAATAGGTTTCAGAGCTATCTGAGCATTGTAAACTGATGTATTCACACTTTTTAGCATAATAGAGAGGGCCAAGCCATTGGAAGTTGGACCAAGGAGATGTAGCCCAAGAGGGGTGAACTCCTTCATCATGTGTTGTTGTGATATTGTTTTGGTGATGTTCATGTCTGTTATATGTTGTTGTTCAGTCATTTGTTTATGTTAATTTGTACATGCAATTTACATAAAAACACTCAAAAACTCATGTAAAACTTGCAATTAACCTCATGAATCCTTAAGCACTTTTACATATTCTGAAGAGGAATTTAGTACAACGAAACTAATTTTCCCATTCAGATCAAGTTTGGTATGAGAGCTCTTGGTTTTCTTTGTGCAAGGAGGATTTAATTGTTTGCAAGTGGATGTGATACTTACAAGGTTGAAGCTCAAGAGAGGAGAAGGGAAGCTGGTTGAAAGTCGTGAAGTTGGGTCAAGGAGAAGGAGTGCAAGGTTTCCACAATCTCCACCACCAATTCTACCTCAAATTGCAGTTGAGGATCTAGTAAGCATGTCACATGAGGGAGAGCTTGCAAATATGGCAAAGGATGAGAAGGTTTTTAGGAAGGCTTTCTTTGACATGACAGAGATGATGAAAGTCCTCTATGAAGAGAGGAATACCAAACTGCAGGGTGAAAGCTCCAAGCCTCTAAAAGGAGAAGTTTCTTTCGGAGGGGGAGGTAATGGAAATAGAGGTAAACCTCCGCCCTCTCCACCATCATCTTCATCTTCATCTTCACAGGCATCTTCACCCTCTTCCACTAATACAACCCTTACTCATACTCATCAGCATACCGCAAAAGGAACTGGTAAAACACCCCTATTAAAACTTGATGTTAAATTTTCACTGCCCATGTATAATGGTGAAGTGAATGCATAGAATCTTCACAGTTAGGTTCGTCAGTTGAAGGTCTATTGCAGAATGCAAAACCTTCAAGATGATGACATAAAGATTCAGCTAGCTTCCTTGAGGCTGGAGGGTGCAACACTAGTATGGTGGAAATCCAAGACACAAGAAGAGATAAAAAAAAACATGGTAAGCTCTCAATTTCTTGGTCTTATTTAATTGCTGCAATTAAAATATAGTTTTACCCTCTAGCATATATGCAGAAAGCCACCATGAATTGGCGAAACTTTAGACATCTTATATGTTAAAACGTGGAAGATTACACCCAAGAATTTAGAAGAAGTTCTCTAATGTTAGGTGTAGCTTTTCAATCACAAGACATGTTGTTGAAGTATATAGGGGGTTTACACAGTTACCTTAGGTATACTATCCTTATGTTTAATCCCAATAATCTAGATGAGGTGTGTCTACAAGCCACTCATCTTGAGGCAAGAGGAAAAAATACTCTAGAAGAGGGTAGTAAAAATCCATTTAAGGGTAAAGAAAAAGAAAAGGGTTTCAAAGGAAAGAAAAATGCATCCATTAAAAAGGAAGGAGAGAAAACAATATGTAAACATTGTTCCAAAGAGGGTCACGATGAAGCTCATTGTTGGAAGCTTCATCTTGAGATGAGGCCTAAGAAACTCAATAACAAAGGAAAAGAAAGGACAACTGCAATCATTCAAGAGGATTTGGGATCCGATTCACGAGATGAAACTAAACTTACAGCCATGGGTATAAAAGCAAAAGAAATTATCCATTGCTAGCACTAGTATATAAAATTGTCACACTAGCACTCCAAATGAAGAAACAAGGATTGAATTATTTCATGTGAGGGTAATCTCAAAACATACAAAAATCGACACACTATTTGATAGTGGGTCTCAAGCCAACTTGATATCTGAAGACTTAGTCAAGAAACTTAATCTTGAAACCATTTTACATCCCAAGCCATATCCATTGGGTTGGATATGCAAGGACACAAACTTACAGGTTACAAGAAAATGTATTCTTCGGTTTGTAATCACAGCAAACTTCATTGATGAAGTTGAATTAGATGTTGTACCGCTTGATATTTCAGGAATTGTTTTGGGTGGTCCTTACCTCTATGATAGAAAAGAAATCTTCTAATGCCATGAAAATAAGTACCACTTGTTCAATGATGGTGTGGAGTATATTGTGAGATCTAATCGCAAGAAACTAAATATTTCATTAGTTAATACACGACAAATGAAAAGACTAGTGAATTCAAGCAAGAATTTAGTGCTTCTTATGATCAAAACCAATAATGATGTTGATTATGAAAAGTTTGATGGTTGTAATTCAAAATTCAAAATTGATTTGGTTGATGTAGTTAACCATGATGATGAGGTGTTTCAAAAAGCAAAGGGATTTCATCCCAAGAGGAGAATCCAACATGAAATTCCATTGCAAGAAAAGTGTATTCTTCCTAACATTGACATACACCAGGTGTCAAGAAGGGAAAGTGCATAAATAACAAAGGAAATCCAAGGGTTGTTGACCAAAGGATCATCCAACCATCTCCTTCACCATGTGGTGCACCTATTGTTTTGGTGCCCAAGAAGAATGGAAATCATTTCATTAAATGGGACTCAAGGAGGGGCTATCATCAAAGTAGAGTTGTTGAAGAAGACATATGGAAGATGACATTCAAAACCAAGTAAGGATTTTTTGAATGGCTTGTTATGATTTTGGGTCTTTTTGATGCTCCTACTACTTTCATGCATATGAATAAAGATGTATTGAAGACATCTCTAGACATGATATTCTACTTAGATGACATTTTCATTTTCAGAAAATTTTATTATGAACATGTCATGTATGAGAGAAAAGTACTTGATGTCGTAAGTCAAGAACATTTGGTATTGAATATGTCAAAGTATGAGTTGTGTAAAACTTCTTTGATGTACTTGGGCCATAATATTGGAGAATGTGAGCTGAAGTTGGACATATCCAAGATTGATGCCATTATGGATTGGTCAACGCTCAAGATAGTCATCTGGATAAGAGGTTTTTTGGGAGCAGTACAATGTTGGAGGAAAAAATTTGTTAATTTTTCTTCTATTATAGCTCCTTTGCATTCATTGGCAGTTGTGCAAAAGGTCTTCTAGTGGGGAGGAAAACAACTAGAGGCATTTGATGCTTTGAGACAAAAGATCAATTCATCCCTTATACTTGCTCTTCTAGACTTGAAAAAGCCATTTGAGTTTCAGGTTGATGTATGCGGCTATGCCATGGGCACAATCCTTATGAAACATGGTAAGACCATTTCATTTCATTCAGAAATTTTCAATGGTGCAGTGATTAAGTTACAGTGATAAAGGCACTTTCATTGGATGGGTTTTCTTCTACTATTCCACTTGATCAAAAGAAATAAGAAAGGTATAAGCGACAAGTTTGTTTATATACTTTCTAGGCCTATTGTTTGTGTAACTACTTTCCTCAAGCATCATTTTGTTTTGCATGAAAGTTATGATCAGCAAAATACATACTTTTAAGAAGTACATTCAAGCTTAAGTCAAAGGAATCAAGTAGAGGAATTTTTTTACCATTTGCATCATAATGTGTTGTATCATCTTGGTAAGAAGGATGTTTCTATTGATGGTAACATGGACAAAGCCAAGGAGTTCATTGAACAACTCCAAATCGTACATCAAACAGTGGAAGATGAACTTGAAAAGAGCAAAGGCAAGTACAAAACAAGGCATGACAAGCATTGTGTATATCGCAAGTTCTAAGTCGGTGATGAAGTTTGGCTTCACATTATCAAAGAGAGGCTCCAAGGAGAAGGTAAAAAGCTAAAACCAATCAGATATGGTCCATTCATAATTCTGGAAAAGATTGGTGACAATGCCTTCAGGGTTGATTTGCCTTCATATATTAAAATTTATGATGTTGTTAATGTGGAAAATTTAAGGTTATATGAGCCTACTTTGATTGAAAATCAAGAGAATGTTCAAATTCCATCCATTAAAGGTTTCTCTCCTAAATACCTTGATGAACTACAACAAGACACCATCCTTGACAGAAGAACAAGGTCTTCAAAATGAGGGAGTGTGGACTACCTTTGAGTGGGGCTCAAAGGAACAAATCCTTCAAAACCCAAATGGATCGAGATTGGAAAGGTAAGGGAACTGTACCCTCAGCTACTAGACAACTAAAAGTGATCTTTTGGGGTCCAAAAGGCTTCCATTGGGGAGGAATGATCAGCTGCACAAAAAATAGCTCAAAATTCAAAGTTGTTGGATCAGTGTGGAACCTAAATGACCGTGTAGTTCTCGTCATCCTGAATCTGGCGCAAATTTTTTCCCGTAAAACGGACATTGTATACTCCCATAATCATGTCCTGTTCGCTTTCCTAAATAGGTGATTTTTTGCAAAATGTGACAACCCAGTCAGCGGTCTATACTACTAACGTGGAAAAGATTGTGTATGCTGACATGGTAGGTTTGACTGGTCAACGGGCTCCTTTAATGAATCATGTGATGCCAAGTGGTAGTTTTTCATTGGGTGCATTTGGATGAATTCTATTGGATGGTTGATGGCCAACCACAGGCTGCCACGTGGCAGCCCGAGGGCCACCAAAAATTCATGTAAGGTCCAAGCAGTATTGGCAGGGGTCGAACCTGTGACCTCCAAGCACAAGTCCAAGCCTCCTACCAACGTGCCACACATTTATTTCTAAATATATATGGTTGTCAGCTCCTATTTAAATGTTAGGTGTTGTGCAATGCGGGATAAGGGCCAACCACGGGGGCCATCCCTTGGACGCACCACCCAACATGACCACTAGCGGGGCGGAGAGGGGGTAGGTCGTTGGCCTTAGCCCTGAGCACGTGGTCCCCATGTGGCCCAAAATTTTGGATTTAAGGCCTTATAGGCCATTTAATGCGTCTAACAATTTTGCCCCAAATTTGGCGAAATCAACGCTCGGTTAGCGGAATTGGGGGTGAATTTGTAGGATGGTGCCAAATTTTGGGGAAATTGAGGTGATATTAGCATAAAGACTTGGGGAAGCCATAACTTCTTCAAGTTTTGACCAGATTAGGAGCAAAAAGAGGTTAGATAAGCATTTTTGGGCATTCTAGAGCCATTGGAATAGGTTTCAGAGCTATCTGAGCATTGAAAAACTAATGTATTCACACTTTTGAGCACAATAGAGAGGGTCAAGCCAGTGGAGGCTGGACCAAGGAGACGTAGCCCAAGCGGGGTGAACTCCTTCATCATGTGTTGTTGTGATATTATTTTGGTGATGTTCATGTGTATTATATGTTGTTGTCCAGTCATTTGTTTATGTTAATTTGTACATGCAATTTACATAAAACACTCAAAAAATCATGTTAAAACTTGCAATTAACCTCATGAATCGTTAAGCACTTTTGCATATTCTGAAGAGGAATTTAGCATAGAAAAAATAGTTTTCCCATTCAGATCAACCTGAGAGTACCCCTTGGCCACAAATTTGTCCTTATACATTTCTATGCTTCTGTCTACTGCCTGCTTCACTTTGAAGATCCATCTCGAACCCACAACTGACTTGTTTGTTGGTCTTGGGACCACTTCCCAAACACTATTATTTACAATGGATTCGTACTCCCCCACCATTGCAGCAACCCATATTGGTTGCTCTATTGCTTCCTCTAAAGAGGATGGCTCGGTCTCTACAAGCTTAGTCATTAGATCCATGTAGCCATTGTACCAATCTGGTGACCTTCTCTGCCTGCACTAATTTGAAGGAGCACCCACATCCTCACTTGCATCCTGCAAAGGTATCTCAAATTCCCTGGTTCTCTTCCTGCCTTCTCTGGATAGTTCTACTTGAGTGGGTATCTCCACTCTTTGCTCCTCAACTCGTGGCCGCTCCACAACATCCTGAGGCTTCTCCTTTGGAACTAAAAGCTCCTCCTCTGATGGGATATGAAGCTCCCTCTCAAGAGAGCACCGTATAGCTTCGTCTTCATCAAATTTTACATCTCGTTGCACAACCGTCATTCTAAGGGATGGAAAGTACACACAGTAGTTGTGGGGAGTTTTTGTGTAACCCACAAATACCCCGAATTATGTTATTAATTCTATCTTCTGCCCTAATTCTTTGGAGACATGGCAGTGAACAGAGGCTCCAAAAATCCTAATGTGTGACACATCCAACTTACTCCCCAAGAAATCCTCCTCCATGTGATCATGCTAAGAATCTGATGAGGACTCATGTTTTGTAAATAGATCGTTGTGTTGCATGCTTCATCCCACAAGTGCATAGGTATACTTTGGTCATGCAACATCGCCCATGTTGCTCCCACAATGCTATGGTTCTTCCTCTCATCCACCCTATTCTATTGTGGGTTGAGGGGTGTTTTCAACTCTTGTTGAATGCCTTCTTTTGCACAAAACTTTTTAAACTCATTTGACACGTACTCACCTCCATTATCGCTCTTCAAAGCCTTCACCTTCTTGTCTATTTCTTTCTCCACTAGTGCCTTGAACTCTAAGAACTTGGAGAAAGTCTCATCCTTCTTCTCCATGAAGAAAATCCAACACTTATGCAAGAAGTCATCAATAAAGATGAAAAAATATTTGTGCCTGGTAGTGGAGGTTGTCGAGAAAGGTCCACAAATATCAAAGTGGATCCTTTCAAGGACTGCATGTGCTCTAGTGTCCTGATCATGGAAAGTGGCTTTTGCGTACTTCCCCAAGGTACACCCTTTGCATGTATCCTACTACTCTAGTGCTCCTTTGGGAAGGCCTGTGGTAATATCTTGCATGATCATCAAGGTGCCATGATGCAAATGGCCAAATATTCTATGCCAAAGTTCATTGACATCGTAGCTCTGCACCTTCTCCACCTTTGTGCTCAATGCAACACAATCCTCCACATCTAGCTTGTATAGGTTCTTCAAATGAACCTCAATCTTCTTCAAATGTCTCATGGCTATGTGTCTCAAGAATGCCTTTCCTTTGTTGAAGATCACATCATAACCACGGTCTTCCAAAACTGCAATGGAGACAAGATTCTTCTTTAGACCTAGAACAAAAATCACATCCTTGAGTCTGAGAGGGGATATCGACTCCCTCTGAAAGGTAGTTGTACCAATTCTGGTCGCATTGTACCTTCCATCATCTCCCATATCGATGTGCATCTGGAGATCCTTCTCCTCCAAATCACTGAAAAAATATCTATTCCCCATCATATGGAAATGGCACTGATGTCTAGGTACCACACGCTTCCCATCACTGTGTTGGCCATGCATGCAATGAGAGTGAAGTCAAGCTCAAACTGTGAAGCCAAGGCTTCACTTACTACTCCTCCTAGGGTCTTCTTACTTATCTTCTTGTGTGTACACTTCGTAGCATAGTGCCCAAATTCATGACAGTGAAAGCACTTGATTCTGGACAAGTCTTTCTTCTTTCCCCCTTGGCTAGATTCTTCTTTGGATTTGGATTTCATCCCTTTCCCTTTCTTTGTCTTTCCATCCAAGGCATAGTTCTCCTCATCATTGCCCTTGGATGACGTCTCATCTCTAATATTCCATTGTATTTCCTCTTGTACCAAGTCATACCATAAGTTCTCCCAACTTGGTAGTTTCTCCCTACCATTTAACGAATCTTGATCGTTATGCTAGCTCTTGTGAAGGCCCAGAAGGGCTAGAGCTTCCAAGTATTCTTAAGTGACATTAACATCGACCCCACGAAGTTAATCATGACACTGCGTAAAATTACTCAAATACTACTGAATTGTGTCATCCTTTTGCATCTTGATACTTCGAACTTTTTCCTTGAGTGATAGCTTCTTGTGGTCACTGCTATTCTCGAACAATTATGTTAGTTCTTTCCACATTGCGAAAATAGTCTTTTTTTCATGGATATTCGAGACAATATGATCCTGTACTCACTCCAATATGATTCTCCTCACCTTGGCCACATCTTTCTTCGACTGAGCAAGATTATGGGCATCATATTCTTGGGGTTTTGTAGCCTATTTCTTGATGTATTCTAGCAGCCCATTGTCATCCAATATTGCCTCCATGTGGTCCTTCCATGAAAAAGAGTTTGAGGTTCCTTCCAAGGCATACTCTAGCCCGAGTCCATTGAAATCCATCTTCTCAGTCTTGAAGAAAACCTACAACATTGATCTTCAAATTCAAACCTCCTGCAATGACAACTTCGAAATCTTTGCTCTACAGTGATTCTGGCTTTGATAACATGTAGAAATTAATGTGTAGATTCAAAATTGCTCATGAAATTTACTAAATCACAAAACTTGACGGTACTCTATTGATTTGCAGAAGTTAATTCACCATATAGAACAAAAATCATAGACATGCGAAAGGAAACATCACACATGCACAAATATTTATCTAGGGGAAAGCAACTGTTCAAAACCCCTTACTATCTATATTACATTAATCAGAGAATAGAGATGAAATACAAGTTCTTTCTCAAGCTTGAGCACACCCTGCAAGTGTATAGTCTATCATTTGCCTTGTTGACTGACTCTAGCCAACACTTAGTTAATTTTGAAGCTCTCCAAGCTCTTATTTCCTTGTGTTGTTCCTTTGGGAAATTTCCCCTATTATTTAGGAATTTCCCACTATTGAATTGTGCAATTCCCTTAGGTCCTTCCTCTGACTACATGCACCACCTGTACACATTGGAATATGCTACAACTGGTAGTACACTGCCTTCGAATCTCCATCTTGTTGACATGGCAAATGTGCGCAATGCCAACAAGGGGAACTAACCTGATCGCAAGCCCCAATTAGACCTGCTTTTGTTTGGAATGGCTAGCTCTGACGGGTTTTAAGGGACCCCGTAAACTGTTTGAACATGTCGAAAGATTGCTTCCAGGAGGAAGACTTCAATTAAATCAACAAAAATAAAACAGTGAACCTCTATGTATTAAATCCTATCTATACTACTTCTAACTACTCTAATCTAGTCATAGCTATCCTAATCTATCTTGTAGAAGCATAATACAAAGTTTTAAACATCATATATATGTTCAGTAGGAGCATGATAAAGAAGATTAAACATCATGTATAGATTCAAGTCCAAATGAATCAATCACTGAATTCACAGCTGGACAAGATTGTATTAAAGCTAAATTGCAATCCAATCACTCATATAGGAATCCACATTCTTATATGAAATTAAACATGCAATTGATGTTTAACTTAGTTTCAAATCAGAGACCATTCAAAAGTTAACCATGAAACTGAATCACATTCAATTTAACAAGACTAATAGTGAATTGAAAGTCATGAATATGCATAAATACAAATCACATTTACATTCATGCCAGCAACAACACTCTAATCCAAAACATATAAAAGAACAATTAAATAAGTCTGAAACTAAAGGCTCCTTCTTCCTCAGAACAATCCTCCTTATTCACAATAAAGCAAAATTGTTCTTCTCGAAAATCAAAAGCCCTTTCTCCTCTTTGGAGGTAATACTTATGCAAACACCCCTAACTCTAGGTCTACCCTGCCTCTTCATCTTCCCACTATTTCAGAAATTCAAATCGGGTACATAGAGATAAGATTGTCAGCATGACCATAGAAAGCATAACGGCCGGATCGATTCCTTTCCTAAAGAAGAGAATAGATGTTGGCAAAAAGGGTGACTGTATGTTGCCTTCCCATAATGAAGACTAGGACAACTCTGCTTAGGGAATGTACAAGCAACACGTGGGGTTTTGACCCAAAACGCTTGCGGCCAGACCCTTAAACACAACACTTCTGAATGCATGGCTCTTTGAATCCCCTCCTGCACCCTTTACTTCTCACCTGTAAGGATAGCTATCATTAGCTTGATGATTGCGAACATTATAACATAAGTATTCACATAGAAAATAACGTTGCACTCATTAACTTTTTAAAAAACCATGGGAGCAAGGGCGAAGAGGATGAACACATAAAACAGAGGCAACACATAATCTCCCACTCAATCCATAGACTTGGCACAGTTCTCGAGGGATTCCTCTAATTGTAATCGGGTATTGGCCCCTTCGCAGGTCACATGACCCATGCCTTCCACCGCCCCGATGTGCAATTACACTATCGGGACTCCACAGGCCTGCCTTTGGCACTAAGACCCCGTTCCTTTGTTATATTGTGAAATTTGAAAAACATGGGAAAAAACAGAAAATTCTGCCCCGATCACTTAGGTTGGACCTCAAACTTTATATATTCAAGCATATAATCATCGTCGGGTCCAGCTCTCGCCTCTCTGCTAACCGCATGACCCCGGGCTCTGCAGATATGCGATATGTGATGAGGCTTCCAGACTCAATATATATATATATATATATATATATATATATATATATATATATATATATATATAGATATCGTGGTTGATAACACCATTGGATCCGGCAGACGGAAGTGAGCTATATGTATATGGGCTTTGGGACAGGGCCGATAGCGATAAGAGATTAGCACCAGACCTGATATATATATGACATGCCTAATAGGATCGGCAGGTCCGGCAGACAGAGGCATGCTGTATATAAATATAAACCTTGGACTTAGGCCGATTGTGATATGCGACAGGCTTTCAGACCCGAAAATATATATATTGTGGTTCATAACGTTGTCACGTCCGGTTCCTTATGGCATGCATTATGCACCCAGATTGAATGCGATAAGCGAAAGAGGGAGGATATATGTATTTTGCGAAGGGTTTCCTTTGTAAAGGGATTATAATGGGACAATGATGCGATGAAGGATTTTGGAAGCTAAACAAACCCTGATGAGCATATGAATGAAGGGCTTAACAAGGTTAAGTGTGAGGGCTTTGTAAAGGAGCTTTCACCATTTGTGAATGGAAGATTTGTCTCTTCATAGAGTTAAAATCACTGGGATGAAAAGGATCATTCAGAGAGATGATAGATCAGACTTATAGGGGACCCATTCAAAATTTGCTATCAGAGCATGTTTTAATAGGGTGGTAGTTGTGGCCACAACAAATGGCGAACTACTGGGTGAACCAATTATCTCTGTTTCCAAATAACCTTCAGATCAATAAAACATCAAGATGTTAAGATAAACTTGAAATGCAAACTATATAGATGGACAAGCATGGGTTCCACTTAAACATTAATTGCTTCAGGAGGGATAGAGACAAATAGCTTCTACTTACTGATATGATTTTGACAGGCATTCTCCAATGGCAGTATTATGGGGTTTATTGACCTTCCTTTACCTATTTCCCACTTTCAAAAATCCCTTTGGGGCCGTCACTGGTCTGTCCATACCTGTTTAGGTGTGTACCTCAGCTCTTTATTGCTCATCAAGCTTGATGTAGACATGTTTATCTTGCACTTTATATGAGAATTTCAGTGCTATATTTTCATTGATTGAATGGGGCGCAGTCATGGATCATGCCATATTTTTAAACCACTTAAGCAAGGTTGGGCTTGTTGTGTCAACCGGTACTCTGAGCCCAGCAACAATCCTTACTCTAACCAGCTTCCCAAACAACCTATCCTTCCAGATTGGCACAAGGACTTGACATTTCATTTCTTTTTAGATAAGTCCTTCCAGTTTTAGGCACAAGGACTAGAGCACAATTAGATTTGCCACAGGGTATGAGACAGTGAGCTTAGCCCATGAAAGGAGGTTTACTTGTGAGTAACAGGTATTGGACCATTTAGTGTGGTGGATGGGACCAATGGAGAATGACTGTAAACCTTACAAGCAAGTATAGGCTAGGTCTGAGTGGGATTTATTTAAATGCAACGTTCCTCCATGCCAGTCCAGCTATAGTTACACATTTTTTGTTTTATAAAGATGCCCCTACATGCTCCAGATATCCAAGTTATCAACAGATCTCACATAGTTCCCAGTAGATGCCAATGAAGGGTTTCGGTTTGCATTCCATTGTTGATTCTCAAGTGCTCATGGGCTAATAGAAAGTTTGTTTGATTTGCAGGGAAATGATGAATTCAGGAATAGTAGAATCATCAGCAAGTTAATGAGGAAGGGAAAGGCCGAGAGTGGTGAATGAGGGCAGATCTGAAAGGTAGAACAAGACTGGAGGACTACAATCAGCTGGCTGAAAAGGAATGTAATTCAAAATAGTAGGAAAATAGACTTGGCAGAAAACAGTAGAAAGAACAGAAATACAACTAAACTAACAACAAAAATGAGACGGATTCTAACCTACTCTGGAAGTAACCACCATTCGGTGGCTACTGGAAGTATCTTTTGAGATGCTCATTATTAACAGGGATTTTTTAGCTTCTCCCTACAAGGTTTTCAATTTACAAGTTTCATGATCAATTTTTACCACAGCTTGGAACGAGCCCAGCCATAAGTGTTGAAACTTCATGTGCCCACCTTTCGTCTTACTCAACTTGCCCCAGTTTAGCACTAGCTTTCCGTTTCCTTGGGGATAATAGTCTGATCCGTGCCTTATGCAGGTTGATTTATTAATAGCACATCTAGTCGATTTTAGAGATGAATGGTAAGGAGCATTATCAAGTATGAGAGCATAAGGGATGCCAGACCTATTGATGATAGGTTTCTCTATAACAGATGTTACTTCGTCCTCATTAACTTTCTGAAGCGGGATGGCTTTGGTCTATCTAGTGAAGTGGTCGGTTACCGTGAATATACACTTCCGCTCCTTTCCATTGATGAACGCATTTTCCAATGCCTTTCCACAATGCGGGAACTCAAAGGTTTGATTGTCACCTTCGAACACTTGCCACTTTGAGAAGTTATCAGGTACGGGCGGTCTGAAAACTAATTCAACATAAAATTTATTCTTCTTCAATCTAAGATTAGGTAATAGTTTTGCAGCCATAGTAGCCATAATATCGGCATCATGGTAATACTTTTGAGGTATGTATATGACATTGAAATAATCGAAATTGTCAATTAAACTCCATACCTCATGTTGGTACCTCACCAGGTGTGGCGGACTGCAGTGTATCTTTTTCTTTACTTGGTCCACCATTATCTGTGGGTCATCAAAAACTTTGAGATTTTTTACATTCCTTTCAATGGCTCTTCTCACGCCTTTCAACAAGCCTTCTTGTTCTATTGTGTTACTGGTGCGCATGCATTCCAACCGACTGGCCATCAGACATTGGTTCCCTAGTGGGTCAATGAAAATTCTCCCAGCACATGCACTTTCAAGACAGTTAGAGTCATCACAGTGGAGTGTCCCAAAAATAAACTCTAATGTAATGCTAAAAGAACTACTTCCTATGCAATTAGTCCTATCATCTACTATAATACAAGGTAATTCATCAGTTGAATTGTGGGGGTGTTTAATTCTTTCTTCTGACTATGCGTTTGTCAAAGCCTCCTTGACTATTTCTGCATGGCATTCTCTGAAACAGGTTTCCGTGGAATAAACATCGAAACTGTAATTCCCAAGGATAGAGTTATAGAAAATTACAGGTTCATTGGGGATGTTTGGTTCCGTTACCACGTACTTCATGTATCTTTACCGATCGAATCTCAGCATATCACCTTTCCCCCTCTGAGGTAGCAAGAGATGGGACCAATCACTTGAGAAATATCCATTGAGATTTGATGACCAGTCCCTACTAAGCAGCATTCCATAAGCCTCAGGTGTGTTGACCACCACTATATCAATGATTTGTGTGTAGTGTGGTTTAGTAGCCATTCAAATCGACACATCTTTTAATTCCCCAATTACTTTCACATTTGTTCTGTCCAATTGCATAATTCAAGTTCCAATTTTCGTGGGCACTACTTGTGGTATTTTAGCAATAGCGTAAGGCATAACAGTGGATGAGGCACCGGAATCTACCAGGCAATTGTGTACATTCATGTTGAATATTTCAAACTTGATCAGGAAAGGTGGAGACATAGATTTTGATTTCCTCCCTATCATGGTTGCACTGACATCTTGGGGTTTTCGATTTATTTTAGATAAAGTGGCCTCCATAGCTGATGGTATTTGGGATGGACTAGAGGTACTTACAGGTTTGGACATTGGCCTTTTGGTTTGGGTGCTTGAGGTAGCGGGGGCTTCGCAGTTCTGCTCATTCATAGCTTTCAGCAGCAAATCTCTTTGCTGCGTTAATTTTAACAAGTCAAAATATGTGATATTAGCCCTTGACTTCTTGAGATCATCTACAATATTGTAGTCAATGTTATAAATGGGATAGGGCAGGGTAAACATACTTATTTTTCCATTCTTAGATGGGAGTTTACCATCTTGAGTCGCCTTAGTTGCAGTGGGAGATGTCTTATCCTTTTCTAGATGGTTTGCAACTGGGGTATTCCTGGAATCACCACTAGATCTATCTTTTCCAACAGAAACTTCGGGAGCAGATGTTTTCACAGGGCAAACATCTTGCTTGGTCTGGTCTATGGGTTTTATTGCACCTGGGAGTGGCCTTTTACTTCACGTGTGGATTTCATTAGCGTTGATTTTCGCGGTGTTATCTCCTTCGCCGTCATTCTCATTACTATGGAAATCCCATAGCACATTAATTTGGGTTTCCTCTTCCGAGGGTTCTTCTACTTGGTATTCCTCCTCATCTCCTTGTTTTGGTTTGAGCTCCAGTATAGATCCTTCTTTGTTAAGGAGCGATCCAATAAGAGCCAACTCTTCTGTGCTTAAAGCCCCTTCATTAGGTGGAGCAAGCAATGCAAGTTGACCATGACCACCTTCTATTTTCTTCGGATAGAAAGGTGTGAAGGGCTTTCTGTTGTTATAGTCTCCTCCATTACCACTAGTACTCTCTCCATGATTCCTTTTCATATCAATGACTGTGTCCGTTAGTTTCTTAATGATTCGATGCAACTCTTCCACATCCATGGTGTCCTTTTCTTTGGTCTCAGCCACTTTGTTGCCACTCCCACTACTCTTCTTGGATGATTGGGAGGCTTTCTTTTCTTCAGTTGAAGGGTGGCATGCTGTAAGACTGAGCATTTTATTCTCGACCTTTACTACTTCATCAATAGCACCTTGTAAGGTTTGCACATTACTCCTTTTAACCCACATCGTTGTATGGACAGGGAGAGCAGAGACATAGAACTCCATGAGCACTTCCTCAATAGGTATAGCGGTGGTTGGGATTCTGTTGAACAAGGTGTTGAACCGGATGTTAAAATCCTTAACCTTCTCCTTGGTTTCCATTTTCAAACAGGATAATTCTAAAACTAAGGCCACAGGTGTTTTGTCATCACCAAACTTGTCTAAAAAGGCTTGATGAAAAGCATCCCAAGAGGTGATTGACCCTATTCTCAAGCTGAAATACCATGTGGAAGCTGCACCAATCAAAGTAAAAGAGAATAGGCGGCACACCACATCTTCATCGGTGACCCCCAACCTGCTCAAGGCTAGGAAGAAAGAGCGAATATGGTTATTAGCGATATCTCCCCACTCAGGGTCGAAATTGGGTAACACTCTTTCTGTATTTTTGAGTAAGGGATGTTGCTGCCCAGGTACCTCTACAGCATCCTGTGCAAGCTAGGGAGGGAATGCTCCTGAAGGAGGTGGGGGTTGATTCTCACTTGGAGGAGGAGGTGGAGGTTGATTCCCACCTAGAGGAGGAACATTGGACATATTATGGACAGGGAAGTTTTGGTTGGAGGCTTCTCTGTTAGGATTCTCAAAATCAAGCGGGAGTTACCTTTAGAAGGGGAATCCTCAGGAATTTCTTCCCAAGGGATGTCGATACTTTGCAAGGATTCTAGCACAATATCTTCGAGATAAGTGGCTGCAGATGTATCTTCACTTAGGGTAAAGATCCTTGGCTTTCTCTTAGTTGTCGGAGGTAAAGACTGAAATATGGGAAGCTGAGAGAGGGAACGAGTGTAAGCCCGAGTAAGTGTTTTGACCAGTTGATCCTGAGTGACAGGATACTCCCACAATCTCTCTTCCTTGGATGACCAGGAAACAGGGCTTAGAGGGGTCTCTGTTTCTTTGTAATGAGGCTCTTTCAAATGGATGGAGTGGTATTTTCTGCCTCTACGATCCATACATTAATCCTTTTGAATCCATGCATGGCACTTATATATGAAACTTTGAAAAACTGGGGACGACAGTTCATGCCCTCCTTCTAGCGCCATTTGTTGACATGGAAAATGTGTGCAATGCCAACAAGGGGAACTAACCTGATCGCAAGCCCCAATTAGACCTGCTTTCATTTGGAATGGCTAGCTTTGACAGGTTTTAAGGGACCCCATAAACTGTTTGAATATGTCGAAAGATTGATTCCAAGAGAAAGACTTCAATTAAATCAACAAAAATAAAACAGCTAACCTCTATGTATTAAATCCTATCTATACTACTTCTAACTACTCTAATCTAGTCCTAGCTATCCTAATCTATCCTGCAGAAGCATAATACAGAGGTTTAAACATCATATATATGTTCGGCAGGAGCATGATAAAGAAGATTAAACATCATGTATAGATTCAAGTCCAAATGAATCAATCACTAAATTCACAGCTGGACAAGACTGTATTAAAGCTAAATTGCAATCCAATCACTCATATAGGAATCCACATTCTTTTATGAAATTAAACTTGCAACTGATGTTTAACTTAGTTTCAAATCAGAGACCATTCACAAGTTAACCATGAAACTGAATCACATTCAATTTAACAAGACTAATAGTGAACTGTAAGTCATCAATATGCATAAATACAAATCACATTTACATTCATGCCAGCAACAACACTCTGATCCAAAACATATAAAAGAACAATTAAATAAGTCTGAAACTAAAGGCTCCTTCTTCCCCAAAACAATCCTCCTTATTCACAATAAAGCAAAATTGTTCTTCTCGAAAATCAAAAGCTCTTTCTCCTCTTCAGAGGTAATACTTATGCAAACACCCCTAACTCTAGGTCTACCCTGCCTCTTCATCTTCCCATTGTTTCAGATATGCAAATCGAGCACACAAAGATAGGATTGTCAGCGTGACCGCTAGCACGTAGAAAGTATAATAGCCGAATCGATTCCTTTCCAGAAGAAGAGGACAGATGTTGGCAAAAAGGGTGACTGTATGTTGCCTTCCCATAATGAAGACTGGGATAGCTCTGCATACGAAATGTATAGGAAACGCGTGGGGTTCTGACCCAGAACGCTTGCGGCCAGACCCTTAAACGCAGCACTTCTACATACATGGCTCTTCAAATCCCCTCCTATGTCCTTTACTTCTCACCTGCAAGGATAGCTATCATTAGCTTGATGATTGCGAACATTATAACATAAATATTCACACAGAAAATAACGCTGCATTCATTAACTTTTTAAAAAACCATGGGAGCAAGGGCGAAAAGGATGAACACATAAAACACAGGCAACACATAATCTCCCGCTCAATCCATAGGCTTGGCATGGTTCTCGAGGGCTTCCTCTAATCGCAATCAGGTATCGGCCCCTTTGCGGGTCACAAGACCCATGCCTTCCACCACCCCGATGTGCGATTACACTATCGAGACTCCACAGGCCCGCCTTTTGCACTAAGACCTCGTTCCTTTGTTATATCGCGAAATTTGAAAAACATGGGAAAACACAGAAAATTCTGCCCCGATCACTTAGGCCGGACCTCAAACTTTATATATTCGGGCATATAATCATCGTCGGGTCCGGCTCTCGCCTCTCCGCTAACCGCATGACCCTGGGCTCCACCGATATGCGATATGCGATGGGGCTTCCAAACCCGATATATATATATATATATATATATATATATATATCATGGTTGATAAAACCATCGGGTCCAGCAGATGGAAGCGAGCTATATGTACATGGGCTTTGGGACAGGGCCGATAGCGATAAGTGATTAACACCGGACCCGATATATATATATATATATATATATATATATATCTATATATATAATATATATATATATATATATATATATATATATATATATATATATATATATATATATATATATATATATATATATATATATATATATATATATATATATATATATATATATATATATATATATGATATGCGTAATAAGATTGGCAGGTCCGGCAGACAGAGGTGCACTATATATAAATATAAACCTTGGACTTAGGTCGATTGTGATATGCGATGGGCTTTCAGACCCGAAAATATATATATTGTGGTTCATAACGCTGTCGGGTCCAGTGCCTTATGGCATGCATTATGCGCCCAGATTGAATGTGATAAGCAAAAGAGGGAGGATATATGTATTTTGCGAAGGGTTTCCTTTGTAAAGGGATTATAACGAGACAATGATGCGATGAAGGATTTTGGAAGCTAAACAAACCCCAATGAGCATATGAATGAAGGGCTTAACAAGGTTATGTGTGAGGGATTTGTAAAGGGGCTTTCACCATTTGTGAATGGAAGATTTGGCTCTTCATAGAGTTAAAATCACTGGGATGAAAAGGATCATTCAGAGAGATGATAGATCAGACTTATAGGGGACCCATTCAAAATTTGCTATCAGAGCATGTTTTAATAGGGTGGTAGTTGTGGCCACAACACATCTCAAATGGGTAACTTGAATTCTCTACATGCACTAATTATTTTGGGTTGATTGATCAGTTAACTAGTTGATCACGGAGTGTGGTTGAAGTTCCACTTCCATAACTCAACCTCCATTAGATCTTCTAATAGTTAGAAATAGTTTAATTGATAACAACTCAAATTGACTAAATAGATTACTACAAATTAGCAATAAAACATATTGAAATGAACTCAAGTTTCCCCAACTCGAATTAACTATGTTAACTAAGTGACAAGTGTCATGTCACCTCAGCTGACTACTTCCAAGAATTCTACTGAAATAGAAATTTGAATTTTCTCTAGTTTGACCAAGGCAAAGTCAAACTGATATTTTCTTGTTGCATTCTCAACACATCAATCATTGCAAACAATGGCTTGACCCCATTGCGTCCCTCTTGAAATGACCAATATCATCTCGAAGGCTATCAATCACATTGTTTGGGGAAATATTTAGAAAAAGTACTACACATTCCACGCCCTCTTTTATATCTTGACATAAATGCTACAACATCTTCACTCGGCCACTCTCCCATTGCATAAATTGGTATTCCCTTAGCCCAAGCTATGAAATGGTTGGAGAAAAGATCCAGAAAGTCAAATCATAAATTTGTAAAGAGATTAATGGATAACATGAAGGTGGTAATAGATCCATGTTTGCATAGAGATAAGGTAATCCTTTATATGAAGAAAGCAAGCCATCATTAGTTGATTCCATGCAAGAAGATACAATGATCTAGAGTGAATAAAATGGGTCAAAAGAACATGGATCAACAATTAGGTTCTACACCAAATGTGCACAAAGGCGGACATGGTTATAATATTTTTGTGTTCAACTCAACATAGGATAGAAAAATGATCACAATGGGAGGCCTATTGTTTTGGGGTAATGTGACTCACTATTTTTAGATGGCATGTTGGATTTGATTCCATTTCACAATGCATCTCCACTATGATTCTCTTGGTCAAGATGCCATGGTTGCTGTTATGAAACCAGCTCACAAAAAGATAGAAAAGAGAGATCAACGCCTTAGAATTCAGCCTCTTTAAGGGGGCAACCTCCTTTACATTACACAAATGAGCAATTCTTGGATGATACAAATGAAAAGACCTCTTTTCTATATATAGGAGTCTAAGGGGTCATAACATGATCAGAGCCGACATAACAATAATAATGTAAGGGCACAATAACAACAATAGTGGGCTTCTATGGGGCACAATAGTAACAATATGGGCACTACATGGGTACATCAATATAATAAGTTGGTTGTACTAATAAAAATAAGGGGTTACACTAGTAGTATAGGGGCCTAACATGCCGCTCTCCTTCAAAAATCATTGTCCTCAATGCTTGAGTAGTTTTGATGCTTCTGTATAAAAGTCTTGTCCTCCCATGTGGAATCTTCAGCGGGTAAGTTCTTCCACTTGATGAGATACTCTGAAATTGATCGATTTCGTAGCTGTCAGGTTCTTGTTTCTGTGACTGCTCCAGGTTGCAATATGAATTTTCCTTCCTCTTCAATTTCTGGCAATATTGTTTGAATTGGGATCTTTTTAAACTTTTGAACAAGTGGCCATACTTCTTCGTCCTTCTTCCATTCATCCCTTGCTTCGTTTATCCAATCTGGTTGGATAATAAAAATAGCACAAAACAATGCTTCCACATCCTCATCCTTGAAGAGTCTTCCCATTCGGTAAGGTCGCCATTTTTTAAGTGCATGTAGTATTGCCAGCATTCCCTTCTCATAAATAGCTTGCTTGAGATGTAGTAGTAAAAATACCCAATCACCTACATCAAAACATTTTTCACTATAATGTTGATCTACCTGTTGTTTCGTTTTATTTTGCACCGAAGTGGTGTTATCCTTTAAAAGTTGGAGAACTTGTTGTTGATGCTCAATTTGATCTTTCACTGCTTGAACCTTTTTCTTCTTGATATGTCCTTCTATCTCTAGAGTTTGAGGAGTGGTAATTTCTTCCAATCCTTTACAAGATATGGTCGGATTCATTTCTTGATGCTCGATGTGATCTTTCACTTCTTGAAAAATTTTCTTCGTGATATGTCCTTCTATCTTGATAGTTTGAGGAGTGGTAATTTCGACCAATGAATTACAATAAATGGTTGGATTCATTTCTTCTTTCTCGATGTGATCTTTCACTTCTTGCACCTTTTTCTTCTTGATATGTCCTTCTATCTTGAGAGTTTGAGGAGTGGTAATTCTTGCCAATGCTTTACAAGATATGGTCATTTTATTTCTTCTTTCTCTGGGGTGGGGTCCTGGCGTATATCTTCTTCTTTTGATGTTTCTTGATTCTTTTCTTCCTCCTCTTCATATTATATGTAAATAATTTCTTCTCAGCACACTTATGACCTTTAGTGCATTTGCTATCACAATTGTAACAAAGCCCTTTTTCTCTTTTTTCTTCCAAGTGTTGTGGTGTAACCCTTGTAGGTTGTGGAAGACTAGGGGCAAAAACACTTCCATATTTATAGTTGTGAGTGGTATGCTTCCTGGTTGCCATAATTTTTCTTTCCATTTTTCTTGCTAACCTGAATGCCTTCTCTAATGAATCAGGTTCCCAAAGGCGAACATCATGTTGGATATTATCCTTTAAAGTCCCTATGAATACATCAATCCTATGCTCCTCTGGAATATTTTTTACCCTTATGTTCAATTTTTGGAACTCTTCAATGTGCTCCATTATTGAACCCTTTTGTTTGAGACTTATCAATTGGCTAAAAAAGTGTTTCTTTTTGGATCCTCATAATGTGCTGTCAATTCTTCCATAAAAATTGCCCAAGTGATAATTTGTTTATGAGAGCAAAGTCATTGATACCATACAAACTGATTTGGTTCCAAATATAAAGTTTCAATATGTACCTTTTGTGTGTTTTGCACATTATTGAGATCAAAAAATTGCTCCATCTATAATATCCATGTTGCGGGATCCTTGCCATCAAACTTCCTCATATCGATTTTCCTTGATTTTAGGAGCTCGATCTTGAAACGACTGTAGCTCTGTACTTTCGGATCTTTAAGTTCTAAAATTGTGACTTATAGTAGCCCTCTGTGTCCTCTTTCCAATTCCACCAGTCTGATCCAAATTGGATTCTCCAAGAAAGAGTTATGTACAATCTCCCACAGTGACTTGATTACAGACTAGTTCAGTAGAGCGAACTTGTACGATGTGCCACGAGTCACTGTTTCAACCTTTGGCTCTGAAAAATATATACAAGAAACTACAGTTCATCCTCTTTTTGTACCTTCTTATTAAATTTCAATCTGATTCTTAGAGAGAACATTATGACGATTTTCCCCAGGTCACCTGTTTGGAATGTAATTCAGGAGTCTGCAAAAAGACCAACTTCCTCATATCATATCTCCGCAAATATAGTGTGAAAATCTCTGAAATTGGGGCCCGAGATTCAGCTCGATTTCTTCTAAAATGGGTTTTTCTTTTAGCTTCTGAAACATCGCAGGAAAAAAATTATAGCGAAAATGGCACGATGCCCTATTTGGAGCAACGAAACCCTAGAATCCAAAGCTCTGATACCAAATGTTACGAAACCAGCTCACAAAAAGATAGAAAAGAGAGATCAACGCCTTAGAATTCAGCCTCTTCGAGGGGGAAACCTCCTTTACATTACACAAATGAGCAATTCTTGGATGATACAAATGAAAATACCTCCTTTCTATATATAGGAGTCTAAGGGGTCATAACATGATCAGAGCCGACATAACAATAATAATGTAAGGGCACAATAATAACAATAGTGGGCTTCTATGGGGCACAATAGTAACAATATGGGCACTACATGGGTACATCAATATAATAAGTGGGTTGTACTAATAACAATAAGGGGTTACACTAGTAGTATAGGGGCCTAACAGTTGCCAATATAGTTCTTGGAGCCCCAAAATTTTAAATCATTACAGATAGTATTGGAACCTATCTAAAAATTGACCCAAAGAAAACAAAAAGAAAGAATATAATATTTTCTATAATATGTGTGGTGATGTACATATCAGAAGGCCTCCTAGATATGATAATAATATAAGCAAGGGAAAACAATTTCATGCAGATATTGGACTAAAAGAATGTCTTCTTTAGATGCATCGACTGCCACTCACACAACCATCTAAATACTTGTGTCCACATAGTAAGAAGTTAGAGATGGGAAATGATTCCACCTAGTAATAACTCATGTATACTTTGGAGCAAAAACTCTTTTGGAAAAAGGATGGAAAGGCAAATGGAAAATGGATCAAGAACCCATAGGGCCACAAAGTTTGAAGAGATCTCAGAAAAGGGTGGGTGTTTTGGAACTTTGGGTAGCTTGGAAAGCATTCTTGAGAGGAAAAACCTACCAAAAAGTAGTTTGTTGGGTGATTTACCCAAAAGTTGGGTTTTGGACACAAATATGTGGGTTTAGGATCAAAAGAAAATATTTTTTTATTATAATGGGTTGAGAGGCTAAAACCCTAAGTCTAGAGATTTCCTAAATGACCCAAAAGGAAAGGATAAATAGAGGAGGAGCCAAAGGAGAGACTCATTGTGTGCAAGAGATTTGTGACTTCTCTTGTGCTAGGTGTGCCCTAATGGATGGTTGGGTTCTACTCATGGAGTCCAAGATTTCCTTGAGAAGATTGTGGATCTTGTTCTGAGACGGTTGAGCCAAAGATCAGCTGAAATGCAAGAGGGCCAAATTTTTGAAAGGCTAAATATCAGGCCCAATTGTGTTTAGGGCCTAATATAGGTCAATATAGTAGATTCGTCCTACTGCTGAAGCTTTGAAGTAGGTTGAGTGTGAACAAGTTGAAGGATGGATAAGGGAAAGGGTTTCCATGAATAAGAATAGAGATAACACACATAGAAACTCATCTCTTGTGATGCAAATCAATCTAATGAGGTTCATTAATCTTCAAGGGTAGCCACAACTAAAAGAAGACGATTTTATGGTATGTTTATGATAAAAAAATGTGCCCTAGGAGGACATGTATATGTGGAGTTTATACCAGCTAAAGGAAGGATCTATTCACTGTGTTAAGGAGGCCAAGCCTCGGTTCTATGTGGACTAGGAGGGTCAAAGCCCTAGTATATGCTTTAAATAGGCCGAAAAGGACTCAAAGTACTGGACAACCCTTTGTATAGGCCACAAGCTATCTATGCTAGGCCAAAAATAGAGAATAATAGGCTGAGAGGCCTCAAAATCTGGAAAGAATAGGTTGAGGTACCTCAGGGCTTATGTGAGGAAAATGAATAAGGATAGAATTGGTTTTCTATAGAAAAGAGGGTTGCTAAGTTGAAGAACTAAATTATATTCATCAAAGGATTGATGAACGACTAGTTAGATAACGGATATATAGTGTTCCTTGAAGGACTAAGCCACTGTGAGTAGCTAAGTTGATTTAAGGGCTAATATATAGTGAGTCTGAAGGACAAAACTTGTTGTGAGTAGTTGATATTCTGAAGGTTTATATGTTGTCTATTTGATGGGTCAAATACCTTGTGAGAAACTGTGTGACAAAAGTTTAATGGAGCAAACCTCTATATTTTTTGAAGATGGCCAAGGACACCAGGTGTTAGTGAAAAAAGAGGACTAAAATGGCTTATCTAGAAGGGCCACATCAACATGTCAGTTGGTTATTTTTTTCATTGGTATATTGGGAAAATTAAGGATCTAATGGATCTAACATAAAGCCCTGATCTATTTGTATACTATGTATACTAGCTATACTAGTGATCAAAGGCCATTATCCCTCGTATGGGAACCCCATGATTCTTTTATTGATGTAATAATAAAATAATTGAGCTTTGGGCTCAAATCTATGTGTACTTAATTGATTTCACTGTTGCATATTTTCATTGTGCAAAGTTCTTGTAAGTTGAGAGTACCTTTAGTGTGTTTATGATCAAGTCTAGACATTGACTAGATTTGGGGTATAAGGAAAAGTCAACATGTTATCAAAGCTACTTTGAAGAGCATGTAGATTAGAGTGTGTGCAAGAAGAAGAGTGAGCCAATGAAGGTTGCATAGGCTTAGAGGGAGTCTAGCCTCAGAGGGAGACTTCAAAGGATTGTCAATTTCCCTATGGAAGTCTAAATCTTCAGGGTCTAATGAGATAGAGGAGTTTTCAACCCATGCAAGGAAAGTCACAGACCATGCAAGAATATGCATGGCGGTGCAAGGATTATTCATGGTGTATGTGAAGACAGTCATGCACCATGCAACACAAATCTAGGCCTAGTATAAAGAAGATGTGGCACATGCGAGGATAAGTATGGCTACACAAGAAAAGTCATGACTCATGCGAGGACGATAATGGGAATGCAAGGAAATTCATGGAGATAGAAGCATGAAGGAAATACCTTCCTCACTAAGAGAAAGTGTTGCAATTTTGGATAGCTTGGAAGGTATTTCTGAGAGGCAAAACCCACCAAAAATTTGTTTTCTGGGTGATTTACCCAAAAGCGAGGTTTGGACCCAAAGATGTGGGTTTAAGATCGAAAGAAAATAATTGTTTATTCTAATGGGTTGAGAGGCTAAAACCCTAAGTCTAGAGGTTTCCTAAGTGACCTAAAAGAAAAATATAAATAGAGGAGAAGCCAAAAGAGATGCTCATTGTGTGTAATAGAGATGTGACTTCTCTTATGCTAGTTGTGCCTTAGTGGAGGGTCTAGTTCCCCACATGGGGGTCAAGATTTCCTTGAGAAGACCACAACTCTTGTTCTGAGAGGGTCGAGTAAAAAAATTTTGAAATGCAAGAGGGTTGAAGCTTTGAAAGGTTGGAGATTAGGTTGATTTGTTTTTAGGTCCCGATCTAGGTCAATATAGTAGTTTCATCTTAATGCTAAAGCTTTGAAGGAGTTCGAGTGTGAACAAAGTTGAAAGAGGGCCGAGGGAAAGGCTTTCCATGAATAAGAACAAAGATAAAACACATAAAAACTCATCTCTTGTGATGCAAATAAATCTAAGGAGAGACATTGATCTTCAAGGGTAGCCACAACTAGAAGAAGATGAGTTTATGGTCTGTTTATGTTCTAAATTGTGACCTATGAGGGCATGTATCTTTGGAGGTTAGACATAGCTAAAGGAAGGATTTGTCCATTATGTTAAGGAGTTCGAGCCTCAGTTCTATTTGGACTAGGAGGGTTGAATCCCTAGTATCCACTTCAGATAGGCCAAGATGTCCTTAGAGTGTTATACAATCCTTTTTGTAGGTCGCAGGCTATCTATACTAGGTCCCAAACAAAGACAAATAGGCCAAGAGGCCTCAAACCATAGGAAGAATAGGTCAAGGTACCTCAAGGCCTATGTGAGGCTAGTGAAGAGGGCTACAATTCGTTTTCTAAAGAAAATAATGGTTGTTAGGTTCAATTGAAGTCTATTCATCAAAGTATTGATGAACAACTAGTTAGATGGCTAATATACAATGTTCCTTGAAGGATTAAGCCACTATGAGTACCTAAGTTGATTTAAGGGATAATATGCAGTGAGTTTGAAGCAAAAAAATTGTTGTGAGTAGTTGATATTCTGAAGGTTGACATGTAGTGTATTTGATGGTTCAAATGCCTTGTGAGTAGTTGTGTGTGATAGAGGTTTAATGGAGAAAATATCTGTATGTTTTGAAGATGGCAAAGTAAAACTAGGTGTAAGTGACAAAAGAGGACTAGAAGGGCTACATCAACAAGCAAGTTGGTTATTTTTTCATTGGTCTTTTGGGTAGATTGAGAATCTAATGGATTTAACCTTAAGCCCTTATCTATTTGTATAGTATGTATACTATTTTTACTAGTAATCGAGGGGCGTTATCCCTGGTATGTGAGCCCCATGGTTCTTTTATTGATGGAATAATAAAATAATTGAGCTTTGGGCTCAAATATCTATGTACTTAATTGATTTTGTTGCTAAATATTTCCGATGTGAAAGGTGCTTGTAAGTTGAGGGTTCATAGTGTGTTTGTGTGTGTGATTAGCCTCAGACCATATCTAGGGCTTAAAGAAAATTCAACAAGGTGCATAAATTAAAGAGGTAAAAAAAATTGTTGAGTGCATTTCTTTTACAATTCTCCTCAATGAATATCAGAGTAAAATTTCCAATCATCCCCAGTCTTCATTGGCGCAACAAAATCTCTAATCCATTAGTATAGATCTTGAGTTGGAGGAGACAATGAGATTGGGTAAACCCAACCCATAGGCATTGGGAGTTTTTATATTGAAGCACCAACAAGTACCCTTGATTTTGTCAAACTAGTGGTTCCATGTCAATTCCATCTACATCAAGGAGATATCTAATAATGTCACAAACTTGTGAAGCCGAATAATAGGAAGGAGGACCTGATACAGTAGTGAAACGAATCCTGCTATATCCAGGGGAAGACACACCCTTCTGTTGCATTCAAAAATAAAACATTAAGCGAGAAGTGCTATAGGGTCAACAACTCAACATCATTGTGGTTCTTAGTAGAGCATCCCCAAAAAGGTTTTCATGATGAATATTGTCTCTCACAATGTAAGGGGTTTAGGGGTTACCTTAAAGCATAGATCCCTTAAGTGTTCAATTCTAAAAAATAAGCCAAGCATGCTACTATACCAAGAAACTATGTGCACTGGTTTTGATGCTAAAAAATCTTTGAGGTAATACTTGTTGGATTAGAATTTTACGGTAAAGTTAGATTGGAATATTGGGTGGTTTGGAAATTGGGATGTAACTCCAGTTTTTTCTACATTCATAAATTTGTACTTCACAATTCATCCAAGAAATGCTCTATTTAAAAGTAATGAATACCAATATTGATGTTATCAACATCTATGGGCCATCACACAATAGGAAGTATTTTGGATAGACCAAGAGAACTTTGAAATTCTCAATATGGCCCATATCATATTAGCAGGAAAGTTCAATTTTACGATTCATCATTCCAAAATTTGGGGGGTACAAGCTTGAATGGGTGCTCTAGTGTACTCTTCTTGAACATAACAAAACAATATATGTTGATTGGTGTCAAACATTTTCCGTTACCTCTCATGTCAACAAGAATACATATACAAATTTTGCAATATATTTTACCACCAATGTAAGCCAAAAATCACAAGTCAAAAGCATTTTAACAAACATATTAAGTGTTCTAAACCTATTTCTTCATACCATGGTTGGTCCCTTGAATTTCATCTTGGATTCCTTTCATCCTATAGAGGATTGGAGGTCCTTAGTTGGGCTTACTTGAGGAACCATGGTTTTACAAGAACCTCCATTTGTTGGGGTGATCCCCGGTGTATGGGCCAATCTAGCCCACGTTGAGGTGCACCTATGTCTTACCACATGGTTAAAGTCTATAGAGTTTATAGGTGGCCTTGGATTTGGCTTAGTATCCCTTAGTCAGTTCTCATGCATGTCAATCTCACATAGACAAATTTTCATAGTTCCCAAGGAAATTCACGGTTCCTAATGCAAAGTGGTTTCAGAAGTCAAAAAATCAACTTGGTTTTGGTTTGTTTAGCTTGATGAGAGGAGTCCATGCCACATATAATTTTTCCAAAGAGTGAAGGAAGTGGCTAATTACAACTTGATCAAAGTTGGTTGAATAAGTCATACAATTTTCCATATGGAAGAACAAGGTTAGCATTGGGCAGTTTGGTACATGAATTGCATTAAAAATGATCTATAGAATGAGAAAAAAAAACCGTGTCAAAATTTCCAGATTCCTCAAGGCATTAGAGAACCAAAAAAATGGATTGATGACTTGGTAGGGGCAATGATGATGTGGAAACACTATGATATGAGGATTTGAAGGCATATCCAATTTAGATCAAGGTAGGTTTCAGCATACCTAGGTGTCGAATTGGCCAAATTCATTAGGGTGTTGGAGATTCACCCAGTGGGGGCTAATTTGACTTTACTATGAAGTGGAAAGTCAAGCATACTAGATGTTAGAGATTCAACTAGTTGTTAGAGAGGTATAACTAGCCATTGAAGGTACCTTGCATTGGGAAGTAAAGGAAAATATTGAAGAAGTAACTCTTATGGAGCAAATGATCAACTTAAAGACCAAGTGAAATTCTTCCGAGTAAGTCAAATTTGTCATGTTCCAAATCAAGCTAACACATGGATGTTGTGGAGGGACATTGAGCAACTAAACGTTGCTATTATTCATGTTTGAACATTCTGAGCCATTAGCATAGGGAATCTTGGACCAATTTGGGCATTGTGAACCAAATTTAACCTTGTGGGAAGATTGATTTTTTTAATGTAATATTTTATTAATTACTAAGTCTCCAACATGTGGATTACTAATAAAAACATATTTTCTAGAACATGGGTCCAACTAGACTTTAGCTAGTTGTTATCTAGTTGTTAAAATTATTTTATAAAAGGCTATGCTCTCCTCTAACAAATGGTTTTTGTTGTCTTGTGAGATAAGTTCCATAAATAAAGAAATATCATTTTGCAAAATTGTGTTCCATTCTTTTGTTCATTGTGTGAGATGAATTTTACTAGATCTTTCTTTCTTGATTAAGTGTTGTATCTAGTCTTTAATCTATCAATTTTTCAAATAAGTAAGATCAAACAGAGGCTAATAGGTTAATCCACATAGAGGATACATAGTCATGTGAAGAAGAAAAACTAGGGGGAGACCCCACTTTGTTTTCTTGTTTGTAGGTGGATCACTTCAAGAGAGGTTGGACCATTCCAGTAGGAAACTTCAACTAGGAAGGGGTTTCTACCCCCTCTCTCACTCAAACTAAACACTAAAGAACACCACATCGAGGGGCCACTCCTAGTTGGGTCCAAAAGGTAGAATATTTGTTAAGTCATAAGTGGGGGTAATTTCTCTTGTGGACCAAGCCCACTTCCCTGATAAAGTACAATATTGACCAAGGAGGAACATGTTTCACATCCCATCAAATGAGGTATGATTTTTTTTGTACAAGTTAAAATTTGCAACAACCATTATACTTTTAAAATTTCAAACTTTTATATTTCTTCTTCAGATTAGGGGTTACTTGTTGTTTTTTACATTTTTATATCATAAGCAACAAGATTTTTGTTGATTTTATAGTCTTCTATACTGATAATTACTTCAAAAGATTTTAAATATTTTTGACATTCTTGTACAATATTCCATCATTAAGTAATTACACAAAAGACATCAACAACAACAACATAATAATAATAATAATGATGGTATGATCATGAAGTAAAAACCACACAAAGAACACAAGGGTTTACCCTAGGAAAACCCGCATGGGGGAAAACCCAACAACCTTTTCCTTAGAGAAATCATCAAGTTCAACAGAGATACATTAGTCAAATGCAAGGCCAACAATATAACTATGTAAAAACCGGTCCAACTCCATCCAAGTCAAGTCATAAGATTTCCCACTGAACATGATCTGATTAGGTTTGTTGTGGCCTCAAAATATTCGACCTTGTCACATAGATTATGATCATGGTTTGCGTTAGTTATTTCTGTCTCATATCCTTCCTCATATGTAATTTGGTCAACCTTAGAACAATACAATAGGTTGCCACAGATTTGTTTATCAACCTGCCACAAATTTATTCATCAAACTACCATAGATTCATTCATTAAGATTCCACAAGTTTTTTCATCAAATTTCCACATATTTGTATGTTTTCAACCTCAGACGATGCGAGTTGCTTGCCTCAGATTTTTCCTTTGCCTCAAATCTTTTCATGCTTATCTTTCCTCATAATCCTTCCTCACTGATCTTAGACAGATTGAATTACATCATGATTGATGAGGAGGTTGAATTTTCTCATATATATAGTTATCTTGAAGGTCGAATGGGTGCCTTTCTCTAACTAGGTTGGCTTGACTAGGAGGGTTGACTTGGCCTATTTTGGAGCCACTAAATCCAACTTCAGAATTTTAATTTTCTTCCTTTTCAAAGAACATGAAGAACATGCCTATTTACATTTTTCTTTTGGAAAATATGGCATGAATAACATGCTTTATAAAATTACATCAATGATAAAATATTAATTACGAAGATTGACCATAGCTACAAAAATTCAACACTCCCTCTTAGCTAGGGTGGTATTCATGATGACTATCCAACTGTTATCATGTTGATAGGTTTCTCTAAGAAAAGGTTATAACAAATCCAAGTACCATAATCGGGTCAACACTTGTGGAACATGGTAAAATGAGTTACCATAATCAGGCCAACAATTGTGATACATGGTATATCAATACCATAAAAAAAAAAACACAACATGGTAAATCAATAGCATCAACACGATACCATCATTTGAGTGAGTACCTCAGACCTATGGTATACTCTTACCATAATTCGGGTCACTACTTCAGACACATGGTACTTCCTCACGATAATTTGGGTCAGTACTTTAGACCTATAGTATAACATCACCATAATTCGGGTTAGTACTTCAGACACGTGGTGTATCATTTAGCATCAATTAGTCGCCATAATTTGGGTCAGTACCTGAAACAAGCATCAAACTAGTCTTGGTTCACCATCATTTGTGTCAATGTCTTGACACATGGTGAATTTTCAAAGGCCACACTCTTATCAGGGTAATTCGGGGCCTGATGCTAAATGAGATTGATGCTCTAGAACCATTGTTCCTAATTCGGTTCATACATGACAAAGAAAGAATGTCAATCCTCTGCCAGACCAATCTCCCTAATTCGAGTCACAGTACTTGACACAAGGATAATTTCCGTAATGAGGGTCACATTACTTGACATAGGGAGATTGTCAGCCCATGATTCTATCTCATCAACACTCCCTCTTAATCAAAGAGGCATATTCAACAAATCCAAGCATGTCCCTGGAGTATCTATATAGAGACTTCACTCAGGGACAGAGGCTTTGCCAACAAACTGTTGTAGAATAATATTGAATCCACTATGCTTCTTTCTATACCATGTCTCAATATCTCATGGTGCTTTGACCTGCCATCATGGTCATCACTTGCACCTGATCAACACAATCCTGTAAGTAGCCTTTGAAGCCATGTTGCCTCTGCCAAACCAACTACAATATACATAACCACTGCAATGATGAGTGTGATAGATGTTTGCTCATAGTCATAATGGAGCCCAATTTGAAGCAATATCTTGATGAACTCTTTCTATCTTCAACACTCTTCCCATTCTAAATTTGTAGTTTTATTTCATGTTCAAATCATAACTTATTTTTCCATGAACAATTTTACCATGTTGGTACTCCAATACATGCCTTGGCTTATGAAACTGATCAACTTCCTTTCATTAGGTTCATCACCACAATTGCTTTCATGTCACACTAATTGGGTGCTACCTCTCATAATGAAAAATATCTATTTATGCTAATTCAGGTTGCTCCCTCTCTCCATTGTTGTCTTTAAGCATACTAGCTATCTAGTTTGACAATGTCAATCTTAATCCATCATCTCGATCTTAGAGGTATACTCCCTTGGAAAATAAATAGTCATTTTGACAACTCCCTTTTTCAAACGAATCCTTTGGATTTTTCCATGTGAATTTTAGGGATGTTCTCTGCTCTAGATAATTACATTTTTTAACTTTTTCAACAATTTCCACATTGTATTCACCTCGTATCAACATTAGAAACTCTATAGAGAGAAAAATAACATCAAAAATGTAGCATAATAGTAAGGAACAACATAAGAAAAGCATACACAATAGAGACACCAGTGTTTTTGGTTGGAGATCAAGGAAAACCCCCACAAGGGGTAAAACCCATAAGTTTATTCCTCTTCTTTTATTAGATATTCATCAATGTTTATCTAATATACAAAGTATAATAATCATGAGACAAAAATATTTTATCATTTAACACATTAGTCCTACTAGGACAATCCAACAGCAGGAAGACCTCCAAATCACAATATACATTATTGTCACTGTCATAAAGCACAACACTTCACTGTCATCTCATCATCATAGAGTCAAGTCATACATGAGAGTGTCTTTGTCATACACGAAGGGTCACTACCATGTCAAGTTCACTTCCATACATAACCCATCACTACCATGTATAGCTATGTTACATATCAAAGGCACTGTCATATAGATCATTGTCACATATCCAAAGTACTGTTATGAACATCATTGTCACATATCAAGAGTACTATCATGAATATTATTGTCATTAAGAATTAATCTAGATATGTTGTTATCATTGTCATCAAAATTATTGTTATCACTGAAGGTCACTTTTCCATATATCTTTATCATGTCATTGTCATATCAAGGTCATTTTCATGTGAAGCTCAATGCATATATATAGCACAAGAATCACAACAATACTGTTATGAGGATTTTCATAATCATAAGCAACACTACCAACATATATAATTTCCATATCCAAAGGTATCTTTTCAAACGTTACTGTCATAATTATAGGTAATCATAGTCATGGGAATATTGTCCCTTATCACTTTCCTTTTCACTATCAAGAGTGAAAACTTCAAAGCCATAATATATTTTCTAGTGAACATATAATCCTACCAATTATCATGGCCATCCTTCACTGTAAATGTCACTCTATTACGTCATTGTTCATACATTACTTGTAAGGTACATAAAGACTAGCCAAAAACATATTATTGTAAACCATAGGGATTAAATATGTGAGACACTAAGATATTGTTGCAAGCCACAAATATATTATATGTGAGTCATAGAGAGTATTAAGATCCACAAAGAATGTTATTTACCATAGGGAATTTGATGTACCAATAATGAATTCAAACCACTATGGAATGCGAGCATCAGGTATATACAAACCACTATAGAATGCAAGCCTCAAATATATACAAGCCACTATAGAATGTGAGCCTCATGGAATAATGTGAGCCACTCAGAATTTTTTTTTCCAATGCCTTAGGAAATGTGAGCCCATTCTTCATCAAATTATTCAAATCAAGATGAGAGTTCAAACTTTGTCTTAACTATATTAGATTTTCTTCTGCTAGACTCGACTACCTCAAATAATATGAAGTTCGGATTAGAAGAGAAATGAAATGATTTTATGTATGTTTTGAATGAGCACAAGATCACTTATTTATATAATTCGATGGATGAGACAAGGGATATCTTATTTGTAAACACCTTCCTTTAAGTGTGGTTGACTTGACGAAGTGCCCCTTTAATTTGATCTTCATAATATTAAATATATTTCTCCATATATATGCTTTAAATATTTATTTCCCAAACAAAGTTGTCACATCAAGGAGGAGTCCCAATAACACATTAATAATATTTTCCTTTTATCCAATTTGGATTCATCTTTGGGGAAAGATGGGCTTCTCTTGGGGTAGTTAGGTTTCCTTAGGGAAATTCATCTCAAAGTTGCCCCAAATTTCAATACTCCCTCTCAGATAGGGAGGAATTTCCAATTGCATCATAAATCTCATCTCATAGAAGAAGAAGAATCCACAATCGATAGTAGGGGAAATCAATTTACCACAAGGTTGCAGATCCTCCAAACCCTACTGGTCTCCAAGTAAATTTCCATGACCTTTATCTTAGCTGAACAATGATGTATTGATCTAAAGAAGAAGAATAATCGTAGTGGAGATCATTATGCAACCCTATATCCAATGATCGACTCGGTCAAGTCTCAGACTTGACAATAGGGGGAGAGACCACTGGCCACAAGTGGCAAGGATCAGATATACCCTACAATGATAATAGAGGAGATACTATTTACCATTTATGGTAAGGATCAAACACATCCTATTGTACATTCTTCCCACCTTGATCCTCAAGAATAAAGTGGTAGTATGTTAGGTCCCTATAATACCAATGATTCCCCCATTACTTGTCATTGTAGCCCTTATTGTTATTATTGTGCCCCTATTGTCCCCATATTGTTATTATTGTGCCCCATAGAAGCCCACTATTGTTATTGTTGTGCCCTTATATTATTATTTTTATGTCGGTTTTGATTATATTGTGACCCCTTAGACTCCTTAGACTCCTATATATAGAAAGGAGGTTTTGTCA
Organism: Pinus tabuliformis; assembly: GCA_031772625.1. NCBI lineage: Eukaryota > Viridiplantae > Streptophyta > Pinopsida > Pinales > Pinaceae > Pinus > Pinus tabuliformis. Next base: position 653,777,277 of record CM062805.1, on the reverse strand, counting down.
TTTGTATCATCGAAGAATTTGCATTTGTGTAATGTAAAGGAGGTTTCCCCCTTGAAGAGGTTGATTTTGAAGTTTCTGATCTATCTTTTCTTCTATTTTATGAGCTAGTTACATAAAATTTGGTATCAGAGCCTTTGGATTCTAGGGTTTCACTTCTCCAAACAGGTCATTGTGGAATTTTTGCTATAAAGTTTTTTCTACGACATTTAGAAGCTGAAATTAAAACCCATTTGAGACAAAATCTCGGTGAAGCTTTGGTCTGAATTTTAGATATTTTCTCACTATATTTTCAGAGATAGGATCCAAGGAAGTTAAGGCGTTTTCAAGATCCCGATTATATCGCAAATAGGTGACCTGGGGAAAATCATCATAACGTTTTCTCTGAGCATCAGATTGAAATTTCGTAAAAAGTTGTAGAAATAGGACATTTTGTAATTTTCTGTATATCGCTTTTAGGTCCTAAGGTCGAAATAGTGACACGTGGCAATTCATACAAGTTCTCTCTACTGAACCAGTCTATAATCAGGTCATCATGGGATATCTGGCATAACTCTTCCTAGGAGAATCCAATCTTGATTAGGCTTGCGAGGTTGGAAATAGGGCTCAGAGTGCCACTGCAAGAAACAATTTTAGACCTTGGAGATCTGAAATTATAGAGATACAACATATTCAATATCTAGCTCCTACAAAGTGAAAAAAGGTGTGTAGTTTCTTTTTTAGTTTGCATAAGTTTGGTTTGAAAAATTAGCTTGAAGGAATTCAAAGGGCATAGTGAAGTATAATTATCATTAATTGATGCCAAGAAGAAAGAAAATGAAAACACCTAGTAAGCAACTTGAAATTTGTAGCATGACTCATGAAGAAGAGGAAGAAATACAACATGATATATCAAAATTACAAGACCAAGTGCAACAAAATTCACTCTCACAAAAAGTAACAGAAACTAAGATGGATGGTTTAAAGAAAGGCGTGGAAGCTAATATGGATGGTTTCAAGAAAGGCATGGAAGATAAGATGGATGGTTTAAATAAAGGCGTGGAAGCTAAGATGGATGGTATAGAAGAAAAACTTAAAGGAAACATCGAAGATTTGAAGACAGATTTGATAAAGTTGCTACAAGAAATGATTACTAATGGTGAAAGGGTAGTAAAGGAAACTCTTGATGTGAACAAAAGAAATTTTAATCATGATTCCATAGACTTTAATGTTGGATTGAAGACCCACCATGTTCTAAAAATCGATATAAGGAATTTTGATGGCAAGGATCCCGTAACATGGATACTATAGATGGAGCAATATTTTGATCTCCATAATGTGCAAAACTCACAAAAGGTACACATTGCAACTTTATATTTGGAACCAAATCAGTTTGTATGGTATCAATGGCTTTGCTCTCGTAAACAAATTATCACTTGGGAAATTTTTACGGAATAAATGATAGCACATTATGAGGATACAAAAAGAAACACCTTTTTTAGCCAATTGATCAATCTCAAACAAAAGGGTTCAATGATGGAGCACATTGAGGACTTCCAAAAATTGAATATAAGGGTAAGAGATATTCCAGAGGAGCATAGGGCTGATGTGTTCATATGGAATTTAAAGTATAACATCCAACATGAGGTTCGCCTTTGGGAACCTGATTCATTGAAGAAGCCATTCAGGTTGGCAAGAAAAATGGAAAGAAAAATTATGGCAACAAGGAAACCTACCACTCACAACTATAAATGGAAGTGTTGTTGTCCCTAGCCTTCCACAACCTACAAGGTTGACACCACAACAATTGTAAGAAAAAAGAGCAAAAGGGCTTTGTTATAGTTGTGATAGCAAATACACTAAAGGTCATAAGTGTGCTGAGAAGAAATTATTTTACATAGATTGTGAAGAGGAGGAAGAAAAGGAACAAGAAACGTCAAAAGAAGAGGATATACACTAGGAATAAACCCTATAGAAAGAAGAAATGAATCTACCCATATCTTGTAATTCATTTGTCGTAATTACCACTCCTCAAACTATCAAGATAGAAGGACATATCAAGAAGAAAAAGGTAATAGTGTTGATTGATTTGGGAAGTACCCATAATTTTATTCATTGTAAGATAGCCAAGGAATTGAATTGCTTCCTATATCCAGCACCAGAGTGTCAAGTGATGGTTGCAAGTGGAGGAACCATAAATTGCTCTGGAAATTTCCATAATATAAAGCTATCCATGGGAGAATATGTATTGAATATCCCAATTCTTTCCATTCCAATGGGTGGTGTTGATGTTGTACTAGGAGTCCAATGGCTACAATCCTTGGGTACAATAGCTTTTAATTTTCAATAACTTTCCATGAATTTTTTTTTCGAAGGAAAGGAAGTTGAATTAAGGGGTATCACAAGGAAACCGGGAAAGGTAATCAGCTCTAACGGAATGACAAAGCTTCTAAAGAAAGAACAATAATGTGTAATTGCACAATTATGTTCGCTAGAGGTTCCCACATTGAAATCATTTATTTCTCCAGATCTCCAAAAAGCTTTGGACAATCATTCCAAGGTATTTGAGAATCCCAAAGGCCTCTCGCCTATTCGTGATCATGATCATGCTATTCATTTGATTCCAGGAAGTGTTCCTCCAAACATTAGGCCTTACAGATATCCCTGTGCCAAAAAGAGTGAAATTGAACGTATGGTTGCAGAAATGCTAGAGGTTGGTATAATTCAACCTACTCAAAGTTCTTTCTCTGCTCCAGTAGTATTGGTGCACAAGAAGGATGGATTATGGTGCATGTGTCCGGATTATAGGGAGCTCAACAAGCTTACTATTAAAGCTAAATTTCCCGTTCCTGTCATTGGTGAATTATTGGATAAAATGCATGGATCAATTTACTTCACCAAGTTGGATCTTTGTTTAGGATATCATCAAATCAGAACGATATACTAATCTACAACAAGTCTTGGAAGGATCATGTTCAACATGTTGACAAGGTGCTCAAACTATTGGAGGAGAAACAATTATATGCAAAAAGCTCCAAATGTTTCTTTGGAGTACAAGAGGTGGAATATCTGGGTCATATTGTATCTCATGAAGGTGTTAAGGGAGACCCTAGCAAAATTAAAGCTATTAGGGAATGGAAAATCCCCACATCCATAAAGCATCTATGAGGATTTCTTGGGTTGACAAGTATTATCGCAAGTTTGTTAAGAATTATGGGAGAATAGCAGCACCTCTAACAACATTATTGAAGAAAGATGCATTTTCATGGATTCCAGAAGCTACAAAGGCCTTTGAACATCTTAAAGAGGCAATTTTCCAAGCACTGGTCTTAGCTACGCCGGACTTCACAAAAACTTTTATTATGGAATGTGATGCCTCAAGAAATGGAATTGGTGTTGTTTTAATGCAAGAAGAAAGACCCATTGCTTTCGAAAGTCGTCCAATCAAAGGAAAGTATTTACACAAAGGTATTTATGAGAAGGAAACGTTGGCAATACTAAATGCACTTAATAAATGGTGACCCTACCTAATGAGAAGACACTTCAAGGTAAAAACGGATCATGATAGTCTTAAATACTTTTTAGAACAAAGATTATCTTTAGAAGATCAACAAAAATGGGTCACAAATATGTTGGGTTATGACTTTGACATCATCTACAAAAAAGGGAATCAAAATGTTGTGGCAGATGCACTCTCAAGAAAGGATGAGGATGTGGAAGCATTACTTTGTGCCATTTGTATTATCTAACTAGATTAGATAAGCGAAGCAAGGGATGAATGGAAGAATGATGAAAAAGTGTGGGCACTCATTCAAAATCTACAACAAGATCCCAGTACATCTAATACATTTAGCTCGAAAAATGATTTGTTATGGTACAAATATCTCTTATACCTATGTAATAATTCCCAACTCAAACAAAATATTCTTATGGAATTGCACACCTCTCCCTTAGGAGGGCACTCAGGATTTTTAAAAACTTACCATGGGATTACGAAGGAATTTTTTTGGGATGGCCTTAAATTGGATATTCAAAAGTTTGTGGCAGAATATTTGGTTTGCCAACAAAATAAAGTTGAAACAATTAAGACCCCAGGTCTATTACAAACTTTATACATTCCAAGCCAACGTTAGGAGGAGGTTTCAATGGATTTTATCCTAGGTTTACCCAAGTTCGAAGGAAAGAGTGTCATCGTGGTGGTAGTTGATAGAATTACCAAGTATGCAAACTTTTGTGCATTATATCATCCATTTAAATCCAGTACAATTTCTACTGCACTTATGGAAACAATTCAAAAGCTACATGGAAACCCAAAGATTATTGTAAGCGATAGAGATCCCATTTTCACTGGAATTTTTTTAACAGAATTATTTTCTTGTCTTGGTATACAGTTAGCTCATAGCTCATGTTATCATCCTCAATCTGATGGGAAAACTAAGATAGTAAAAAAATGTTTGGAAGGATATCTTCATTATTTTGTATCTGATAAATAGACACAATGGGTGAAATGGGTTCCTTTGGATGAATGGTGGTATACCACTTCCTTCCATATTGCAGCAAAAATGACCCCATTTATGGCACTTTATGGACATCATCCACCATCCATCACATCATATTTAAGAGAAAGTTATAAGGTTCAAGCACTGGAAGATCACATAAAGCATCAATAACAAGTACTTCAACTCTTAAAGGATAACCTCACTTTGGTGCAAAATAGAATGAAACAACAGGAAGATCAACATCACGACGAAAGACGTTTTGATGTAGGTGACTGGGTATTCCTACCACTACAACCATATAAAAAATGTACCTCAAGCAAGCTAAGAAGGATAATAAATTATCACCAAAGTATTATGGTTCGTACAAGGTTTTTCAAAAGATTGTTACTATGGCATACACATTGGAGCTTCCTACAGCTTCCCGAGTGCACCCATTTTTCCATGTTTCGTGCTTAGAGAAGGTTATAGGTGAAAAGCTCCCAGTTCAAACAATATTGTCATAACTTGATGAGGAAGAAAAAATCATATTGGAACCTGAAGTAGTCACAGAAATAATAACTCGACATCTACGAAATCAATCAATTTCGAAGTATCCCATCAAGTGGAAGAACTTACCGGCTGAATATTCCACATGGGAGGATGAGAATTTTATACAGAAGCATCCAGAACTACTCAAGCATTGAGGAAAACACTTTTTTGAAGGACAGGGGCATGTTAGGTCCCTATAATACTAGTGATTCCCCCATTACTATTGTCATTGTAGCCCTTATTGTTATTAGTGTGCCCCTATTGTCCCCATATTGTTATTATTCAATGTGTCCCATTGAAGCCCACTATTGTTATTGTTGTTCCCTTATATTATTATTGTTATGTTGGCTTTGATTATGTTATGACCCCTTAGACTCTTATATATAGAAAGGAGGTTTTTTCATTTGTATCATCGAGGAATTGTTCATTTGTGTAATGTAAAGGAGGTTTCCCCCTTGAAGAGGCTTATTTTCAAATCATTGATCTATCTTGTCTTCTATTTTTTGAGTTGGTTACATAACATAGAACACCTGCATCCACTAACATGGGGGAGATACCACTTACCATGAGAGGTAAGGATCAGAGACGTCCCAAGTCGCTTGGGGGAGATACCACTTGGCAAGAGAGGTAAGGATCAAACACATCCCAAGTCTCCTCACCTGTTGGCTAGATGGGTGGAATCCTAACATGCATTACTTATGGGTAGGATGCATATTGGGGTCTACTCGACAATAGGGGAGATACCACATACCAATGGTAAATATCATACACATTCTACTATGACAATAGGGGAGATACCATTTACCATTTCTGGTAAGGATTAGACAAATCCTGTTGTCCATGAGTTCCCTCAACCCTGGGAGCTCCTTAGCTCCATCCCCTCCACCACCACCCCCCCACCAAATTAATGGAAGTCCGAAGAAAAGGGGGCAGAGCATAGCTCAGTGTTCTCGAACAACCATGATCCCTTCCCGAAAGGGTCACATCCACCATTCCAAGCTTCTCTTTGGAGATTATGAATGGCTTAGAAAGAATATATGTGGTTCGTTCATCTGTTGAAGCCTCAATGCTTTAATTCCATAACAAATCACTATTGGAGCCTCACCGCTCCCTTTATGCTAGAGCCTCATTGCTCCCTCTATGATGGAGCCTCACCACTCTCTTTGTGCTAGAGCCTCATTGATCCCCTTTTGATGGAGCTTCATTTCTCCCTCTGTGATGGAGCCTCATTTCTCCCTCTGTGTTGGAGCCTCATTTCTTCCTTTATGTTGAAGCAATATTGCTCCCTCTGTGTTGGAGCCTCATTTCTCCCTCTTTGCACCATATCTCAGATATGGTGATATATAATCTCAATGTTATTTAACCTGTCATGGGACACAAGATTCTATGAAAGCAATATCCCACTCAGATTGTCACAATATATCACGGTTGTGTCCAACACATGCTTAAACGACTCTCCAAATAGCTTTCTCAACAACATTGCCTCATATCTATCCATGCTAGAAACAATGTAATTTGTCTCTATTGTGCCCAAAGAAATATACTTCTACTACTGGCTCATCCCATAAATCATGGTAGGCCCTAAGCTAAAGCAACACCCAAATGTGCTCTTCCTGTCAACAACAATTCTAGCTTAATCAACATTGGTGTATTCATTAAGTCCAACAATGTATCTCAATCCATGAATGATTGCATCATTTAGGTATATCAACACCAGCTTTGTAACATCCCAATATACATGTTTAGGATCTATCTAGCTACAAATAAAGGATCCATTTGGTTGTCGGCTCATCGTGGGATCCAACAAATCTGAATCTGAAGAGGAGTATCTTAACTACTTCATTGAAATTCATCATGCTAAATCTCCAACAACATACTTTCCTTGACAATAAAGTCCTCATCATCTCTTTGTTACATTTTTTATCTCAAGTCATAAGGGCTTAGAGGTCAACTCCCTCTAACACTTCAACCTTGAAGAGAGGTCGGTTCGTCAAGAATGGTATCCACATTAGATGTCCATCAATCCAAGTATACCTATCCTAGAGGACTTGTTTCAATCCACAGTGAATCTGCCAATTTCACAAATATTTGATAATAGTGCATCTGAAAACGGGTGCCAAGATCTCATCATAGCCCTTTCCTATTGAGAGCATATTCCTTAATACCTTATCATTGTTTAGTATCACGGAAGCATCTGACATTGCAACACCTTGTCAACTGGAAGGGTCCTTGTATGAAGGACATATTTCTTTCAACATCTCCATAGAACATCTCATTTGACCATTGCATGATAGTCTACTCACTCTGAATAGGAAGTATCTTTTAGTCATAGTTATCAACCTGGGAGATTTGGATCCTTTCTTCAAGGTAGCCACTCTAATCATCTAATGGATCTGCATTTTCCTCAATCTTAATATTAGGGAATATCTCCTTACATCCATCTAATTACCTGTTGACCCCAGAATAAGAGAAAGAACAATAATAGAAATATTAAATAAACATAATGAAGGTGTACCTAATGATGAAACCCGACTGTCTTCCTTTTATAGATATGAGAGTGGCACCCTCATTTTCTTTCACCAACTCCCTCTTAGAGCTAATTCTTCTTGCATTACTCTACGTCTTGATGATCCTTAAAATGGATCACGTCCTCATCCAATAAGTTAGTGGAAGAAGCATTAAAAATACTCATGCAGGAAGAATAAACAATGATAAATCTAAACAAGAACAGTGTCACAAAGAAATAACATAAGTCTTGAAACTATTATCTTTTAATGTGAATTGTAGGAAACTATTAGCTCCCTCTTGATTCATCCTCCAAGAGTCACCATTTTCCTTCAACCATATGTCAATGTCACCTGCAAAATAAATGTATCCTCTTGAGAAACACTTGTATTCTCATTCCAGATCCTTCCAAGCTCGGCTAACAATGTACAATATTACCACGAGATCTACATCATACCATCTCTGAATGGGAGACTAGCCCATCTAGGGTTACACTCGATCAATCACAAGTTACTTGAAAAAATCGATTCATAATCACATTAGGATTCCAATGTTATATAACCTAGGGCCTTTACCATATCCAAGCCCCTGATAGGGTTTTCTCAAACCTTTATTGTAAGAACAAGGGCTCCCTATGGTTTCCTTAAAACCTTATCATTCTTTTAGGTCTCCAACATCTTCATTCCTTTCACTATACTCCTTCATAGGTGTCTTCATGGGGGTGATCTCAATGACTTTTCTACATCTTATCTCTAATACCATGTTAATTTTAGGGCTATACTGTTCTCTGTTATACATAATTGTATTTTTTTTTAAATCAACAATTTACACATTGTATTCACCCCTTATCAACATTAGAAAATTAGAGAGAGAACAATAGCATCAAAAATGTAGTGGAACAATAAGGAACAACAAAAGAAAATCATACACAATAGAGACACCATGATTTTTTTTCGAATACCAGGGAAAAACCCCACAAACGGAAAAAATTCATAAGTCAAATCTTCTTCTTCTATTATATATTCATCAATGTTTAACTGAGATACAAATTACAATAATCATGAGACATAAATATTTTGTCATTCAACACATTAGTCCTACTAGGACAATCTAGCAATAGGAAGGCCTCCAAATCACAATATACATTGTCACTATCATAGAGCACTGCACACTTCACTGTCATCTCATCATTATAGAGTCAAGCCTCACATCAGAGTGTCTATTTCATACACCAAGGGTCACTACCATGTCAAGCTCACTGCCATACATCAACGATCACTACCATGCAGATCCCTATATATATATCAAAGGCACTATCAAAAAGTTATTGTCCAAATTGTTCCTGTACATAGCCAACGTGGGCCGGATAATGACATAGACAATGTGGGGTGGATAATGAAGGGGGGCTTGCATGCCAATGGCAAGGTCTTCATTATCGGTGAGGCCTCCAACAAGGTTCAATGTGAAATGTACATAGCCAAGTCTCAAGAAGTGTGAGCCAATTCTTCAACAAATTATTCATATCAAGATGAAAGTTCAATCTTTTTCTTATCCACATCAAATTCACTTCCCCTAGACTCGACTACCTTAGATCATACAAACCTCAGGTTAAAAGAGAAATGAGATGATTTTATGTATGTTTTGAATGAGCACAAGGTCATTTATTTATATAATTCGATAGAGGAGACAAGGGGTCTCTTATTTGTTAACATGAACCTCCCTTAAGTGTGGAAAAATTGAATAAGTGCCCTTTAATGTGATCTTCATAATATTAAATATATTTATCCATATGCCTTAAATATTTATTTCCCAAACAATTTTTTCACTTCAAGGAAGATTGCCATGAACAAATTAATAATATTTTCTTTTTTCCAATATTAATTCATCTTTGGGGCAAGATGGGCTTCTCTTCAGGTAGTTGAGTTTCCTTAGGGAAATTAATCCCGAAGTTGCCCCAAATTTCAATACGCCAAGCCATATATTATTAATCTTGATCCATAAATCCAATCCCAAGATCAATGCATATGTTTGTGATTGTACAAAGCCTTCTTTAATTATGAGATTTCTTCTCATGCACCTCAAAGCTATAAGGTGGCTCTATGTACACTTGTTCTTCCTCGAGTGACTTTATTGAGAGAAATGAACTCCACATCCACGTGGTACAAATTTATAGAAATAATAATAATTCTAACAAAAGTGTACTTCAAAACTTGAGTAAATTTTTTGTCATGACCCTCTCCATCTTTGTGGGAGAACCTTCTTAAATATTTCTTTTATGCTACCATATGTTGCATGCTGGATCATTCAACATAATCAAGGAATACTTCAAACTTGTTGCTCTACATGCTCCCTCTGAGCTTGCATCTGATCACAAATCACAGATTCTGGTAGATTCCTCTTGTCACAAGATTTTATTCGTTCTTCCAAATATTCCATATATTGTTAGAGCCTTGGTATCCTTCACTATGTACCTTAAATCCTTACTAGGAGGCCATGGAAGAACTATGACAACCAAGAAAAAAGACAAGAGAATAGATAACAACAACAATACTAATAATTCAAAGTAAAGAGATATAAAATTATTATATTTTGAGGATTATAGGGAATTTTAACTCCCTCTTGATCTTAACCTACTTGTGTCTATCTTGAAACTTTATCATCCTCTTCCACATCAGCTCCATCATTCCTTCCTTGCAAATTTTAGGGTTTCTTCTTTGAGCAGAAATGTCCAATCCTAGGGTTTTGTTCATAAACTCTAGGGCTTTCTTATCCAATCCTTGTTTCTTGCTAGGGCTTACAAACCCTAGATATTTAATTGTTCAAAGCCTAGAATCGAAATATCCTTGATCCACCAAGGATGTCCAATGATGATCCAAGAAACTCTGCTTTCTCTAAATCCTTGTAACATCAACATTATTTTGTCCATAAAGGATTAGCCTTCATTTCAATGTGCAAAGAATAACTTCATGATTCTTCAACACCCAAACATTCATGATATTAGATGAAAGATATCTTTCTTGACATCACTAGATTCAATAAAAAAATCAATGTATTTATTCATTTATGTATTTGACTTATCATAATAATGGGTATGCTCGTGACTTTATGAAGAAATCCTTTCTAAGTTTGAAGAGGGACTCAATCTTTCCTTCTAAAAACTAGACTCAAGATATTTGGGCCAACTAAGTAACCTTAAAGGGATCATCTTTAGATTATAATTTCCAAGATTTTTCAATTTAATAAAATGACATTTTAGGTTGAGGTAGTCTTCTGATCATTTCAACAACTTTCCTAAACTCCCTCTGTTTCCAATACATCAACATTTTTCTTAAGAGACAAATCAACATCTTTTCCACTGTAAGCCATCTTTCTTCAAAGGAATACTTAGTGATAGTGATACCTTGCTTCCCTTCTTTCAATATTGAGCATCCATAAGTCATAAAATGTTATGGAACCAGCTCACAAAAAGATAGAAAAGATAGATCAACACCTTAGAAATAACCCTCTTCGAGGGGGAAACCTCCTTTACATTACACAAATGAACAATTCTTGGATGATTCAAATGACAAAACCTCCTTTCTATATATAGGAGTCTAAGAGGTCACAATATAACCAATTCGACCTAACAATAATAATATAAAGGCACAAAAATAACAATAAACAGATTCTATGGGGCATGTTATCACCCCAAGAAACTCACCTAGGTTGCATATCAGTGATGCTCTGGAACATTACAAATTCAACCAAATATAGTTGGATAAATGGTGGATGAATGGAACAAATGCTGCATATTCAAGCCAGATAACCACTTCTACTATGATTGACCCCAGACATGGGTGAACACCCCCAGACTACAAGGCTTTTAACCACCTATTACTCACAGTTTGAGGATAAGGTGATAATGGAGAAGACTGACCACACCAGCAGATGCACAGGACCCTGTGATGGCCGGCTGCAACCAGTTAAGAGGTCTGTAAATCTAGTTTCTAATGCAAAGACAGGATGACAGCTCTCTATGCATTAAACAACAGAAACCTGCACACATGTTCTATGATACTTGCTAAATCCTAACACAGAGGTGGGATGACAGCCCCTCTGATGCTAAACATTCACAGCAATAGAACAAATGCAAACAGGCACAGCCTGGAACAAGAAAGAGAAGTGGAAAGTGAGCAATAAATAGCAAAAGAAGCTTGTATTAGTTGGAAATGAAGACCAAACGCTGCAGGTTACAAAGTAGTTACAGTCTCCAGAAGTTGAACCTTACAATAGGGTTCTCTTCATCTAACACTCATCAATCCATTACATCTGTTTTTTGAGTATATATAGTGTCTCATTACACAATATCTCTGCTAAACTTGCGTGGAGGAGCCAATAAATGGCCACCAACCACATTTATATCTAGAAATGGGCCTCTGATACAAATCCGACTGTGTTTTAAATGGATTTGACCTTCTCTCGCGCTCTGAGGTCCTCCTTGGGCAGGTGGAGTGAAATACGGGTGAAACCCATAACCATTGAATGCTCTGAACTGATCGGCAGTGTCCTGTTTCCTTCTCGGCCATACTGCGAATTGAAGGCATCGGTTGAAGAATAACTGCGTGGAAATGCACAGGGCAGGCACTGGATGCAGAGACTACGAGGCGGATGGATGGCAAGCAAGGGGAACAAATCTTAGCCGTTGGATCGCGTGGGTAGACAACGGATGAAGGAAAACACTGTCGGGAAATGCAGAAGGCAGAAAGACTGAGTTAAAAGGCAAATACACTATCGGAGGCGGACTTGTGGACTTGAAAGTTTATAAACAGGAACAGTGAATGATATCGGGTCCGAGTCTTATCGCATCGCAAGGCATCAAGGCTCCCTTTGGTTTCACCGATGCGATACAGTGATGCGATGTGGGCGACGGTCCACACTGCATCGTTATATCGCTATCGCAATGTATACTGTCTGCGCTGATGTTAAATTGCGATGCAGCGATGCAATGAAATCGCAATTGCATATCGCAAAATGTGAAGGCCTTACCCCTTTGATCACCCCGATTTGCAATAATGCGATATTGCGATAAGCGATTAGGCCGCAGACCCGATAAAAGAATTAGCCACCATTTAAAGTCATATCACGTCCGAAGGGGAAATCGGTGATCAGAAATCAGCGATTGTTAAGACATGGCTTATGAAAGACTTGTGGCAAGCTGCGATGAGGGAAAAAGGGCTTAGGAAAAGTGCGTGGTCATGGTCTCATGGATCGAAACTTTGCGCCCGGGGACCTGAGGGAAAGCAGATTTGACCAGGCTTTAGAGGAAAACAGAGATAGCGAGGACTAAGAGAGTATGAGGAAAATGCAGGGGAAGAAGGAAACAGACTGCCGCAAGCCCCTTTTGTGCAAAAACACATAGCCGAGCTGATATTTGGTCTTCCAAATGCTGAAATATGTAGCAGAGCTAACACTGGCTCCTTCTGGGGATGAGATCCTCCCTGTGAGGTCTCAAGAACTGCAGACCAATGCCTTCATACAAAACAAGCTTAAAAAACATTTGCCTTGTGTCCATTGGGCATGGAGTCAACTAAGAATACAACCTAAAACTATAAAATAAGTTAATTACAAACATTAAAGCCTAAAAATGTAAACTTCAAAATTTTCCCATTTGCTGGGCCACCAAAATTGTTTCTCCTGCTCTCAACCCGATTCATCATAGATCAGCAGGACAGGATTTATTTGATCCCCCACCTCAAACAGTTTAGGACATTTGAGCTTGATAGGTAGATAGGGATCAAATTTCATTCCCTTTCTGAGTATTTTCCTCCTTGGATGTTCTTAATGGGAGCCTTTGTATACCAGCTGAATATTCGTTTCTGGTGTATACTTGTTTGTGTTATCTGTGGTCTGCACAACTAATATGAATGGTGAACCACATTGTTCTTGTGCAGGGGATACAAAGACATCATCTGCTCCAGCATCTTTAATAGAACAATCCTCATCTAAGGAGGAGTCCCATGACTGTGCATTTTCTTCCTCTGTTAACTGATAAGCTGCCTCTTCAGTCTGTGTGGAGGCCATCTGAGAAGGTTTCATAATATCAAGACTGATATGATCAGCTTCAGCCTCGATCATTGAACTATTTCCTGCCTCAGTGTTTAAGGGGCAACTGAGAGGGATTTTCACTTGAGCAGACAGAGAAACAAAAGATGATGGGGAGCTTTCCTCCCCCTTTTTAATCACTGAACTGGGGACAATAGTAGGCTGGAAAATTTGCAGATCTGCATAGCCATGGAGAGGTGTGCTGATTTCGGGCTCAGATTGCTGGAAGGGGAAGGTGTTTGCTGCAAGCTGCCACTGTTGGTCAACTTGTTGTTCTGCAGCTACAACAAATTGTCGAGCAGCGCTCTTGGCCAATGCCTCTTCATAGGCAGCTCTGGTTAGGAAAGGAGCACCTTCCAAACCAGAGACCTCCTCCTCCTCAGGATACACTTCTTTTATGACTATATTCTGTAAAAGGGGCCTTACCCCTTCATCTTCATTTGTAACTCTGTTTCTCTGCAAAATCTGCGCATGCTCATGTGTTCGTCTACATGGATCTGGAGTTGGAAAAGAACTGGAACAATGAGCTCCTGCTTCTTCAAAACGCTGCTCAGCTTTCAACTTGGAAACTTCAGAGGAAAATAGCTTTATCATCCTGGCCAATTTATCTATCTCAGGCTCATAGGATGATGAGGGTTCACCTCCTTAACTTCTGTATTCATCATCACCTTCAAGTCTTTCTGCAGCCATAATATTTGCTTCTACTTCAAAGGCTGCAGCTTGCATATCAGCCAAAGAAGTACATCTTCTTTCTTTTAATAGTAGGCAGAACCTAGAATCGAAGGCATTAGAATAAGTAATCATGGCAGAAGTAGGGGTGGGTTTTATTTCTTCTGGCATTCTGCTGTACAAGTGATTGAATCTGATATTGAAATCAGACAGCAACTCACCATCTTCTCTTTGCAAGTTCCCAAATTCATCTTGATAGAAGAGCAGATCTTTATTATTTCCCCGGTGTTTTAAAAATACATCATCTAAAGCATCAATGTCTGCAATGGACCTAGGGGGTAAATCTCTAAACCATTTTCTAGCTTCCCCATCTAGGCTTTGAATAAAAACCCTCATCCAAACATCCTCTTCATTGATATCCAAGTTATCATCATAAAAATAAAATGACTCAAGGTGCTCTTCAGCTGATACTCCTTCTGCACCAGTAAACTTAGGCATATATTCCATATAATCTCCTACAAGCATGGCATTCAAAGGGGTAGGCAAAACTAATGGCCCATACCTAGCAGCAACTATTCTTTCTATCTTTGTAAGAGCTTGCTGGCTTGCCATGACTGAGGTAAGGTAAAAAGATACTGGTGAACTGAGTAGAATGAATCAATGAATGGAATGGTAGAAACCGAGGAATACGATAGACAACATGGATGCTTCTTTCAACTGAGGTCCGAAAAGGAAATGAATAAACGGGAGCTGTATGAATCTCTGAAGGTGAACTACACTAACAGAGACACATAAAAATTCTTTAAGGCTTACCTGATCCTGATGCTCCCTTCCACAAAGTTTCTTCTGCTTATCGATCTTCTCAGGATCAGGCACTGGCCAGCTAGTGATTTCTGAAGATTTCTCCGAGCATGCTTCACGAACTAGACCAGAACTTCAATGTGGAGTTGCCAAAGGATGGCCTTCCTCCAGTGGAGTCGCCAGACAGATGATTACAACCAAAATCTGTGTTCAAACCTTGTCTGTCATCAAAGTTTGAAGCTGTGTCGTTCTCCCAAGGAAGCTGAGCTTCAATTATCCTCTCCCCGGCAACGGCGCCATTTAATGTTATCACCCCAAGAAACTCACCTAGGTTGCATATCGGTGATGCTCGGGAACATTACAAATTCAACCAAATATAGTTGGATAAATGGTGGATGAATGGAACAAATGATGCATATTCAAGCCAGATAACCACTTCTACTATGATTGACCCCAGACATGGGTGAACACCCCCAGACTACAAGGCTTTTAACCACCTATTACTCACAGTTTGAGGATAAGGTGATAATGGAGAAGACTAACCACACCAGCAGATGCACAGGACCCTGTGATGGCTGACTCCAACCAGTTAAGAGGTCTGTAAATCTAGTTTCTAATGCACAGATAGGATGATAGCTCTATATGCATTAAACAACAGAAACCTGCACACATGTTCTATGATACTTTCTAAATCCTAACACAGAGGTGGGATGACAGCCCCTCTGATGCTAAACATTCACAGCAATAGAACAAATGCAAACAGGCACAGCCTGGAACAAGAAAGAGAAGTGGAAAGTGAGCAATAAACAGCAAAAGAAGCTTGTATTAGCTGGAAATGAAGACCAGATGCTGCAGGTTACAAAGTAGTTACAGTCTCCAGAAGTTGAACCTTACAACAGGGTTCTCTTCATCTAACACTCATCAATCCATTACATCTGTTTTTTGAGTATATATGACCTCATTACATAATATATCTGCTAAACTTACGTGGAGGAGCCAATAAATGGCCACCAACCACATTTATATCTAGAAATGGGTCTCTGATACAAATCCGACTGTGTTTTAAATGGATTTGACCTTCTCTCGCGCTCTGAGGTCCTCCTTGGGCAGGTGGAGTGAAATACGAGTGAAACCCATAACCATTGAATGCTTTGAACTGATTGGCGGTGCCCTGTTTCCTTCTCAGCCATACTGTGAATTGAAGGCATCGGTTGAAGAATAACTGCGTGGAAATGCACAGGGCAGGCACTGGACGCGGAGACTGCGAGGCGGATGGATGGCAAGCAAGGGGAACAAATCTCAGCCGTTGGATCACGTGGGTAGACAGCGGATGAAGGAAAACACTATCGGGAAACGCAGAAGGCAGAAAGACTGAGTTAAAAGGCAAATACACTATCGGAGGCGGACTTGTGGACTTGAAAGTTTATAAACAGGAGCAGTGAATGATATCGGGTCCGAGTCTTATCGCATCGCAAGGCATCAAGGCTCCCTTTGGTTTCCCCGATGCGATACAGCGATGCGATGTGGGCCATCGATCCGCACGCACGATCGACGGTCCGCACTACATTGCTATATCTCTATCGCAATGCATACTGTCTACGCCGATGTTAAATTGCGATGCAACGATGCGATGTGATCGCAATCGCATATCGAAAAATGTGAAGGCCTTACCCCTTTGATCACCCCGATTTGCGATAATGCGATATCGCGATAAGCGATTAGGCCGCGGACCCGATAAAAGAATTAGCCACCATTTAAAGTCATATCGCGTCCGAAGGGGAAATCAGTGATCGAAAATCAGTGATTGTTAAGACATGGCTTATGAAAGACCTGCGGCAAGCTGCAATGAGGGAAAAAGGGCTTAGGAAAAGTGCGTGGTCATGGTCTCATGGATCGAAACTTTGTGCCTAGGGACCTGAGGGAAAGCGGGTTTGACCAGGCTTTAGAGGAAAACAGAGATAGCGAGGACTAAGAGAGTATGAGGAAAATGCGGGGGAAGAAGGAAACAGACTGCCGCGAGCCCCTTTTGTGGAAAAACACACGGCCGAGCTGATATTTGGTCCTCCAAATGCTGAAATATGTAGCAGAGCTAACAGGGCACAATAATAACAATATGGGGACAATAGGGGCACAACAATAACAATAAGAGATACAATGACAATAGTAATGGGGGAACCACTAGTATTATAGGAACCTAACATGCCCCTCTCATTCAAAAAAGTGTTGTCCTCAATGCTTGAGTAGTTTTGGATGCTTCTGTATAAAATTCTCATCCTCCCATGTGGAATCTTCAACAGGTAAGTTCTTCCACTTGATGAGATACTCTGAAATTGATTGATTTTGTAGCTGTCGAGTTCTTGTTTCTTTGACTGCTTCAAGTTCCAATATGATTTTTCATTCCTCATTAAGTTCTGGCAATATTGTTTGAACTAGAAGCTTTTCACTTATAACCTTCTTTAAGCATGAAACATGGAAAACTGGGTGCACTCGGGAAGCTGCAGGAAGCTCCAATTTGTATGCCATAGTACCTATATTTTGGAACACCTTGTACAGACCATAATACTTTGGTGATAATTTATTATGCTTCTTAGCTTGCTTGAGGGACATTTGTTTATATGGTTGTAGCCGTAGGAATACCCAATCACCTACATCAAAACTTCTTTCATTGCAATGTTGATCTGTCTGTTGTTTCATTCTATTCTGCACCAAGGTGAGGTTATCCTTTAAGAGTTGGAGAACTTGTTGTCGATGCTCGATGTGATCTTCCACTACTTGAACCTTAAAATTTTCTCTTAAATATAATGTGATGGATGGTGGATGATATCCATAAAGTGCCATAAATGGATTCATTTTTGTTGCAATATGGAAAGAAGTGTTATACCACCATTGAGCCATGGAAAGAATTCCTTCAAACTAATTTTTCAAACCAAGCTTATGCAAAAATTTAAAAAAAAACTCGACACCTTTTTTCACGTTGTAGGAGCTCGATATTGAATCTGATGTATTTATGTAATTTTGGATCTCCCAGGGCTGAAATTTCTTCCTGCAGTAACCTTCTGAGAAATATTTCTAACCCCACAAGTCTGATCAAGATTGGATTCTCCAATGAAGAGTTATGCCAAATCTCCCATGATGACCTGAGCATAGACTAGTTCCGTAGAGAAAATTTGTACGACGTGCCCCGAGTCACTGTTTCAACCTTAGATTCTAAAAATGATACCCAAAAAAACTGCAATCTATCCTCGTTTTGTAACTTCTTACGAAAATTCAATCTGATGCTCAAAGCGAAAGTTATGACTATTTTCCCAAGGTGACCTATTTGGAATGTAATTCGGGGGTCTCCAAAAACCCTAACTTCCTCAGTTTATATCTCCGAACATATAGCGAGACAGGATCTAAAATTCGAAGTCAAGGTTCAGACCGATTTCTTCTCAAATGGTTTTTTTTTAGCTTCTGAAACTTCATAGTGAAAGAGTTATAGCAAAAATTCCACGATGACCTATTTTAGATGAAATTCTGGAGCTTGCAAAAACCCTAACTTCCTCATATCATATCTCCAAAAATATAGCAAGACAAAAGCTAAAATTCAGACCCGAGGTTCAGCACGATTTACTCTCAAATGGGTTTTTTTTAGCTTCTAAACGTTGCAGAAAAATGTTATAGCGAAAATTCCACGATGACCTATTTGGAGCAGCAAAACCCTAGAATCCAAACCTCTGATACCAAATGTTATGAAACCATCTCACAAAAAGATAGAAAATATAGATCAATGCCTTAGAAATAAGTCTCTTCGAGGGGGAAACCTCCTTTACATTACACAAATGAACAATTCTTGGATGATTCAAATGACAAAACCTCCTTTCTATATATAGGAGTCTAAGGGATCACAATATAACCAAGCCGACCTAACAATAATAATACAAAGGCACAAAAATAACAATAGAGGGATTTTATGGGGCACAATAATAAAAATATGGGGACAATAGGGGCACAACAATAACAATAAGGGATACAAAGACAATAGTAATGGGGGAATCACTAGTATTATAGGAACCTAACATAAAATAATACCATTCTTCAAATATCCAATCATCAATCATTTGCAATGCAAGGTTTATGACATATCTTGCTCATTCTAAGACATAAAGCAACATTTTCAAAGGGAGGCACATATTTTATACTTCAATCTTTCAAAACTTGAGCAAAGGTCACATGGCTATGTCTTGATATGAGCCACAACTCAAATAGTAGAGTTGTCATATCAATACAACTCTCATGTCACATGCTAAAAATAGTTCCTCGAAGACTATTCATCAAACAATACATTAATTTTAGGGCTAGTTTGTTCTTTATTGTAGATAATTGCATTTTTAAACTATTTACTTATTACATTCACCCATAACATCATATCACTATTAGAAATTATATAGAGACAAAAATAACATCAATAATGCAATGGAACAGTAAGGAACAATAAAAGAAAAGCATACACAATAGAGACACCAGGATTTTGGTCAGAGACCAGGGAAAAATCCCACAAAGGGGAAAGCCCATAAATTGATTCTTCTTTCTTCTTCTTCTATTAGATATTCGTTAATGTCCAGTTGAGATACATAATAAACTAAGAATAAGACATGTCTTTTATCATAAATCACATTAGGCCTCAGGGCCAATCTAAAAACAAACCATATCATATTGCCATAAGAGCATGATAGACATCATTGTCACTGTCATATTTCACTGCATACATCACTATTGTTATCCTAGAAGTTCTAATATTCAACGAAACTTCCATACAACTTATCCATACATCATTGTTACATCCTCATCATAGAGACAATTCATCATTGTCATATCATCATCACTGAGACAACAGTGTCACTGTGATACACCAAAGGTCGCTTCCATGTTAAGGTCATTGTCATATAGCTCACTATCACACAATAACGACACTATCATCAAGGGAATTGTCATATATATCCGTACGTTATTGACATGTCAATCACTTTCATAAGGATTTCCATACCATAAATGTCATACAAGAACTTTCCATGTCATGTTATTGTCTGTCATGTCATATCATTGTTATAAGGAATACCATGTCATATCACTACATATTGAATATATCATGATCATAAGCATATGTAACATTTTCATCCATTACTTGTCAAAATCTCAAACCTTAGGGCACAATATGATGGCCATTTAATTGCGACAAGTCTACCCTAGTTCAGTACTAGGGCACACCAAGCAACCACAATACACAGGCTTTTCAAACAAATACAAGAGTAGAAAACATACCTCTATTTTAGGTGACAACATCAACTTCAATACTTGGTCTTGTGCATGCCTTATATTTGAGATTTTCTGCCCCTATTTAGGGCACCCAACAACTATACTTTTGTCCCATAAATCAACCTTTAAACCATTTCAAGATTTACACTAACTTTCCTTTTCAAGTCATGTATTACTATATTGACATAAAAGACAACACAACCCTTCTTTCTTACCTTGTACCTACTCCTACTAGGGTTCAGTCCTTCTTCAATACACATAGTATTCAACCCTGTAATGCAAGTTCAGACATGCTCCGAATTGACCCTCAATAGATGTGGCCTAACATCAATCATTTCCCTTAATACTTCGGTCCTTCACAATAGGCCTTATTTCCTTACAAACAAATCATCACTGGGTCTCGACTCTACCTCCAAATTCATAATAGAATTTGACCTTAAAAACATAGTATCCTTTCACAAATTAATGTACATATATTTTTCCTTCCCAATGTTTATAAACTCGACTAGATGTAAGGAGAAATACTCTTCAAAAATGAGCACAGGAATGTCATCTTGTCCTACATTATTTCAACTGCCACAAACTTTCCATTCAGTTGCCTCACGAAAAAATGCAAACTAACTCGAAGAGAGAAAGTGAGCTGCCTCAGAGAGATAATGTGAGCTACCTCATAGAGGGAATATGTGTGAGTTGTTTCTTAGATTCAAGGAGGAGAAAATATGAAATTTATATAGATGTTCCTGGCCAAATAGACATGTCCTTTTATGGACATGAGTTGGATTGATAAAAACCCTTTCAACTTATACTTGAATATATTAAAATAAATTTATTAATTACTTAGATGATTGCTTACCCAAATTAAGTTGTCACATCAAATGATAATAAGAGGGGTGCCCAACATATCAATAATAATAATATTTCTTTTATTCAATTTGACTTCTCCTTTTGGGGCGAGATGGAATTCTCTTGGGGCTATTGAATTCCTATGGGGAAATTTGTTCCATAGTTGCCCCGATTTCAACACTCCCTCTCAGTGAGGGAGGAATTTCCATCTTTATCATAATTATCATCTAGAATAAATATGTATAGATACAAAAGAAGCTCATCATCACTGTATCATGTCTCATCTCATCTCATATAAGAAGAATAATCCACAGCCGACAGCTAGTGAGATCGATTTACCACAAAGATAAATATCCTCCAAACCCTACTGGTCTCCAAGTAGGTTCCATGACCTTCATCTTAGCTGAAAAATGATGTCTTGATCTAAAGAAGAAGAATGATCATAGGGGAGATCAATCTCCAACCCTATATGCAATGATCCACTCAGTCAAGTCCCAAACTTGACAGTAGGGGAAGATACCCAACTTGCCATAGGTGGAAAGGATCACACATGCCCAACAATGACAATAGGGAAGATAACCAACCTACAACAAAGGGAAAGGATCATGCACACCTATTGCTTGTTGATATTCCCACCTTGATACTTAAGAATCAAGTGGTACAACACATGCATCCACTAACTTGGGGAAGATACTTAACTCAACAATGGTAAGGATCACACACACCCCCAAGCCTCTTCACCCATTGGCCAGATGGGTGGTAATCCCAACATGCCCAACTTGTGGGTAGGATGCATACTGAGGTATGCTCTGTCAAGTCACAGAGTTGATAGTAGAGGGAGATACCCAACTTTCCATGAGTGACAAGGATCACACACACCATATAGTGACAACAAGAGAGATATATTTCTGATTTCTTGGGATTTTGAATAATCCTCTTTTCCCATTTGCAATTGCAATCCATAAATCCTTGAGCTCGAAGTGGTAACAATATTCTACACATTCTGCATAAAACATTTACAAAATTTATTATTAAAAATATATTCAAACTTAAAGCAAAAATCTCAATCCAAAACAGTCAAAATTAATTATTAAAAGAAAACTTGATTCAAGTAAATTAACAACAAATCCTGAAATCTAAGCCAAGTCATTTTGTACTGTTGTAATTCAGATAGATATATAATGAATTGATGAGATCAAAGCAGTAGAAAGTTTCATCATTCAATTTTATTTACAAAAAATAATCCAAAAATTTAAATATAATTAAAAAACCTTTCCTTTTTTCTACTGAATTTCTAGGCAATTTAGAAGGCAGATTTGTTGGAATAAATAATTTCATGTTGTTTTCCTCGATTTCCTCTTTCCAATAGGCTATCCTGGGTCTAATTTCATGCCCTATAGCTTGAGATATTTGCTCCAAAAGTTGGAGTTCTATAACAATACACAAACAAATTGTAGAATAATTTGTGCAAATTGTCAAACGATGAGTAAAAATCTCAAGAATAGAGAGAATTGAAATAATTAAAATAACTATAAAAAATAATTAAAAAGAATAATTAAATTAAATCAATATAAAAAATAATTAAAACAAGTAAAAAAAAGAATTAAAAAATAAAAACCAACCTATGTGAAGTGAGAGTTGAAATAATTAAAATAACTATAAAAAAGAATTATAAAGAATAATTAAATTAAATATATATATAATAATTAAAATAACAATAAAAAATAATTAAAAATTAAGTATAAAAAAAATTATAAAAATGAATATGAACCAACCTATGTGAGAGTCAAAATAAAATAAAAGTATAAAAAGGAATTAAAAAAAAACATGAGAATAGAACAAATAAATTAAATAAATATATAAAAGAATTTAAAAAATGAATATGAGAACAAAATGAATAAAAAACCCAAAAAAATTAATAATAAAAATAGTTAAAATCACCAAACTTATAAATATATAAAATAAGTATAAAAAAAATTTAATAAATTAAATTATATATATATATATATATATAAAATAAGTATTAAAAAATAATATGAGAAATATATATATAAAAGAGAGTATAAAAAAAAAAATTAAAAATGAATAAAGAAAAAAACAAAAAAATTACTTAAAAATATAAAACTTTCAACAACTGCATTATTTTTTATCTGCGAGTCAAAATTCAAAAAAATTTATATCGTCAAAAACGTCTGATGAGACTAAGGTGATTGAAATCTCAAAATGACAAAATAAGAAATCCAAAAATCACTAAAAATAAGAATCCAAATGCAAAGAAAAGCGATATTTCCAAGATTTTATATGAGACCATTTATTTTTCTCAAAAATAAAAGGGGGTTGGGGCAACCACAAATAATGACAGGCTGGAACAAAGAAGTTATCTCTAATGAAAATATTGGGATTTTCTTATTTAACTTATTAATCTTGGTTTGACGTTTTCACTTCTCAGTTTTAAAGGTACAATTCTTAATATCTAAAAAAATTAGTTATTCATTCTTTACTTATCATAACATGTCAAAAGAGCATAAAGATGGAATTCATTAGTTATACTAACACAAAGTTTATAATCATCTATGAAATCAAACAAAGGTCTTAAGTCTTTATTCAAACCAAAATTTTGCACACATTTGTTCCTCATCTCTCTTTAAAACTTTCATTGCTTCTCTTTTGTGAGTGCAAATATATCATTTATTTTAATTACAAACATCGACCCGTTGCCAGCAAGTATTCATAGCCCCGACAAGTTTATTTGTTCTTTTAATTTAAAACTTCATGTTTTCACTTTATAGCTTATGATTAATTTTGAAATTTATCATACATAGCCAAGTGATAGAAGCAAGGTATGTAGAGAGTTTCTTTGATTGGCAAAAAATGTTGGTGAATAAAAACTAAGCCTACTATTCTTTCTCATTTCCGATTATTACTTATGCCAGTTTTAGTATTATGAAATGGATGGTGCTCTTTATAACAATGTTAGACAAACATTTTCCTTTTGAATGAACACTATATTAATATTGGATAAAAAAAAAATTACTTTGTAACTAAAAAGCTACTTTTTTATGGTAAAGTAAACAAAAAATCCCCCTTTTAAATGCAAGACATGCTTTCCAATATGTTAACCAAATGAAGAGGAAATCACACCAAAACTAAAGCAAAATACAAAATAAATAAATAAATGTGTAAAATATTTACAAATGAGAATTAAGAAACTTAATCCAAATAATAAGTTAATCGAAAAAATGTATAAAGCAATTTATTAATCTAAATGACTAAGTGAACCGAAAAGAAATGTGACAACCCTGGTTGAATTTCCATGTAAAACATATAAGACCAAGGTCATGGGACACGTATTCTAAGCTGAATGGTGGACAAAACATCATAGTGGGTGTTCATTTTGGTTTATTATGGCTAAGGAAATTCTTAAAAGCAAAGTGGCATTAATTGGCATTTTATTTATGAAAATAATGTAAAATAGGAGAAAAAGGAGGTGAAAGGTCCCAGGTTACATGGAAAGAGGAAAGTGAAGGAAAATAATGAAAAATGAAGAAAATATAGGCCTCAATGATAAAAAGGCTTCTGAGGATCAGTTCATGGCTTTTGTCAATGTTAACCTTTTGTCAGTTTTAGCTTGGAGCTCTCTCTCTCTCTCACATACTCTTGGACATTTAGAGTTTCTTGGATCACTCTTGGAGGAGTGTGGCATACTTTGGATTTGGAACAAGAAGGAAAAGGGAGATTAGGAAAGCACAAGAGGACATCGGGATCAACAATTACAACGGGTCTTTCTTGTAGGTATCAAGTTGCATGTATGGTGTCCTTGCTAGTTTTGGCATGCATGGCTTATGCATGTGGTTTCTTGGTTATGAGTTGTCATTGGCATGGAGAACTACCTGGATTGAAGGTGATTTTGCTTAGCCTTGCCATTTCCTAGATTCCATGGTGTGGGGATTTCATCTTTGTTTTTGGTTGGTGCTCATGTTCCTTTGGTTGTGGGTTGAGTTACTAGTTCCTTGAAGCCTTGGTTGGATAAATGCTTTGGAATCCTTGTAACAGTTTGGATGGAGTTACTAGTCCTAGAATCCTTGGTTGGAGAAACACTCTCGAAGCCCTTGGTGGGTTGAGTTACTAATCTTGGAAGCCCTGGTTGGACAATGCTCTAAAAGTGCGGTAACAGTTGTGGGTTGAATTACTAGTCCTAGAAGCCCTAGTTGGAATAAACGCTCTCAAGCCCTGAACAGCTTGGGTAGAGACCAATCTGGTGATGGTTAGTGATGTCTGACCATGAGGTGGAATCACTGGTTGAGGTTTGAGGTGGCTCAGCCTCTAGAAGCGCTAGTTTGGTTTTGTTTGAATTGTTCCATGAGATCCCACATTCATGCTTGGAATATGGCACGGGAGTGATTGGCTGAAAGAAATATTTGGTTCAACTAATCTATGGTCGGATGGTTCGTGGAAGCCCCAAAACTAGTTGGATTATACATTCATTAATAAGATTCCCTTCTCCTTGTTATTTCATGTGTAAACTTACTGGTTTATATGTGGATTTTACAGTTGTTATATCCTTGTTATTTCTGTTGGTTATATGGTGGTTATGAGTATGTTTTATGACAGACTTGATGTATGAACCTCATCATGTTTTGATTTGCAAATGATTCTAGATTGAATATATGACCTAATAAATGACATTGTAGCTATTGTGATAAGGTGTTAATTCTTCCTTACGAATCTTAGATAAGTATGAGACCCCTATGCTCAGATCTATTATTAGGACATGCAGATTTCATATTTGTGACATGTTTGAAAAACTACCTATCATAGCTAGTAGGGGTCAGATCAAGTACTTGTACCAATGATTGCATCAGTATCATTATTCCATTGTTATTTATCATTTCTTAAAGTTTCATGAAGTTCTGGGCAATGGCCTAATTCGTGGCACATAATTTGAGGTCGTTGTCTCAGAACTGGCTGAAAAATCCATAGTCCTTGGCATGCCTTACTGTGGGAGTGACTGGAAGGCCTCGGTCGCATGCATGGATTGTCATGGGAGCGGCTGAGGTCTAGATCATTGAAATTTCAAGTTGTCTTAGGCGTCGGTCATTGGGGAGGGTTGGTTGGTTCCTGAAGGTTCTGTAGAATGTGTGGAAGGTCATCATGGTTTTGTTTTGTTAGTTCCACTTCCTTAACTATACATGGGGAGTTGAATCACATCATAG
Organism: Pinus tabuliformis; assembly: GCA_031772625.1. Classification (NCBI taxonomy): domain Eukaryota; kingdom Viridiplantae; phylum Streptophyta; class Pinopsida; order Pinales; family Pinaceae; genus Pinus; species Pinus tabuliformis. Next base: position 653,750,867 of record CM062805.1, on the reverse strand, counting down.
TAGCCTCTCGTCACATGTTTACCCCAGTGGACCGGTTAACTTGGGTAAATGTGGGAGGAGGGTGTTACAGAGTGGTATCAAAGCATCGTTCAACACTTGGACTGTATGGGTGGAATGTGTTTTTCATGCATGCATGTAGGTTGTATATGTGCTTGTTATGTATGCATGGTAATGGTCATTGTTACAATTGTGTTGTCATATAGAATTTGATGATGTTGTTGTTGGGATGTGTTTTCCATGAATGCATATCGGTTGTATATTATTTTGTTATGTATGCATTGTCATGGTTATAGTTATGCATTTATAGTAGGTCATACATGCATTGTGAAGTCATTGTATGTATTTTGTGTCATTATGATGTTGTTGTTTGTTATGATGTTAATTTGTTGGCTGAGATAGAATGGCAGAAGAATATTATTAGAGCGAGGTTGTAGCATTGGACCTCGGGGTAAGAGCAGATCGTCATACAGGTTTGTATGTTGAGTATGCAGGTACATTGGTTAATGATTATTATATGAATTAGGGTTTTATGTACTTGCATGTCATTCTATTTTTTCTATGGTTACATGCATGATAGATGCTAGTAAATCAATGTGGTTATATGCACATGTGTCTGCTAGTCATCAAGGATAGTAACTTGTTTTTATATGCATTGTGGTTATATGCATGATGAGTACGCTCATTACAGTTGAGAACTTGATGTTATATATATCGTGTTAATCTGTATTGGTCTATGCAAATTATTGTGGTTATGATATTCAGATATGAGTCGATATAATTGTGATATTGTATTGCACTAATTTGGACCGATTTGTGTAGATGTGATAGCCTCCCCTAAGAAACATTGAGGTATGAGTTTGATTATGTCATCTATTTGGTGTTTGAGTGTTTGATTATGTCGTCTAGTTGATTTATCTAACATGGTACGTTTACAATTTGTTTGAAGGTTTGATTAATTGCATGATATGAGCATGTGTCTATAAGATTTCCTAAAGGAATCATCTTGTTTCAAGATGGTTGTACTAACATATTATGTGTTGAGACATCTTATATACACTTGTGTGCAAGTGGGTGCTAGTTGTAGTATTATGACTTATGATTGTGAGTTGATTGCAGATTATGACGTGATTGTTCATCTTGGTAAAGGATGATTTCAAATTAATATACATGATGTCTTGATCTTTGGTACAGGTGACTAACATGTGTGAGCAGTTGTAGGGTAATATGCTTGGTATTGGCATGACAAGGTAATATTTGCTTTGTTTATATAACTATCGATTGGGTGATGTGACAGTACATGGTAAGACTCAGCTGCAACAAGGTAAAAGGTAAAAGAAAGGAATTGAGTGAAAAATCCTTTGGTTATGTTTAGAAACCACAATTCCAAATGAATGAGTGCTTTGCACACAGGAAGTCTTATTAACCCTAATCTTGTTTGACATTATGTGGATAAATGTTATATTCATGAACATGTACTTGACATATAAACATCTAGTTTCTAGTTATAGCTAGATCCATCAAGGGAGTTGGAGTCCCTTGAGAGATGGCATGGATGTGTTCAGTTACAGGGCAACTTTCTTGATACAACAAGGTAAGGTAACTGGTATATTGTTATATTTATTTATACATTGAATATTGTGTGTCTATGGCAGTAGGATGTAGGGGATTGCATGGAAAAAGAGACTGTTATGAAATCATGAAGAAGGATCGGATTGAGCTTTTCCTTGGAAGCTTGGTAACATGGGGATTGAGTCATGGCGTTGTTGTTTGTTTGTGTTTTTGGTATTTTGTGAATTGTTTTTTCTTGATTTGCAGTTTTGTTTATCTCTAGTGTATGGCCATACCACTTTGTTTGTGGTGTCGTATTGTTATTGGTTTTTCATGGTTTTCTTCTTTTTTATTATTATTCTTGTCTTTTGTGTTTTGGGGGTCTTGGGATTTGTTTGGGAAAGAAGAAATTTAGTGGAGCTCGAGGAGAGATGAATGAAGTCTAACAGGTAATGTAAGACCCAGATGAAACTCAATGCATGTATAAGGGTAGTTGAAGGCAAGAGTATGGCATTCAGTTGGATTGGTTATGTCCATTGGGGTAAATGAACAATGGCAAGATAGTCATGAAAAATGTAACATGAAAGGTGAAGTAAATGGATCTGAGATGTCATATGCCTTGGCTAACTTGGGAACTGTTGTTCTCAATGTTGTGTATGTTGTGCATAGATAAAAGAAGTTATCTTAACCTTGACCTTATGATATCTGGTAATTATGTTGTGATCATGATTATGTTGATGTCTCTATATGTATACATGTATGTCGTTTTCTGATAAGGTCGTCAGAGATCATGATTGTTTTATGCTAATGTTTATATGTATGTATGTCATTGTTTGACAGGGTTGTCAGGGATCATGCTTGTGGAGGAATGATTGCTTATGCAGGTGAATGGCATGAAGAGGTTCCTGTTCTTATGAGGAATCAAGTGGGAAGAGTAACCTTGACAAATCTATGAGGTCAGTATCATGTGGATATGAATTCATATTATGTGATTATATTATGTCTATCTTATGGCCGGTAATGTTGAGGGATACATCAGTGGGATGAAAACAGTGTGATCTACAACATGTTGGGGAAAGCATGGATGGTGGAAAGACACTAGAAGCAATGTTTCCTGGTAAGGAAAATGTGGTTTAGAATGTGCAATACTAGTTTTGTTTACATGTAGCATATGTAGTATTGTGTGCATGTTGTATATATGGTGTTGTGTGTATATTGTATATGCAGTGTCGAGTATAGATGGTTCTATGTACATTTTGGATATGAGATGTTGTGCGTATATTGTATTGTGCGCATGTTGGATATGCAGTGTTGTGTGCATATGGTGCTATGTACATGTATATGCAGTGTTATGTACATATGGAGTTGTGTGCATGTTGTACATGTGGTGCTATGTACATATGGTGTTGTGTGCATGATTTTACAGGTGGTGTTGTGTACATGTTGTATATGTGTTGTTGTGTGCAGGTGGTGTTGCGTACATGTTGTGCATGTGGTGTTCTGTACATGTGGTGTCATGTACATGTAGTGCATATTATGTTGTGTACATGTGGTGTTGTGTACACGTATTATTGGTGGTGTGGTGTACATGTGGCGTTGTGTACATGTTGTGCAGGTGGTGTTGTGTACACGTTGTGCAGGTGGTTTTGTTATAGGTGGTATTGTGTACATGTTGTACAGGTGGTACTAGTGTACATGTAGTAATGTTTGCATGTTATACATGTTGTGTTGTGTACATGCGGTACCACATATGTGCATTGTGTAGTTGTGGCATCATGACAAGTGTATTTGTGGTGTTGTACACTAGGTGTAGTTGTATGTATGTGTTGTGTTGTACACTTGGTGTAGGTGTATGTATGTGTTGTGTTCTATACCGGGTGTAGGTGTATGCAGGTGTTGTGTTGTACACTAGGTGTAGGTGTATGTATTTTGTTGTGGTCTACATTGGATGTAGGTGTTTGTGTTGTGTTGTACACCGGGTGTAGGTGTATGTATTGTGTTGTGATGTACACTAGGTGTAGGTGTATGTGTTGTGTCATATGTCAGGTGTAGGTGTATGTATTGTGTGGTGTTGTACGTTGTGTGTGGATGTATGTGTTGTGATGTACATTGTGTATGTGTACGTGATTGAAGAAAAGAAAAAGGTGTTGGGATCTTGTTGGGTGTGGTAACCAATCCAGTATGTGTAAGGAAAGGACAAGGACAAAGGTAGAACCAAAGGACTGATTAAAGGATAAGTATCAATATTTTATTTCAATTTTATTATGCATGTGATCTATGATTCTAATTTATGATGGTTACATGTGATCTATGATTCTGGTTTATGATGATTGCATGTGATTCATGATTTTGATCTATGATGGTTGTGTTTTGAGCTAACCGGATGTGATATGTTTATACATGATGATTTGGTCAAGAGCTAGTTTGACTTGTTGTGACAGGAAGTGAACATAATTGCAAGTGTACCTTATTGACGAGCTACCGATGAGGTATGATGTGAATTTATTTCAATTCATTTTAAATCTAATGGAAGTTATGTGCTTGGTATAGGAAAGCATGAAAATGCCCAGTTGGGTGTTTGGAACTGACTACAAGAATTAGTCGCAGCAAAAAAAGGAAATGAAACATGCAGCAGTATGTTGGTAAAGCACTTCGGGAATAGGTCCATTGTGGGACACCGGTACCGAATATTTTCCATAAATTGCCATGAGCATGCTATTACCGATATGATGGTTTGAGGTAGAGATATTGTTGGGTTGTGTTATATTCTTTCCACGTAGTTAACAGGGGGTTTGAGGGGTACCCGTAACCCCACTTTATGGGGTCTGGGGCAGCGCCCCAGAAAATTTTGATTTTGGACCCTATGTTAGGTTGGCGGACCCACATATGGTTTTGTGCATGATTTTCGCACATGATTTTTGGACGCGATGGTTTTTCGGTCCATGGTATTGGATGCTTCGGAATTTATAAATATGTATTATAACATCGAAAGGAACATAATGAAAAATCAAGCTTGTAGTCCCGGTTTTGGGATCCAGTGGGAAAATCTCTGTGTATATGTATTTTATGTGCTATGCTCTCGCATTGTTTATTTTTCTCTGTTTTAGAATTCGTATGCAGGTAATTTATGTACGGGGTTAAAACCTACATTTGGTATCAGAGCTATTTTTGGCTTCAAGGGGACGCCTTTGTTGCTGAGGGGTTTCGCTCAGACCTGTGGTAGACCCTATTCAGTGGGAGATCTGCGAGATCAATTCTGGTGGTGAAAGAAGATGGCGAGCAGTGGAAAGATAGAGATCGAGAAATTTAATGGTCAAAGTTTTGAGTTGTGGAAACTCAAGATGGAAGATCTGTTGGTGGATAAAGATCAGTGGATCGTGGTAGATCTAGGTACTAAACCAACAGGAGTGACCGATGAAGAATGGAAGAAGTTGGATCGGAAGGCAAAGAGCACAATACGATTGTGTGTCTCAGATTCAGTATTGCTGAATGTATCAGGGGAAGCTACGGCAAAGGCTTTGTGGGACAAGTTAGGGACTTTGTACCAATCTAAGTCTCTAGTGAATAAACTGTTCCTACGGAAAAAGCTGTATAACCTGAGGATGAAAGATGGAGACTCGGTGACAGAGCATATGAATGTGTTTAATATTGTGCTAAGTCAGTTAGCATCTGTTGATATTAAAATTTTAGATGAAGATAAGTGCATCAGTTTTTTGTGTTCTCTACCAGATTCGTGGGATAGTCTGGTTATTGCAATAGGTAGCAATGCAACTGCCTTGCAGTTTGATGAAATAGTCTCAGCCTTTCTGACGGAGGAGATGAGACGAAAAAATATGGAGAGCCAGAATGGTGATGCCTTGTCTATACAAGGACGGTCTTAGAACAGAAACAAAAATAAGTCATCGAGTGGGAGATCTAAATATAGAGGGAGATCTAAATCTCCAGGAAAACCTGTAAAGGTGGTGTGCTGGAAATGCGGAAAAGAAGGCCAGTTCAAAAGGGACTATAAATCTAAAGCTCCTGACAAAGGAAATGGATCTAATGAGGCTCCTTCTGCAGAGGTGAAAACCACCTCAGATGAAGGTGGGGATGTGTACTTGGCTTCTTCAAGTACACATGTAGATCATGAGGCATGGTTGATTGACTCAGGTGCATCCTTTCACTTCACTCCCCATAGAGAGTGGTTCTGCAAGTATGAGAAATATGATGGTGGTGATGTCTTCTTGGGGGATGACAAGAAGGCTAAAATCATTGGTCGCAGAAAAGTAAAGTTGAAGTTGCAAGGTGGAAGGGTTAGAACACTTCCGAGTGTTCTATATATTCCTGCATTGGCTAGAAATCTGATTTCTGTAAGCAAGATGGATGATGCAGGTGTAAAAACATTGTTCGAAAAGGATACCTGCAAGATGGTTCGGGGAGAATTGGTATTGATGCGGGGAGTTCAGACTGGAACTCTGTACAAGTTGCAAGGTGGCACTGTTGTTGATGGGTGCAACAATTCTATGGTTCCTAAAAGTGGAGCAGAAAATCTAGTCGTCTCTGGAGAGAGGACCATGCTGTGGCATCAAAGGCTTGGACATATTGGAGAGAAGGGCCTTCGAATACTTCATGGTAAAGGTATGGTAGAAGGTATGAGTAATAGCTCTCTGGATTTTGATTTCTGTGAAAATTGTGTATATGGGAAGCAAAATCGAGTGAGTTTCCCCTCTGGAAGTAAGAGGGCGAAACAGATATTAGAGCTTGTGCACAGTGATGTGTTTGGACATGTGAAGGTTCCATCACTGGGTAAGTCTGTGTACTATGTATCATTTATAGATGACTTCTCGAGGAATACATGGATATATTTCCTTAAGAAGAAATCTGAAGTCTTTGACATGTTTAAAGAATTCAAGGCTTTGGTACCAAACAGAGAAGAAGATAAAGGTGTTGAGGACAGATAACGGTGGAGAGTTTTGCAGTAAGGAATTTGAAGAATTCTGTAAGAAGTGTGGTATAGCATGACAGAAGGCTACTCCATATACACCTCAGCAAAATAGAGTTGCATAAAGAATGAATAAGAGGTTGATGGAAAGGGCAAGAAGCATGCTCAGTGTTGCCAGGTTAAGACAGGAATTTTGGGCAGAGGCGGTGGATACTGCATGTTACCTGGTCAACAGGTCACCTTCATCAGCATTGGAGGATAAGACTCCACAAGAGGTATGGACTGGTAAGAAACCCTCTCTTTCACATCTGAGGGTATTTGGATGTGATGCATATGTACATGTTCCAAAGGAGAAACGAACCAAGTTGGATAGTAAATCTAAAAAGTGCATCTTTATATAAGGATGGTTTAAAGGGTTATAAGCTTTGGAACCTAGTCACATGGAAGGTTGTGTATAGCCGAGATATGGTGTTCAGAGAGGTGAAAAATGTTATTAAACATGAAGTCCAACGAAAGGAACCTGAGAAGATAGAGTTTGAGCTAAAGGAGGAAGAATCAAACTCTACAGCAGAGGAGGAATCAGAAGATGAAGAGCCACAAACTCCGGCTGTGAGAATATCAGTTCGAGAAAGAAGGCAGCCTAAAAGGTATAGTCCATTTTCTTTATGTTCAAATTTTGCTTTATCTATTACTGACGATGATCCCAGAACCATGAAGGAAGCAGTAGATTCAGAGGATGGAAAACTCTGGAAAGAGGCCATGGTTGATGAAATGGCATCTTTGCACAAAAATGAGGCTTGGGATCTGGTGGAGTTGCCGACTAGGAGGAAACCCATTGGCAGCAAATGGGTGTTCAAAAAGAAGACAAATGCAGAAGGAAAAGTGGAGAAATACAAAGCTCGGTTGGTAGCAAAAGGTTATTCCCAGGGCCAGGAATTGATTTTGGTGATTTTTTTCTCCTGTTGCCAAGGTAACTTCTATTAGATTACTTTTATCTGTTGTTGCTGCTTTTGATTTTGAGGTAGAACAGATGGATGTGAAGACAGCATTTCTTCATGGGGATTTGGAAGAGGAGATCTACATGAAGCAACCTGAAGGCTTTGTTGTGAACGGTAAGAAAGAACTAGTATGCAAGTTAAAGAAGCCTTTGTACGGGTTAAAACAGTCACCAAGGATGTGGTATCAGAAATTTGATACATTTATACGGGTACTTAGCTTCACCAGAAGAAAATCAAATCACTGTGTGTATTTTAAATTAATTGGTGACCGTGTTATTTATCTAGTCTTGTATGTGGATGATATGTTGCTAGTTGGAAATGACAAAGAAATTATCCAGGATTTGAAGACCCAATTGTCCTCCAAATTCGACATGAAAGATCTTAGTGCTGCAAACTATATTTTTGGCATGGAAATTAAAAGAGATCGAGAAAAGAGGAAGCTTTGGTTAAACCAGAGGAAGTATGTCGAGACAATACTACAGAGGTTTAATATGCAAGATAGTAAACCGATGAAGGTTCCTATTCCTGTAGGTGTGAGGTTATCTGTTGAACAATGTCCCAAGACACAAGATGAGGAAGAGGACATGTCCCGTGTTCCATATGCAAGTGCAATCGATAGCCTGATGTATGCAATGATCTGTACTATACCAAACATTGCACATGCAGTGGGAGTATTGAGCAGGTTTATGTCAAAACCGAGAAAGGAGCATTGGACAGTAGTGAAGTGAGTTTTCAGGTATTTGCATGGCACTAGTGATTATGGTTTGTGCTACCAAGGAAGACCAGGATTGGACAGTGTTGGATATTCATGGCTTTGTTGATGCAGATTGGGCTGGAGAACTGGATCAGAGAAGATCTACAAGTGGGTATGTGTTTAACCTATTTGGAGGTGCAGTCAGTTGGATGGGTAAGAAAAAATTTGTAGTGACACTATCAACTATAAAGGAAAAATACATGGCAGCCACTCATGCAAGCAAGGAAGCAGTTTGGTTGTAGAGATTATGTTCAAGTATGGGGTTAGTACAGGAGGCTATAAGGATTGACTGTGACAGCCAAAGTGCAATTTTCTTGGCAAAGAACCCTGCTTATCATTCAAAGACAAAGCACATTGATGTTCAATATCACTTTGTGAGGGATATGATAGAAGACCAAAAGGTGTTGCTTGTAAAGGTGGACACTTTGAAGAATACTGTAGATGCATTGACAAAATATGTGAGCTCTGAGAAGTTCTCCTGGTGTAGAGAAACAATGGGCATTTCAGGGCTGGAACAATGACTAAGCTCTCCTGTGGCCCCCTGTGGAAAGAAAACAACAAGTGGGAGAATGTTGGGTTGTGTTATATTCTTTCCACGTAGTTAACAGGGGGTTTGAGGGGTACCCGTAACCCCACTTTATGGGGTCCGGGGCAGCACCCTATGTTAAGTTGGCGGACCCACCTATGGTTTTGTGCATGATTTTTGCACATGTTTTTTGGACGTGATGGTTTTTCGGTCCATGTTATTGGATGCTTTGGTATGTATAAATATATATTATAACATTGAAAGGAACATAATGAAAAATCAAGCTGGTAATCCCAGTTTTGGGATCCAGTGGGAAAATCTCTGTGTATATGTGTTTTATGTGTTATGCTCTCGCATTGTTTATTTTTCTGTGTTTTAGAATTCGTATGCAGGTAATTTTTGTACGGGGTTAAAACCTACAAATATACCTTGGTTTTTGGACCTTTCGATGCGAGGAAACATTTCCAAGGGAGGGGTCGCCCGAGGGACTATACTCTAGAAGAGAAGGGGATGCCCACAAAACTTGGAAGGTGTGTGACTTCACAGAAGGGGGTGTTAGGATTTCCCAAGGGATTGTGTAGCAGAGAAGGGAAGGTCGGGGGTGGATTTGTTTTGGTTGTTAGCATTTCCATATGGAGTTAGATGCAGATTAGGAGTGTGCCCTAGAACAATGAGCCAGTAATTGTTCACTGAGAGGACAAGTGGTACGAGGATTGTAGCACTGGACATTGGGTGCAACTTTGACTTTGACATTGGATTATGGACTTCCTGGGAAGGATTAATCCTTGTATTACTTTTTTAGGGTCCCACCCTAACCCCCTTATTTATGTCATGGGATCACGTCATAGTCAAGAGTCAATAAAGCCCATATTAATATTTGTAAGTGGTTAACCCGCAATTAATGACGGGACCACAGTTAGTTGCAAATGGGCGGTAGTATTAGATAGATGGTATTAATAAAACCCACGGTATTGGCCCGTGGTATTGCATGTATGAGTCATATATAAAGGATAGAGACTCCCTGCGAGGAGGATCGTGTCTTGTTTTTGTAATCGAGCTCTGCTCTATTGGAGGTTGCCCCCTCGAAGAGGCCTGTGAACATTTCTCTCTGAATAATAAAATCATTTCTATTCTGTGTTCTGGGTATCTTTTCTTCGCATATTCTGTGTTCTGGGTATCTTTCCTTCGCATATTCTGTGTTTGGGTATTACTTTGCAGGTTAAGAGCATAACAAGTGGTATCAGAGCACTTTCCAGGGCTCGGTGGGATCTCCAATTTTTAGCAAAAAAAAAAATTGGCTAGAGACGTGTTCCGGCGTCTTTAAACCACGGGATCTGTCGTTAAGCGCATAAACCTGCGGATTTGGGGAGGCATGCATGCAGGAAATACAAGAGGTGGTCACGTCTGTTGGACTCCCTTGTAACCCCTGTGGGTACCCCTTCGAGTAGTAGCGCATTAGACAGAACCGCGCACGGACTGTCTTCCACGTACCCTCTGGGTATATAGGAAGCCCCCTAGCTCCCTTGAAACCTCGCCATAGATAAACCTTCAGCTGTCTTGTGGCTACAGTACACCGAGAACAGCACTCGGAGAGATTACTCGCCCGTACGATAGGGTAGTCGGGTTGTACGGCTAAGGGTACGGTCGATCCTCCTTAGTTAGAGCCTTGAAACATTGGGCCGAGTACTACTGTCAGACCCTTATGTATATTGCGATCTGTAGCACCTGACACTCCTCAAGACCATAGTTCCCTTTCTGTCGGGGGATCACACATCATCTATTCCAGATCAGCAAGTGCAGCAGCAGCAGACATCAGTCCCGCAGCTCCATCAGATCAGTAGCAGCAGTTGTTCCACCATTCAGATCTCTCAGATCCACCAGATCGAAGTAGTTGTGAAGGGTTCCTGTACCTAGCGACTGCAGTATTGATCAAGAAGGAGTAAAACTCCGTTAGGAGTTTTCCAAAAAAAAAAAAAAAAAGTCTGAGATCTTCCGAAGCGCTTATTTGTGATCTAGCCCATCAGCATCAGGACGACGAGCTGAACACGGTGGTACCATTCAATTTATTAGAAAAAAAAATTTGGCGGTCCCAATTTTTCATCAAGTTGGTGTATGGTAGAAACTAGAGCTCAAGCAATGGCCAATGAAAGGCTAGACAAACTTGAAATAGATATGAACGAGCTCAAAAATATGATTAGCGGACTATCTAGCCAGGTACGACAAGCACTCGATAAGGGCAAGGAGCCAGCTCTCTAGGAACCGTATAATGGCCATGAACACCATGAGGGTGAGTCTAGCCACTCTCCTCACGTCTGGCACACCCATTCACCACCCAGTCAGCGACCTCCCAAGTTGGATATGCAGAAATTTGACGGTTCTCACCCGTCCGCATGGCTAGCACAAATGGACCAGTATTTCAAATTGAATAGTCTCCAAGATGATTGGACTAAGCTTATGGTGAGGACCATGTACTTGGACAGTGAACGATGGAAATGGGCGGAATGGCATCAACGTCGCAATGGACCTTTTTCGAGTTGGGCCCAATTTTCCAAAGCTCTTCGAGATCGCTTTGAATAGGGAGACTCCTTTTTGGGCCGTCTCACTAAGCTTCGACAGACGGGTACAGTGGATGAATATATCACCGCTTTTGAAGCCTTAGCCTTCCGCACTCAGCATCTCTCAGATGAGTTCTACACGGAATGTTTTATCAGTGGTCTTAAAGAAGCCATCAAAGCTCAAGTTCTACTCCACCACCCTCCCACATGGACGGAGGCTTGCCAGGTAGCCCATAAGGTGGAACGTGCCATAACAGCCCAATACAGCCGCCCCAATTTCCCCACTAAAGGTCGTCCCCCACAAGCTCACAACACGACTCAGACACTTAAGGTCCAAAAGGTGTCACCTCAGGAAATGGCCGAAAGAAGGAAGCAAGGACTATGTTACTACTGTGATGAAAAATATTCTCCTGGTCATAAATGCAAGGAGCCCAAGTTTTTTCAAATAGATGCCACTGACTACAGCTCCACCGAGGAAGATCCACCACTTGAGGAACCGGAGGCGATCGAAGAAGACAACCAAAAGGAGATTGTATCTGACGAACCAGTTATTTCGCTCAATGCGTTGGCAGGAATCTCTTCCCCTCAAACTCTCAAAATCAGGGGTTTTCTTAAACATCGCCCAGTAGTAGTCTTGATTGATAGTGGAAGTACCCATAATTTCATCCATCAAAAAATCGCCGAAGCAGCGCATTGTTTTGTACGGGCAGTTTCTAACTTCCAAGTCCAAATTGCAGATGGGGGCACAATGAAATGTGAAGGCCGCTGTGAAAATGTCAAACTTCAAATGGGGGATTATCAGTTGAAAACCCACATGTTTGCCATACACATGGGGGGATGCGACATTGTCCTAGGCGCTGAATGGCTCCGCACCCTTGGGCCAATCACAATGGATTTCCAGGAGTTATATATGAGTTTTAAGCAGAACAACTCCACACATACCCTCTGTGGCCTCCAGGCGGGAGCCCCCTCTGTCATCAGCTCGCATCGGATGGAAAAATTGTTAAAAAAGGGTCATCATGGAGTGGTAGCTCAATTTAATGCCATCCAGGTAGTCGAAACCAGGTCTCTGCCAATTCATCCTGAGATGCAGCAGATTTTAAATAACCATCGGACGGTCTTTGACAAGCCTCATGAGCTTCCACCCTCGCGAGGGGAACATGATCATAGCATCACCTTGGTTCCAGGGGCCCAACCCCCAAATGTGCGGCCATACAGATATCCGTTCACTCAAAAGAATGAAATAGAAAAAATCATCAAGGAATTGTTGGAAGCAGGTGTCATTCGTCCTAGCATTAGTCCTTATTCATCCCCAGTGGTCATGGTCCTCAAGAAAGATGGGGAGTGGCGGATGTGTCCCGACTTCAGGGCCCTCAACAAGTTGACAGTCAAAGATAAATTTCCCATTCCGGTGGTTGACGATTTGCTGGACGAACTCAATGGGGCTCAATTCTTCACTAAGTTGGATCTTCGCTCCGGCTACCACCAAATTCGCATGAAGGAAGTCGACATTCCCAAGACGACTTTCAGAACTCATGAAGGCCATTATGAGTTCCTGGTCATGCCATTTGGTCTCTGTAATGCCCCTTCTACTTTTCAGAGTCTTATGAATCACATCCTCAAACCATATCTCAGAAAATTTGTCCTTGTCTTCTTCGATGACATTCTCATCTATAGTGGCACTTGGGCGGCACATCTTCAGCATGTAGATCTACTCTTGCAACTGCTCCGCAAGCATAAATTATTTGTCAAGATGTCTAAGTGTTCGTTTGGCATGGAAGAAGTTGAGTATTTGGGCCACATTGTGGGGCGTGAAGGTGTCAAGGTGGACCCCAAAAAGATCCAGGCAATGCAAGAATGGCCTCAACCTAAGACTTTGAAGAGCTTGAGAGAATTTTTGGGTCTCACAGGCTATTATCGTAAATTTGTCCGCAACTATGGCCGCATAGCGAAGCCCCTCACTCAACTCCTAAAGAAAAATTCCTTCTTCTGGAACGAGGAAGCACAACAGGCATTTACCGCTCTCAAAAACGCCATGTGTACCACTCCAGTCTTAGCACTACCTGACTTCACCAAATCCTTTGTCATTGAATGTGATGCTTCGGGTACAGGTATTGGGGCGGTCTTAATGCAGGAAGGGCGACCATTGGCCTTCACAAGCCAACAACTCAGTGGGAGGAATTTGGGCCAATCTACCTACGAGAAGGAAATGATGGCCATCTTACATGCAGTCGAGACCTGGCGACCTTACTTATTGGGGCGACGTTTCCAAATCCGCACAGATCATCACAGTCTTAAATATTTTTTGGAGCAACGCCTATCCTCCCCACAACAAAATAAATGGTTAGCCAAAATGCTGGGATATGATTATGAGATCATTTACAAGAAAGGGAAAGACAACAGTGTAGCAGATGCATTATCGCGCCAATTTGAGGAGGAAAGTACTCTGCTCGCAATTTCCCTTCCCATTCCAGACTGGATTGAAGAGGCTCGCAGGGAATGGTTTTCACACCCAGGGCTCTCCCAACTCATTTCTCAATTGCAGGTAGATCCTAATTCTAGCAAGGGCTACTCGTGGCAGAATGATATTCTTCGCTACAAGGACAGAGTCGTAATATCACCAACATCTACCCTCAAAAGTCGCATTTTGGCAGAATTGCACTCATCTCCCATTGCAGGGCATTCGGGCTTTCAGAAGACGTATGCTCGCACCAGAAGATCATTCTTTTGGACAGGCATGAAAAAGGACGTCCTTACTTTCGTAGCCGAATGTGATGTCTGTCAACGCCACAAAGGGGAAATCGTCAACACACCAGGCACCTTACAACCATTGCCCATTCCGGCATCAATTTGGACGGAGGTTTCTATGGATTTCATTACAGGTCTTCCAAAGTCAGGGAACAAGTCAGTCATCATGGTGGTTGTGGACCGACTGTCGAAGTATGCTCATTTCTGCGCCCTACCCCACCCGTTTACACCAACCTTGGTTGCTCAATCTTTCATGGATCAGATCTTCAAATTACAGGGCATGCCCACTTCTATAGTGTCCGACCGCGAACCGATCTTCACCAGCAATTTTTGGCAGGAACTCTTCAGAATACAAGGCACTCAACTCAAACTCAGTACTTCATATCATTCGCAAACAGATGGTCAAACCGAAGCCGTCAACAAATGTCTAGAAACCTACCTTAGGTGTTTCACTTCAGAAAAGCAACACCTTTGGGCACAGTGGTTACCTCTGGCTGAATGGTGGTATAACACCAACTATCATGTCACCACCAAAATGACTCCCTATGAAGCAGTCTATGGGCAAATTCCGCCTTCCCCTACTTCTTATCTCAAGGGATGCTCCAAAGTACAAGCAGTGGATCAACTCCTACAACACCGCGCAACCATGCTCGCCCATCTTCGCGAGAATCTTCATCAAGCTCAGAACCGCATGAAGCAACAGGCCGACCAACATCGCTCAGAGCGCCAATTTCAAGAAGGGGAACAGGTCTTTTTGAGGCTGCAACCATATAAGCAAACATCACTCAAAGATAAGGGTTGTCAAAAGCTCTCTCCAAAATTCTACGGACCATACCAAGTACTTCAGCGCATTGGAGAAGTGGCTTACAAGTTGGCTTTGCCACCTATGGCAAAAATCCATCCAGTTTTCCATGTATCGTGCCTCAAGAAAGTGATTGGGAACAATTGCCGAGTTCAAACCAGTCTACCTGAATTAGACGAAGAAGGGTCAATCTGGCTTCAACCCGAACAGGTTCTAGACACACGAGACAAGCACCTGCACGGCCGCATGATTAAGGAAGTCCTCGTCAAATGGAAAGACACCTCTCTAGAAGATGCAACTTGGGAACCAGCCACTATTCTTCAGCAGTTTCCGCAGCTTCAGCCTTGAGGACAAGGCTAGTCTTAAGGGGGAGGGCATGTTAGGGTCCCACCCTAACCCCCTTATTTATGTCATGGGATCACGTCATAGTCAAGAGTCAATAAAGCCCATATTAATATTTGTAAGTGGTTAACCCGCAATTAATGACGGGACCACAGTTAGTTGCAAATGGGCGGTAGTATTAGATAGATGGTATTAATAAAACCCACGGTATTGGCCCGTGGTATTGCATGTATGAGTCATATATAAAGGATAGAGACTCCCTGCGAGGAGGATCGTGTCTTGTTTTTGTAATCGAGCTCTGCTCTATTGGAGGTTGCCCCCTCGAAGAGGCCTGTGAACATTTCTCTCTGAATAATAAAATCATTGCTATTCTGTGTTCTGGGTATCTTTTCTTCGCATATTCTGTGTTCTGGGTATCTTTCCTTCGCATATTCTGTGTTTGGGTATTACTTTGCAGGTTAAGAGCATAACATACTTTGAGGGTGGAGGTGTCAGCCTCTGGATTCCCTTGTTGTTGATACGGGCATCATATCCTTTTATTCGCTGGTTGAGAAAATGTGCATATGCATATATGTGTATATTATTGTAAATATTGTGTCGAGCTGGATTAATAAAGTTCCACAGACAATATGATTATTTGCTAGTTGAAGCAAATGTGTATGAGTGTATATGTGGTTATTATTGTAAATACTGTAATCAGTTTTGTTATAAAGCTCTAGTAAACAATATGATTGTGATATATTCAACAGTGGTCATTGTAAATACTTCAAAGAGCTATGTTATAAAGCTCCATATTAGGTATGTTTTATTTTTAGCAGTTTGCTAGTTTATAGGTGTCATTGAACACCATTGACGGTGTTCCCCCAAGGGGGAGGGTCCTGTAATAACCCTGGTTGAATTCCCATGTAAAACATATAAGACCAAAGTCATGGGACATGTATTCCAAGCTAAATGGTGAGCAAGTCATCCTAGTGGATGTTCATTTTGGTTTATTATGGCTAAGGAAATTGGCAAAGGAAAATTGGCATTAATTGACGTTTTATTTATGAAAATAATGGAAAATAGGAGAACATGGATGTGAGAGGTCACAGGTTTCATGTGAGGAGGAAAATTAAGAAAAATAATGGAAAATGAAGAAAATAGAGACCTCAATGATAAAAAAGAGCTTTTGAGGATCAGTTCATGGCTTTTGTTAGTGTTAACCTTTTGTCAATTTTAGCTTGGAGCTCTCTCTCTATTCTCTCTCTCTCATACTCTTGAACACTTAGATTTTCTTGGAGCACTCTTGGAGGAGTGTGACATACTTTTAATTTGGAGAAATAAGGGAAAGGAAGAGTAGGAATTCACAAGAGTACATCAGGATCAGCAACTAAAACAGGTCTTGCTTGTAGGTTTCGAGTTGCATGTATGGTTTCCTTGTCAGTTTTTCCATGCATGGCACATGCATGTGGTTTCTTGGTTATGAGTTGTTATTGGCATGGATGATTACCTAGATTGAAAGTGGTTTTTCCTAGCCTTTCCATTTCCAAGATATCCATGGTGTTGGGGGTTTCATCTTTGTTTTTGGTTCGTGCTCATGTTCCTTTGTCTATGGCTTGAGATACTAGTTCCTAGAAGCCTTGGTTGGATAAATGCTCTGGAAACCCCGTAACAGATTGGGTTGAGTTAATAGTCCTGGAAGCCTTGGATGGACAAACACTCTTGAATCCCTTTGTGGGTTGGGTTACTAGTGCTAGAAGCCTTGGTTGGACAAACACTCTGGAAGCCCCGTAGAAGTTGTGGGTTGAGTTACTAGTCATGGATACCCTGGTTGGAACAAACGCTTTGGAGCCCTGGAAAACTTGGGTAGAGACCAATCTAGTGATGGTTAGTGATGTCTAACTATGAGGTGGAATCATTGGTTCAGGATTAAGGTGGCTTGGCCTCTAGAAGGCCTGGTTCAGTTTTGTTTGAATTGTTCCATGTGATCCCACATTCATGCTTGGAATATGGCATGAGGGTGATTGGTTGAAAGAACGATTTGGTTCATCCAATCTATGGTCGGGTAGTTCATGGAAGTCTCAAACCTGGTTGGCTTATGCATTCATTAATAAGATTTCTTTCTCCTTCGTATTTCACATGTAAATGTATTGGCTTATATGTGGATTTTATGGTTGTTATATCCTTGTTACACAGTGGTTGGCATGCCTTGTTGTGGGAATGACTTGAAGGCTCAGTTACATGCATGGCTTGTCATGGGAGTGGATGAGGGTCCATATCAATGAAATTTCAAGTTATCTCAGGGGTTGGTCACCTACAAGGGTTGGTTGGCTACTAAAGGTTCTATAGCATATGTGGAAGGTCAGAATGGTTTTGTTTTGTTGGTTCAACTTCTTTGCTTTTACATAGGGAATTTAATCACATCATAGTAGCCTCTCGTCACATGTTTACCCTAGCAGACCAGTTAACTTGGGTAAATGTGGGAGGAGGGTGTTACAAGAAAACTTGGAAGTGAAAAGAAAACAAAACTACAAAATTTATTTAATGAAAAACAATCTAAAATTTAAACCATGGAAATAAAAAAATGCCAATAAAGAAAATGTGAAAACAAATATCGCAACCTATCACAAGTCAAAATAGAAATGGGAGATTAATTATAAAGAATAAATTGAATTGAAAGTTTGGACTATTTTTCGTATTAAATCCTTCAATTTCTTTGTCTCCTTTAAATTAAGATTGAGATAAATAAAATTTCATTCACTAATACATTGGATGTCGATATATTCATGGCTTTTATTGAAATGGAAAATACAAATGTATCTAAAATAAAAATTAAATCTATCCTAAAATTAAATTCAAAACTAAACACAGAGTTATGATATTAATGCTAAAATCTTGATTAATATAGTTCAATCTGTATTCTCTTAAAATCACTATTTCTTCATTATCATATAAATTGATCTAACTAAACATTTCATAACTAAGTCCTTATATTCCTTAATGGATAAGGACCTAAATAGAAATATTTGACAAATGTAATCATGAGCAAGATGATAAAAATCTAAGGGAGATGGAAAGCTAAAGTAAACTTCCATGAAAAAATATTGATGATGTTTCAGCTTCGCTTGATATGTCTTTTTCAAGAATGTCATTTGTTTCACTTCATCTTTCCCATTTGTAAATCAGTGATATTTAACTCCTCATTAGAATATTTGGTACAATTATATGTGCATGAGAAGCATAAATATATATGGACGTAAATATTAATGGCTATTGGAAATCAAGGTAAGATGATTTTTTATTTTATCTACCAAATACCTCTTTAGAAGAAATATCAGGGAAATGTATGGACATCATCAATCCTATCGAAATAAATTATGCTTTATTCTAAACAAGATAACCGTATATTTGAAACAAAGATCGATGAGAAGGTAAAGTAAACTTCCCTGAACACACCATGTTGATGTCTCATCTTCATTTTGATACATCTTTCTCAAGAATGTCTTTTTTTTTTAAATAAGAAAATAAGGAATTAGTGCAATACCAATGCTCCTTCCAATCTGGCAATTATTATTGTAAATGATCAAGATTCCAAAATCACCCCTTCATCTTTCCCATTCGCAACCTGTAAACCACTAACATTTAGCTCCTCATAAGAATATTTGGTATGATTATCTTTAGTTGGATAGTTGGGGATTGAGAAACTTAATAGAGATTACCTGCCTATATTGGACTCGGCCCCTACCTACAAACGATTCAAGAAAATTTGAAGTCAAACCAATGAGAAGTCGGACCAAGAAATTAAGTTGTGCTTTTTTGAGTCCCAAACTCCGACTTCGTTAAGTCGAGACGACTATAGAGTCAGGAGATCAGGAGGTCGGGAAATGTTAATGAGGTTCAATCAAAATGAGAGAATCCGGCATCTGATCTTTCCCATAATTTTATAGATTTTGCAGTCTATTCTTGGTTCTTTAAAATAATATTTATCCTTTTATTTTTCACTCTAGTTTATATATGAATGATGAGAGACCGAAAAACGATTGGTTGGAAATGAAATGTCCCAGAATTAGCATGGATTAACTTCCAGAACTAATTCTACAAGAGGCACTTAAATGATTAAGTTAATCAAAATTTATGCATGAGATATCTCTTGTTTATCAAAGGGAAATGTGAATGGAGAATTAAGATATGAATTTTCTTGTGAATCACATCTAAATATGATATTAACTTAGAAATTATCTCCCTCTTACTTAGATCATAAAAGGCTCTTCACCTGTAAAGAGTAGACCATTAGGTTATAATAACCAAAACCATAGTCAAAATCGAAGGCATACCTTGGAACTCATCATGCTGACTTCATCAAATGACTATCCACTATGGACATATCTGAATCGGGGAGCAACGCTCTCTATAGGAATAATGCCTTACAAAGCCAGCATAATTAGCCTTACATAAATCAATGTTGTACCATCACATCAACAAAGTCAACTTATGAAAGCTTAGAAGTCAGACCACAATCATTATCAAAGTCATTAACATCATAGTGTCAATTCTTTCAACCAAGAGACAGGTATATCACATATCAAATCTTGACTTCATTTATTATTATTCCGACAAGATGTAATCAATGATGTAATTCCAATCCAAACTTCATCAAGCCATTCTCATAATCATAACATAAGTCATTTTTGTCACTAGGTGCAAATGCATACACCAAGTATGAGTCATGCAAGTTCCATTTTCAGGTTGAATCAAAACTATCATTACGTCAACCATTGTGCTAGGGAGGAGGCCAATACAAAATAATTTTCTTTTTTCGAATATTCACATAAGTCATTATGCCTACATACTATAGACATCAAGGCAAATCAACAATCGTCAATTCAAATCATTAGACATCAGGTCAAGTCTAAATTTGTTATCATAGAGAGATCTATAGTCAAAGCATATCTCAATCATAAATTCAAAGTTATTGATAAGCATCATGAAAAAACATTGTTCATATATATCAATCATCCAAATCATGCAAATCTCTTGTAGCACAAACATAATGACATATCTATATGTTTGTCTCGGTCACCTGCAAACACAAGTTCAGTTTGTATGTTCATGTTATGGCAAATATTCATGGTTTTCCTGCTTGCAGATCTCGCTATCGACAACACATTTGTGGACCTAACATTTTTCAGCTGACCATCCGATGCAAAATACTTCATTTTAATGTGATCGACAATTTAACCCAACAAATTCGGGAATTAGATTACAGAGGCATAATATGTTAGAAACATCTTGATTCAAAGTTCAAACAGCTTCAGAAAGCTTCAGATGATGGTCAATTGTACTCAAACCTCTGGACGCTCCCTTCAGCTTAGCATGGGAGAATCTTTAGGTTCTTGGACACTCTTTGGGCCTTATCATGCCAGTGCCCAGGGACAATATCTCCCAGATATGTGATTGTGTGTGGAGAAGAAACCCTAATTTTTGTACAAGCTTCATATCTAAGACTTTGTTGTAGATTAATATTGTTAGATGCACATAAATCATTATTCAGTAGCATAGAATGCAAATAGTAATATGAGTAAGAGTCTTGAGAATAGATTCTCCCTCTAACTGAGGATCTACATCATTCATTCTTCATTCATGTCATCAGTCTGTCTCTACTAGAGTCAAACAATAACAGATCTGTTAGATCATAAACATATATCTATCATGGCTATTAGCATCATGACACCAATCTTTCATCAAAGGTTAGACTCAAAGCAGAAGATAGATGTAACATCATATCTCAAATATTATGAACACAATAGTACTTTCCATCAAGTCACTTCATCAAGTTACGACATCCAATTTAACCATATGCCATTAATACAAGATCACAGGAAGTAAGAGATCTAAAATATCAATCCCATAGTTATACCTTTAACATCAAGGTTACCATCATAATTAATAAGATCAACTAAGGTCATTCAATAAAGCTTTATCAAAACAAAAAGAGTGTCAATCTCTCTTTCCATGTGCTTTCATCATGCTTATCGCAATCATTACCAGCAGACTCATGTATAGGAGTCAATGAGCTATCCTTCTATATGAAGTCCATCATGACAAGTATCAAGAGTATCATTTACTAGAGTCAAGGTGCTAGCCTTACTTCTAGGATCAAGATATCCAATAGATAGATCATATATTTTAGCCAAACATCAAGAATATCAATGTATCAACATTAGATAGCCTCATAGAATTCAAGAAGATAAAAATGTTCAACACCAGGTGCATCAATTCATCATAGGAAACATAGATTCAAGTCACATTCATATGCATGTATGAGTCATTAAAGAAAGAGACATTCTCATCATACCTTAAGGCTTACTGAGCCAATATCTGAAACACAACATACCATGCATACCTTGTGGTATTCAAATACCTATGCACCTTCTCATTACAGATAGGTCGCTTGAAGCACTTTGTCATCTTTTCATCAAGTACCTCTTTACCTCTTTCCAGTTCTAGCCTTTCTTTCATGCATCTCAAATGATCCTCAAGAAGGATCTACTCATTACATCTCATCAAGGAGGTTAAATACATCCATATACTCAAACATACATGCAGGAAGTATAAGAAATTATCAAAACAATAATCATAATAATCAGATCCATAAGTCTAAACAAGAATAAAGACACAAATAAATATCATAAGTCAAGAAGTACTTATCTTCAATGAGAGGTGATCCTCTCCCTCTTGAACCAGCCTTCAGGAGCCATCAATGTCCATTGTCCATTTACCAATGTTGCCTTCAATTATCCAACCAGGTCTGCTAGGGATTATCCCGTCTAGGGCTTCCTCAAATCTTCCAAAAGTGCTTGATCATCTTCACATTAACCAGCTAGGTTGCATATCTCATATAGTTTCCATAAACCAGGGTTTTCTCTCCAACCCTAACATTGTAGAATCCATCAAACCCTAATAATCAATTTGCCTAGGGTTTTCTTCAAACCCTAGAATTATTTTAGGTCTCTGCCATCCTCTTCTTGGTGCCATCAAAGGTGTCATCATCGGGGTGATCTCGATGGCTTTTCTTCAGCCCAGCTCTGATACCATGTTAATTTTTCATAGGGATACATTGTTCTTTTCTTTGATAATTGCATTTCATCATTAATACATTAAGTTCACCCCATATAATCATTACATTATTCATATCTAAACCATTATTCATCATCATATGCAATTCTATAGAAAAAACAACATCATCATCATCATCAATGCAACGAAACATAAAGAAACAATAGAAGAAAAGCATGCACATATATAGAGACACCAAGATTGGTCCGAGACCGAGAAAAAACCCACTATGGGGAAAACCCTTGCAAATATTATTCTTCTTAGATTGTCATCAAATGATTTAGAGAAAGAGAGTATAATGATCCATAAATTTATCTATGCAACAAAACAACTATGATATCCATGAACCAGATTTAATCATGCTTGAAAACAAAAACCATGATTCTGATGACTGTAATATGTTGTCACTGACTGTAGACAATTGTTGGATACTGATGTCATTGTGTTGAACATTGCTGAACACTGAGCGGAAACTTAAAAATACAAAAATATCATCCAAGAGTCCCAACCTATAGCGTCTATAATTGGATTCATGCCCTGGACGCTCTCATAAGGCTATTGTGTGAGTGTTTATGGCATCTCGAACACTCTGAGGACCACTCTGTGTGAGTGTCTGAGGACTAATACAGCCTGATCTAACCCTCAATCCCTGGATGCTCCCATAAATCACTGTGTCATCATCCAAGGCTCCCTTGGAAATTCCTATAAGCCTATGTGCTTGCGTCTAGGGACTAAAATGTCCATTTCTATGTCAGTGTCTGGGATCAGAAAGCCCTAATTCAAAGCGAACCTTATGCTTGTGATTTTGGAAACTTGTGCAAACTCTTTTCATCAAACCTGTGCGAACCAAGACAACAATAGAAGAGAAGATATCTTGAGAGAATGTGTCCAAATGAGCTTGAGGTATATTCTATTTATAGGATTTAATGAGGGTCCACTTGGGGTTAAGGCTGACCTAAGCAGTTACCCATGTGGTTAGGGCCAAACCATTCCATAATACATGTAAGAATAAAATAATTCATAACTCAACTTCCGCTTGACCAAATTGGGTGATCTTTAGGTTGATTTTGGTCCTCTCGAAAAGAGTAATATAATGCAATCATCATCTCATTAATTTGAGTTGTTCAAGGTGGAATTTTATCGCAGTTGAAAAAATTAACAACATGTACACAACACCACATGTACACAGCACCACGGATACAACATGCACACAACACCAGTATTGCACAGTTGAAGACCACACTGTCTCTACCAAGTAATCTTGCTTCTAGTTTATTTTCCATGCCTTATTATGTGCATCCAAAATCCAAAATCCGTGTTTGTGGTTCTTTCCACTATCCATGTTTGTCCCAACATGCCACAAATCATATTGCTTTCATTTTGCTGATGTATCCTTCAATGTTTCCTACCGTAGCCTAAACATAGGCATATTTATAAGTATATAATATAAAATATTATCCACACACTACTAACCTCATAGATCTGTCAAGGCTACTCTTCCCACTTGATTCCTCATAAAACCATGAACCTCTTCATGCCATACACTTGCATAAGCAATCATTCCTCAACAAGCATGATCCCTGAGGACCCTGTCAGACAATGGCATACATACATACATATATACATCAACATAATCATGATCACAACATAATTACCATATATCATACGATCAAGGTCAAGAGAACTCCCTTTATCCATGCATAACATGCACAACATTGAGAACAACAATTCCCAAAACAACCAAGGCATTTGATGCCTCAAATTCATTTACATTACCTTTCTTATTACCTTTCTCATGATTATCCTACCACCATACATTTACCCCAATGGACCCAACCAATCCAACTAGTTATAATATTCTTACCTTCAGCTACCCTTATACATGCACCAGGCTTTATCTGAGTCTTACATCACCTGTTGGATTTGATTCAGCTCCCCCTGAGCTCCATTAAATTTCATCTTTCCCCAACCAGTTCCAAGACCCTTAAAACATAAAAGGAAAGAAAAAATATACAAACAAGAAGAAAACCATGGAAAATGAATAGCAATACGACATGACAAACAAAGTGTCATGGCCATGCACTAGAATTAAACAAAATTGCAAATCAAGTGCAAACAAATCATAAAATACCAAAAGCACAAAACTTTCAACATACACCTTGACTCAATCCCCATGGATTCCCAATGCTTCCAAGGGAAATCTCAACCCAGGCCTTCTTCAACATTTCATGGAAGCCTCTTTTTCCATGCAATCCTTTGTAGCACACTGCCAGAAACACTCAACCGTTAGCATATAAATAAACATAACAATATACTAGTTACCTTACCTTGTTGTACCCAGCAAACTGACCTGTAACTGAACACATACATATATCATCTCCCAAAGGACTCCAATTCCTTGACAAATCCAGCTATAACTGAAAACCAACTTTTATACCTATCAAATACATGTTCAGAATATATCACATATCCACATAAAATCAAACAAAATCAAGGTTGAGAATACATCTTGTATTCATGTAAAGCACTCATTCATTTGGAATTGTGGTTTCCAAACATAGCCAAAGGAATTCTCACCCAATTCCTTTCTTTTACCTTTTTTTCTTCTTGCAATTGAGTCTTATTATGTGCTATCACATCTCCCAGTTGTTAGTTATATAAACAATTCAATTGTTACCTTGTCATGCTAATACCAAGTATGTTTCCATAAAATTATTCACACATGTCTGTCAAATTTTCCAAAGATCAAGACATCGTGTCTATTAATTTTAAATCATCCTTTACCCAGAATAACAACCATGTCATAATCTGCAATCAACTCACTTTCATTAATTATAATTCTACAACAATCACCCACTTGCACTCAAGTGCATATCAGTTTTCTCAGCGCATAATGTGTTCGTACAACCGTCTTGAAGCAAGACCACTCCTTCATGCAATCTTATAGACACATACTCATATCATGCAATTAATCAAACATTCAAACAACCTATAAACATAACCCCTTAGTATCCATGGTCCACACTAAGGTAGAAGGAGGCAACTACTATAATGGTCTGATCTCCTAAGCTCTACTAAATTTAACCATTGCCAAAACTTGATTTTTGTTTCTCATATCTTTTGTACTTGAAAACATACCACATAATCATGCCACTTTTCCATTCCATAGATTTCATGTCAGGGTTGTAAACGGAGTCATGTTAACCGTGTTAATTTGGTAGATCAATGAGAAATTCCAACCACAGGAATAGATTCCTCTTTTTGAGAGGACCAATTTTGACTATTGCAACTCTCAATTTGGACAAGGGAAAATGTATTTATGAAGAAAATCTCACATATGCACATTTGGATAAGTTGGCCCAAACAGGAAATTGGTCACCCTTGGAAGCCTATAAATACAAGTGACCTCAATCTTATTTTGACATCACCAAGAATCATCTTCTTCTCTTCTACATTGATTGGTTCACACAACTCTGAGGCTGGGTCAAGGAAAGTGGTTCATACAGGTCCAAAAATACAGGGTTGAAGCTCACACGTGTTCCAATGTTTTGGGTCACAATCGCAACCTACACACAGGAAATTTCTGGCTACAACCATAGGCTTGCAGGCTCAGCGATGCGGTTGGAAGGTCTTAGCCACATGCATCCTTCTTCCTCCATGTGGTTGGGATTTAGGGCTAAAATTTGACATTTGATCATAGTTGACCACAAACATGAAAATTTGTCTTTGATCTATATTGATACTAGAAACATATTTCTGAACTTTTTTGGGTTAATTTTTCTAGATTATTTTGGATTGGGATCACTGTACTCTTTGTTGAACATTTTATGACAGTCTAAAAGAAAAAGAATTTTCAAAGGGTTTTCCCCCTTGTGGGGTTTTTCCCTAGTCTTTGACCAAATCTGGTGTCTCTTGTTGATGCCTTGATTGTCTCCTTTGTCATTTCATTTACTATTCTATCTTCAATTACTATTGATGATTGGAAATGTTAATTTTTATTGAAAATATTGCTAATTCAAGAATTGAATTGGGCTAAAGTAATTGAAACAACATAGAGCAGTGTGAAATTTAACATGGTATCAGAGCTAAGGTAAAGGACAAGCCCAAATGGATACAAGCATTGAAGTAATCATCTTTGGGAAGTTGAAGGAGCCTATCTAACCAAGTCAAGATGTCTTCCTCTTTCTTCAAGGGACATGAGAAATTGAGTGACTCGTCTAACTTTGTTGCATGGAAGATCATGTTGTAGATCATAGTTGATAACCATGGTGTTTTGGAATACATTCAAGGAAAAGTACCAAAGCCTCCAGAGAATGCTTCCGCTGCTGCCAAGAACAAGTATAAGAAAGGTGAGCTAAAAGCAAAGCAAATTATAGTTGATGGTTTACAAGATAATTTATTTGCATATGTTGGAAATTTAAATAATTCTAATGACATGTGTGATAAGATATTCGGTATGTCTGAAATCAATAATTTGAATGAAATCATCTCCTTGAAAGATCAACTCAAACACATGAAGATGAACAAAGGAGAGTCTGTGCAATCCTACATTATGAGGATATCTCATCTTAGAGATAAATTGCAAAGAGTTGGAGAATATGTGCCTGACAGAGAATTGGTGATTATGACTCTTAGAGGTCTCCGTTCCATTTGGGAAACCTTCATTATTACCATAAGCAACAAAAATACCTTCCCATCATTTGATGAGATTGTTGGAAAGCTCACTCAAGAATAATCAAGGATGATAGCAAGAGTAAGGATACAAAAGAATGAAGAAGGAGAGTGTGTTGCATTTGCCACTCAAAACAAGAATAAGAAAGGAAAAAGAGGTCCATCAAATTCAACAAAGCCTCCTCCTCAAAGTTAAAAGAGAAGGAATGATAGAGCACCATCTCACATTGAATGTTACAATTGTCATAGGAAAGGTCATTATGCTCAAGATTGCCCCAAGAAGAACAATGTTCCATGCTACAACACTAGAAGCAACAATAACAGGTTTGATGATCGGAGAAGAAGAGATGAATGAAGGAATGATTATGATGGAAGAGATGAAAGAAGAAGAAGAGATGCTCCAAGTGATCATGAAGAATATTTTCGTCCTCAGAGGAAGTCAAGATACTTCAGGTATGTTGGGCATGGAATTCCCCCACAGCATGTTTTGGGGCTCAAAGCCCAAGTGTTGAGTGATATTATTGTAAAGCTCCGCGAATTGCGGGCACGAAATGTATGTTAGAGTCATAGGGCTGTTCGCTCTAAGTTTCAATGTAATTTCGGCCTACCCATGGTCCGCGGACCATGGGATTGTATAAATAGAGCGAGGCTCTAAGTTGTAAAGAGATCATAGAATCTAATGGATAGGAGAGAACAACGAAGCATAGAAGAAGAGTCTAAGTGTGTCTTGGGTCGTAGTAGTAGGAAGAGGCTCTGCAGCTGAGTGCGCAAAGGTCTAGTAGAGTCCGCAACTGAGTGCGTAGACCCCTGTAGCTGAGTGCACGGACCCCTGCAGCTGAGTGCACAGGGTAGATTTGAGTCTATAATCGTAGAAGAGATTAATAAAGAAAGGTTTTGTTACCAATTCTGTGCATCTGTTCTGAGTTATTACATGTTTGATAACATTGGAAATTATATTGTTTATTTACTGCGCACACTTGTATGAATTGTGAATATTGTTAAGTATAACTGAAAGCATACAAATAAGCTTAGTGAATCAACTAATATTGGATGATTAGTAAGGATTTGGGTAATAACGTTGTTTTTGGCCCCTGAGTAGGGTTGCGCGAAGGCAGTATCTCAGGCTACGAGGTACAGGGAAGTGCACATAGCAACGTGCACAACCACGGACCACTTGAAACCATCAAACATCTCCAGGGTGCAGAAACCTAGTTCTAGCATCCTCCCATACTACTTCAGGTGAGACCTCAGTCTGCACTCTATGGACTATTACCGAAAGGGCCAATAGTACTGGGATTTGTTTGGCTAACTCACCTCTGAACCTAGTTCAGGCCCCAACAAGCCAACAAATGGTTCCATTGTCGGGACCGGGATCTGCATAAGGTATGTCTGATGTCGTGTCACTGGAATCCAATAAAGAAACAAATTGAAGGGTGGTTGGACAGAAAGAATCACGAGTTCGCAGCACAGGAAAACAGGAATCCGCGAGTATCAAAGGAACAGTGGTTAGAGCACTACTTATATACAGAAATCCACGAAATTTTCTTTGCATCCTTCCCTTCTGAGTTGTATGAGTGGGTCGTGAAGCTAGCAGATAGTCAGGGAAGGCGTAGGCTCGACAAACTGATTGTGTGGACTCCATAATTGATGCGCAGACTAGAAGCATCAGAAGATAAGATTGTGCGCAATTATGGACCATTGGCTCGATCGAATTATAGTAGGGTTTATCACCGAGTTCGCGGTAGACACAATCGTCAGCGATAGCAAGGCAGAACGACGCTTCCTCAAAGGACCACGAGGTAAGTACATTAAATCGTTGAACACTTGGATTAAAATGCAATTGTGTGAAAAGCGAGTGATGAGAATAAATTGATGTTTGGGGATACGCGAAGTGGGAAGATCTATAGAACGAAGGTAGCACAGAGATAGAAAATAGCCCCTTGATTTCACCTTGGTGGGAAAGTGAGGAAGAGCGTGCGAAAGTTTCTTCGAGAAGCACGATTAGTCTAATAAGGTAGTGAATTCCGCGCATACCACCCCCACCTACACCACCACCGGTTTCACCATCATCACCCCCATCTCCGCCCACACCACCTCCGCCACCACCACAGTTCAATATGGCGAGCGCGATAAAATTGCCGGTGTTCAAAGGAGTAGGGAACGAAGATCTGGACCAATTTTGGTTCGTAGTAAAGGCTGTATGGGAAGCACAAGGAGTCGTGGATGACAATATAAAGAAGGCAATGCTGGTAAGCACGTTGCAGGATCGCGCACTAACATGGTACATCAAACATTCTAATGACCATCCAAACGCAGGGATCGCAGATATCTAGACTGCGTTGAACAGGGAATTTAGCAAGCCAAAATCAGAGACACAATCGATTATCGGGTTTAAGGAAATCGCGATGCTTCTAGGCGAGACCCCATAGGATCTGGATTAGAGACTGAAGAGTATGATTCGCAAAGCCAACATGACCTTAACAGATGGACAACACCGCGCATGGTTTGTAGCGTCGCTAACACCGTATTTAAGAATGGCGTTGCCACAGTAGAAGTTATCTACCCAGGCAAAAGCTTTGGAGATTGTAATGAGACTGCGCAAGACCCCAATACAAGATCCTGGCCTGGGAGTCCAACAAATCCACGCACAACTGTAAACAGGACAGGACAATTCACCCAGAAGTGCATGAGGAGATATGGTGCATAAAATGCAAAGGCTAGGGGAATGACAAGGACCATTATCTAGTCTTCTCGAACTACTTGGTAGGAGGAGGGTCGATGCCATTAAGACCGGAGGCACAAACAGGACCAAGTGCGGTGCCTACAATATGGTGCATGATTTTTCAGATAGGAGGAAAACACGCTACAGATAACTATCACTTATTACAAAAGTATACGCAGACATCCCAACAATTGTTTTTTAATTTTTGTAGGTCGGTAGGCAATGATGAGCCTACCTGCAGAAGTTACAAGCTGATGATGGATCAGACTCCCACCTATAGAGTGCACACTGAAACGCAAGCCCTCAATCCAAATGCAGGGATGGTGCGCGCTGGATTTCAGGGGTGCAGACAAGGTCAACGTGGAATGGGACCAAGAAGGGGTCGTAGACAGCTAATTTGTTACAATTGCAGAGGGCCAGGGCATTATCGCGATTGTACAAATCCAACGAGAGCATCATGTTTATATTGTACCCAATTTGATCATGAGACGGAGGACTGCCCTACATTGATAGCGAGGTTGCGCGATAAAGGAGTACTCTGGCCTCCCTCGACTCAAAACCTAGAAATGATTAGGTCTGAGCCGAGTGAAGAGGACCCAAATGTACATCGTGCTTTGAAGTGGTATCACGACAAGAGATGACAAAGGTAAGCATCCTGAAGAAAGTGTGTGGGTTTGCAAGGCTCCTATAAAGGAACCTGAATTTGATTTGGAGTCTGCGAAGGAGACATTCATGGAAGCTAAGAAGAGCTTCACGAAGGCCTCCACTTCAGGTAGTAAGGATCAACTAGAATAGGGGATGGATCCTTCAATGCTCACTACCTTTTTGGAGACATGCATGAAACTACTGCGTGACAGCAAGGCTATGAAGGGACTGTAAGAACTCATCACTAGGTGCGCTGGGTCAGGAGAACCGTGCGTAGTCCGGAAGCTCAGAAAGCATACATCGCAAGTAGGAAGGGAAATGAGATTGACTGCGCAAATAGGAGAATATGAAATGGATAAAGTGATTTTGGATCTAGGATCGGACGTGAATGTACTGCCAAAACAGACATGGGAATGCATGGGCAGGCTCGTGTTGCAGTGGTCTCCTATTCAATTGCGAATGGCGAACTAGCAGAAGATCCTATCGATGGGAAGATTGCAGGGGATAACGGTAGACATCAAAGGTGTGAGCACGCTTGCAGATTTTGAAGTGATAGAGATTTTCGATGACAACAATCCGTATCCCACGCTACTGGGAATAGATTGGGCCACTGATGTGAACAGAGTGATAAATCTAAAGAAGCACAAAATGATTTTTGAGAAAAAGTCATTGTGCGTAGTGGTATCTTTAGACCCTGTGAAAGGATTGTGTTATACAGAGCCAGTGCGCGATGACGAGCTAGACTGTATCTACAAGATAACCGCTCGGGAACAGGATTGGGTAAATCCTACAACCGATGGCAAGATTTCGTGGGAGCGCGAAAGATCCTGCACATCAGATTCGGATGAGGAAACAAAACAATGGCAGAATCGGTTACACAAGGTAACCATGCTCAATTGCAACATGATGGTAAGATCACTGCGTTGCGTGACAACAGAGGTAATAGATCTACCTATGTATGACAAGTTGATAGCAGTGGATGAATTCCTGAACAAATTTGAAAGAGAAGTGCCAAAACAACAACAGTTTGATGCTCTGAAATGGGTACTGTGCGCTACGCCGGCAAAGTGGTGGAGTACACACCAGTAGAGTTTCGGGGACTAGTGCAAATGTAGAAAGATGATGCACTTACAATTTGAGAGGCCTTAGATGAGGATGGAAACCAAGCATGATGGAAGAAACAGCTTGTGCGCCCACCTTTCCAGATGGGTACAGGCGTATGGTACGCAGCCCGCACGAATGCACACCATTCTCACGGTAGGAAATTGGAACAAAAAGTAGAAGTAGGCAAGACAAGTGCGTGAATGGTGAAGTATGATAAGACCTAGCATGCCAAAAATCATACACGAGGAAGCCTTTGACAAGGTGTGCGAAGTGCTGAACAGGATCCATCATGTGAGACGCACTGACCGAGACCTGTGCGTACCAACGGTTGTATGGGCTTATAGGACCATGTGCAAAACTCTGACCACGCAAGCGCTTCCGAAGCTAGGGTATGAAACAGGGGCTATAATTCCTATGGGGCATGCAAAGCCGAGTCTGCGCATAACAGCACTCATAGATACGACGGTCTGTGCAGACCAGAACAAAGAAATCACACAGCTACGAGAAATAGAACATATAATACTTGAGGAAGAAATCCGACGGGGAAACTTTAGACTTCGTGAACTTGAAAAATACCGGGTACGACTAAGGGAGAAAAACACTTTAATGGATGCAGAGGTCAAGAAGTTGGAAAACTAAATAAAGGAAAAATTTCTCGTTGAAAAACCGAGGATGGCAAGGCAAGGTGCATACGATTGTACTGATAATTTGGAGGACTATTGTCGTGAACTGGTTAATCTGTTGTCGTGGTTGGGACTACATATTGCCAAACATAGTTACCAAGGTAGCTCATTGCAAATAGTAGAGTGCATGATGCTGATCACCACAATGGAAGATGTGGATTCTCCATGAACCATGCTGGAGGATGGGATGGAGCTCCGCATGGGTGGTGCAACCACCTAACTAGCCGTAGGAAGAATAGTCTTAGCGCTCTAGGCAGTTGAAAGGGAGCGCGGGACTATAAAATATTCTTCCTGGGAGCTGCATGATATTGGAAATGTGCGCAGAATCAAAACATCACAGGGTTTGCGACCACGCATGGAGGGTTGCGTCGTCGCACGGGTTAGCTGGGAAATGACCATTGGTGTCACTATTCATGATGGGATGTTCGATTTGAGTGTAGTGTCCTATTTTTCTAGTATAGTTTTGTCACTCCTATCAAGGGTTATATATATATGATAGGTTGATCACTTGATTGAGGAATAATGTTTTACATACATAATTATATTTCCTTTTATGTTTATGTATGACAGATTGATCATTGGATTGGGGAACAATGTTTTATGTAGTTATATTTCCTCTTATATGTGGCATCATTGATTATCTGTATTAGATGGTTTTGATTAAGTAAAATGTTATACACATGTTTTTCTATTTTTATCTGATTTATGAAGCAGGTGTATAACATGGATGGTGATCCAAGATTGAGACACATATACCCATGGATTCTCATGGTTATGCGGAATAGATGGTTAATTATGATTTATGGATGACACATGATTTGTGTGATTATATATGTCTAATATTGTACTAAGCAAGATGTGGTAGAGTACCTTGTCATTTTCCAACAAGGATGTTCAATTATGAATGACTGTGGAAGTCATGCATCATTCTCGGTAAAATGTGATTAAGTTAATTTCATTATGAAATTCATTTGATTCCTTTGATCTATGATATTGTAATGTGTGTAGGTCTTTGAACAAGGCCTTACCAGGGAACCATCAGATGGGTAAAAGCTCACAATCAGTACCATAAGGAGAAACGCAAAGTTTCAAAGCACAGTAGATGAGAAGGCATGGAAATTAGGGCACGGAGTCCTAAATCCAATAAAGATAAAGATGTGGAGTCTTGTATATTTAGGGCGCAGAGTCCTGAATATTTAAAAATATTAAGATGTGAAATCTTAGATCTTTGGAGTAGATCAGGGCACGGAGTCCTCAATCTACTAAGGCAGGGAGATGCATGAAATAGGGGTGCGGAATCCCTATTCTCCAGAATGAAAATACCACTCATGGATGAATTTCCTTAAATAAAATTTCATTCTCACAATTCTGGAATGACTTTCTAAAAATAGAAAGTCATGTCCAGCATCTCAAGCATGACTTTCCAAAAATAGTAATTCACTTTACATAAATTGGTAATCAAGTGGAGTTGAAGAAAAATGAATTAACTTATCATTAATCAATCCTAATAGTTCAATCTTGATTGAGTCCTCAATATTATTAATATTATTATTATCTTATTATTAAAAAGGAATTACAAGTCAATTTTATCTCCTCAATTAATTCACATATCTCCTTCATGACTCTCATGGCTCTATGTAACTCTCTCTCTCTCTCTTTTAAATAATTCATTAAACACTATTTTATGCACTCATTGAAGAATGGCATATTCCTTTTCACTCATTAAAAATATGTCATAAAATATTCCTCTTACACTCTCTTTAAGGCATACCTCTCCTTAATCGCATAAGTTACACTCCTCTAAATGGAATCCAATGCATTCACATTACTCCTCCTTTATGACAAGAATTGGTTGCTCCTCCTATATATGAGTCTCATGTATTCTCACTTAGGGAGGAGGAGGCCAAGAGTGGAAGGGACTTGAGGAAAATAATGAGAGGGAGAGATATGGAGAGTAGCCATTTGCTTCCATAACAAATCTGAAGTTATTGTTAAAATCCTAAGATTTATAGCTATTGAGGTTGGCCATGAGTGGTATTGAGAGGAAGTGAAAATTTGCTTCCTTAGTTTGCCTTGCAAATCTCTCTACTGTTGTCTTTTGGTACTGTTTGTGAACTTTTGCAGCTCAGGGGTTCTAGGGGGAGAATTTCTTCCTAGATATGGTTGGGAGGAAAACCGGGTGGTTCATAATGAGTTGGTAAGGATATTGGAGCTGGAGCATACTCTCATTATAGTTGGAGCATACTCCCATTTTTTTTTAGTTGTATAAATTCACTGCCAGGTATGTTAACAACATTATACTGTGTTTCTTTTTGTAGTTCATTAAATGGTTTTGCTTATTTGATTGTTGACTGAAACTTAGATGTATATCGAATGCTATTCACTAAATGTTGAAGGAATTTTGCAATAACTATAGTTTATTTTATGTAAGTTTTATTTTTTGTGCAGTTTCATTGCAAGTTGATTTACATCATGTCTTAATGGTTGAAGCATTTAGGCTGCCATGATTTTTATGAAAACATGTTAATAGCATAAATTTGGTCTTTCATTCTCTTTTTACAGTTGTAGATAAGTTTGCACAGTATATGTTTGACAAAAAGGATAAATGAGATAGTATGAATTTGTTTTGGGTTGTGGTTTTAAATAATCGCATTTCTGGGCGTTTCTGTTTCGATTTATTTCAACTTTAGGGGGTATCTGTACCTTATGGCCATGTCATCCCAACTTTGATTTCAAAAAAAAGAGTTTCAAAATTTGGTTCTGTAATCTTCTATATTTTACAGATTTGCTGCTACTGCCTGGTGGTTTGTCTTGCTGCTTTTTTTTGTAGCTGTGATTTACCTGGTAATCTCTTTTTATGAAACCAGTCTATTATATAAACTTGGAATTATTATTTTAAAGTATCAATGGTTAATACATTGATAGTTTAATAAACTTGTGACTGCTTGTTTGATAGTTTAATAGCTAGCAACTTGTTTTGTGACTGCTAACCATTGTTCAAATTTCCCAATGGCTGTAGCTACATCGCTGCGAGCTATTTGTAAAAATTCTTAAATATTTATAGTCATTATGTGCCTAATTTTTGTATATGCAACAATCTAGATGGATGACAGTTCTACTTATGTATTAGGTTCACTTCTTGGCATTACTGACAAAGAAAAAGAAATTATGTAATCTTAGATTCATGTTAGTTAATTTTGGTGAAATCGCCTTAATGGTTATGGTTGTAAGTGTTTGACAAAATGCCTCAATTGTTGTACATTTCATTCTTGCAGACTGTTTGACATAATGCTTCAATGGTTATAGCTAATTACATCTTCAAATTGTCTATAAAAATGACTAAGTAAATTTAGGATTTACAACCAAGGTGTTTCTGGAAATATCTCAAAGAATAAGCATGATGATTCCATTGAATTAAAAAACCATGGAAGGCAAATTGGTTAGATAATTGTTAGCTCACATATGAATTCATAATAATTGGAAACCACTCCTTTAGAATTTGAATTATCTCGTTTTTCTTCCCTTTGTTTTATGAAAGAATTCATAGGCATATTATCTAGAACAAAATCAGATTAGTCACTCTTAAACACTCTTAATTGCAATAGAATGAACAATTAGCTTATTGGAAATTGTGGTTATTTATCCCACTAAAGACTCTATCATTTAAATGTGATTTTAAGACTTATGGTTTTAAGTTTTGGATCTTGAGGAACCATGACCTGGTAACCTTAATGAGAAGTTTAATATTACCATGGGTTAGTTAGTTAGTAGAAATTAGTATGTAGTGTAAAGAATACCAATAAAAACAAAAAAAACAAAAATATAGATATATAACCTTGCATTAACTTTTCAAACTTAAATCGCATTTTGAGTCAACCTTAGTATAATATTGATGGTTGGTAAGGTGGGACCTTACATTAAGGCCAAATGGAGCGAGCGGCGGGGATTTAAGATGTGATTTATGGACAAGATTTGGGAAAATCTGCCGCCAAGAAAGCATTAATGGCTCGAAATTGGGGGTAATGGTCGAATTCGAATTCTAAAGGTGCTATAAAACTCAAAGGGCTAGCCAGTGAAAAACACTTGGTCATTTGAGAATTGAGTGCTTAAGCAGAGCATAGAGCATTGAGAGCCAAGCGATAATTGAGCCCCTAAGTTCGCGAGAGACAGAATACAGCCTAGAGATGATGACGGCCACTAAGGATGGGTTGGGAATTGAAGAGGTAACTGCCGGTGAGGCCGTGCAGACCCAAATGGTGGAGGATGTTCCAGAAGGCGTCGAGGTGGTGACAGAAATCCCCAAATCACCGCAAACACCAAGCCCAAAAAGCACAAACAGGCAATCGGTCCAGTACGCATGTCCCCGAGGAATCCGCGGCACAACAAACTATCCATGGAAGAGAAGGGGAAAGTAGTCACAATAGAAATGGATGCAGAAGAAGAAGACTTGTAGGCCCTTATCACTGCAGCAGAAGAAGAAGAAGACATGGAGGAGGATATCCAATCGTTTTACTCTGCAACAAAATTGCCCGTGTATGTCCCTCCGTGGAAAGGGAAAACCAAAGTGCTGAAGGACCTGGACGAAACGAAGAGTTCACTCCAAACCCCGCTCCTCCCCGATGGCATTGTATTTGAGGGCACACACCTAGGTTGTGTGCCAACCATGAAATTTGAAGACTGGGACCTCACTGATTGCGAGAAGTTCCCACACCTAGAGACCATGAATCTGATGAAGCAGAATACTGAGGGGGCAGTGATAATGTTAGAGCCGCGGAAATGGATGCACGATGTGGAAAAGGATGGGTTGCTACACTTATTATGGATACCACATTTCCACCGTGCGCCCATCACCATTTTTGTCATCAGGTAGCTGCTCTACCTGATGCATGATGGGTATATATGGCTGGAGGACCCTATTCCCATTACGGTAGACCTCATTCATCGTATTTATCAGCTCCCCTATATAGGAAAGGACCCCATGACTATAGCCGAAAAAGGTAGCGATTTGGCTCTTGCAGAAGCCATGAAGGCAAAATATAAGCTGGAGAATGAGAAGAGGGGCTACACCATCTCCAACATCAAGGACAAAGGGGTGCGTGTAGCGACCCAACTCTTGGCCGACAAAATTATGAGAAAGTGTCGCATCGATGAAGTACCGGCGCCGGTGGTCGCACTGGCCGAGCAGTGCACGGAGGGGGTCCAATTCAACTAGTCTGAATTCCTCTGCGAGGAATTCTTGACAAATTATCGTGAAGCCCAAGAGCAGGGTAAACATTTGCACTACGCATGGTTGCTATTATCCATATTGCTAGTAGTGGGAGAACTACTGGAGGACAGTCAGTTCCCCAACATTGACAGAGAGTTACCAGAGGCCGTGAAGTACGCTTCACTCTGGGCCACCAAGGATGCGAAACAGATTCGCAACACTAAAATTTTTTGGGTGCTCATGGAGGCGAGCATCTGGATGTGGATCAATCGGAGGCCACGCCTGTCACCTACGGTGTACAATAGTCTATAGAGTTTTGCATACTTCAAAGCTAATATGCACAACATTTATATCAAGACACGAAAGGATCCGGTGAAGCAGTGGATGAAGCTACCATTTGTAGCCATTGATGACGCGATTTTTACTGTCTTGGAGACATGGCCTCCCGAATGGCATGCCCTAGACCTACCAGAACTGGAGAAGGCGACACCCCAGAAGAAAAAGGATGATGCTAAGTTGCACGTCACTCAATTGACAAAGAAAAGATGGAACAAAAAAGAAGTAGCTGAGGTAAGGATGGCGCAAGAAGTGGCACAGAAAGCTGCGAAGCAGAAGAAGGCTGCATAAGTAGCGGCAGCAGCGTAGGCAGGAGAGGGAGCAACAGCACAGGAAAACGAGGGCCAAGCAATGTCCTCAAGGCAGGAGGTAGAGGAAACAGAAATAACAGAAGGGAGCGTGGACCCAGGGGCCGCGTCCACACAGTTAAAGTGCCCATGCATCGCAGAGAGATCGGGCCCAAGGAAGAAGGTCAAGGCCTCGAAGTTGGCCATTGACCCGATCACCTTAACCGAAGGTGATCTCCATGACATTGGCGAGACGGTCCGCAATGTCATAAGTGAAGCGCTTCAGGAGTTCATGCAGGAGCATCAGACTATGTTGGGGGCCCTCAGGGCACAGCTGCAGGAGTTACAGGTGCAGCCCCCTCAGAAGGTACCTATCAACACATGTCGTAGCAGGAACTTCAACAGCAAAATAGATGTTGCACACAAGGATGGAAAATACAATAGTGTTTCTAAAGGGAGCTCTAGTGTCATCCAATGCGATGGATCGATTGTCGATTAGCATGATGAAAGGCCTTGGCCTTAATCTAGCTGCCCTTCCCTGGGAAATGTTGTATCAGTTATAGGATGGGATAACGGCAGAGTCACGGGCTAGGGAGAGCCGCGCGATCCAAGTTCTTAGCAATTAGAAAATCAACATAGAACAGCTCAACTTGCAGCGCGATGAATTGGTGCTGTAGAATCAATAGTTGATGCATACGGTAGATGATGCTTGTCAACGCATCCCAGAGCTAGCCATCGCAACAGATCTACCGGTAGAAGTGCGGATCCATAGTTTGGAAACTGGAGTCCACGAGGCCAGAGAAGAGACAACAAAGGTTTAGCTAGAGTTGAATCTTCAGATCGCTGAGTTGTGGTTGAAGTCGTAGCCTTCCACTCCCCTAGAAGTCTGAGAATAGCGCGCTAGCACTATCACAGCGGGGTTGGAAGAAATTAGAGGTGCAGTGCGCGACTGTACCAACATGTTGGAACAGGAACTTGAGGTCCTCACGACTTTGCAGGAGGACCCCAACATCCAGCGGCTGGAGACAGAGGCACGCGAACTCCAGCAATAGTACAACAGTATCAGAGGAACTGCGCAAATAGTAGTCCTCACTCAGCGACTTGTGAGGATGCAGCAAGCCAAGGCATTAAAGGAGCAGGTGGACGCGACGCGCCATAAGGAAGTAGTTCTCAAAGCGCACATTCAGCCATGGATTGACGAGGCCTTCACAATCACGGTGAATATTGAAGGGAAGCTCATGCACATTCAAGGGATGCATGCGAAGATGTGGGCTGGTACATCGGACACAGAGGTCTCATAAGAATGGATGTAGCAGGTTCAACAAGCCGCAGCTCAGTGCACTGCGGACATCAGGACCGTTGGAGACCAGTTGGAGGGACTCCGCACCAAGATCGTCGCGCCGAAAGAGTGACTCGAGGGTGAGTCACAATGTTTGTGTTGGGGGCATATTGGGCATGGAATCCCCCCACATCATGTTTTGGGGCTCAAAGCCCAAGTTTTGAGTGATATTATTGTAAAGCTCCGCGAATTGCGGGCACGAAATGTATGTTAAAGTCATAGGGTTGTCCGCCCTAAGTTTGAATGTAATGTCGGCCTACCCATGGTCTGCGGACCATGGGATTGTATAAATAGAGCGAGGCTCTAAGTTGTAAAGAGATCATAGAATCTAATGGATAGAAGAGAATAGCGAAGCATAGAAGAAGAGTCTAAGTGTGTCTTGGGTCATAGTAGTAGGAAGAGGCTCTATAGCTGAGTGCACAGAGGCCTAGTAGAGTCCGTATCTAAGTGCGCAGGGTAGAGTTGAGTCTATAACTAGAGAAGAGATTAATAAAGAAAGGTTTTGTTACCAATTTTGTGCATCTGTTCTGAGTTATTACATGTTTGATATCATTTGCAATTATATTGTTTATTTACTGCGCGCACTTGTATGAATTGTGAATATTGTTAAGTATAATTGAAAGCATACAAATAAGCTAAGTTAATCAACTAATATTGGATGATTAGTAAGGAATTGGGTAATAACACTGTTTGGCCCCCGAGTAGGGCTGCGCGAAGGCAGTATCTCAGGCTGCGAGGTACAAGGAAGTGCGCGTAGCAACGTGCACAACCGCGGACCACTTGAAACCATCAGAGATCTCCAAGGTGTGGAAACCTGGTTCTAGCACCCGCCCATGCTACTTCGAGTGAGACCTCAGTCCATGCTCCGCGAACTGTTGCCGAAAGGGCTAGTAGTATCGGGATTTGTTTGGCTAACTCACCTCTGAACCTGGGTCAGGCCCCAACAAGCCAACAAGGTATGAAAGCAATGTTGGCAATCAATCTGAATATATTCTTATTTCTACTCTCACTAACTCTTCTCATCCATATTCGTGGGATAGTTGGTTGTTTAATAGTGGGTTCACTACTCATTTCTCTAGATATAAGGAAGCTCTCTCTAATTTGGTAGAGAGGGAGTCAAATTTGAAAATTATTCTTGGATACAACTCCACTCATCCCGTTAAAGGCTTTGGGTCTGGAAAATTTCATTTGGATTCTGGGGAATTTGTTTTTCTCCATGATGTGATGTATTTGTTAGGATTGAATAATAATTTGGTATCAATATCTGCTTTGGAAGACAAAGGGATGATGGTTTCCTTCATCAAGGGAAAGGTTCTTACTTGGCCTATTCGATCACCTATGAGAGATGAATTTACATTGGGATTGACATTTGAAGGACTCTATAGAGTCACTAGTAGACCTCTTCTAGCATTGGTCCATGATACTAATCACCTAAGTAAGCTATGGCACTGAAGACTAGCTGATTTACATTATTATGCTCTTCCAAAATTGAAGAAATTGGTCTTTGTTATTCCTAATATTCAAGGCCAACATGATGGAGTGTGTCCAGGTTGCATCAGTGGAAAGAAGACAAGGGGACCATTCCCCTCTAGTGAGAACAATACGAATGACATCTTCCATCTCATTCATTCTGAAATATGTGGTTCGATGCCCATGCATTCTATTGGTTTCCATATTTAATAAATCACCTTCACTAGTGATTTCTCAATAAAGATGTGGATATACTATTTGAAGCACAAGGATGAAGCCTTTGAAATGTTCAAGGAGTTCAAATATATGGTCGAAAATAAAAGAGTGAAGAAATTAAAGATATCCAGCTCTAACAATGGTGGAGAGTACTTTTCGAATGAGTTCAGAGATTTTTGCAAGAAGGAAGGTATTATTAAAGAGACGATTATGCCCTATAATCCCCAAAAAAATGGAGTAGTTGAAAGAAAGAACGGGTCTATTGTAGAAGTTGCTCGTACCATGCTCCATGATCAAAAGTTGTTGAAATTTCTTTAGGGAGAAGCAATGAATGCTATCACATATGTTCAAAATAGGGTGTCACATCAGGCATTGCACAACAAGAACCCCAAAGAAGTGTTCACAAGTTTCAAGCTCGTTATTGTCCATATTCATATCTTCATCTGCCCCGTATATTTTCATGTACTGAAGAATAAAATAAACAAGTTGGAAGCCACAGGAAGAAAAGGTACGTTTGTTGGGTATTGTGAGAATTCTAAAGAATTTAGAATATATATTCCTGGTCAAAGGAAAGTTGAGATTAGAATGGATGTAAGGTTCGATGAAGACACCACCCTGGGGAAAGCAAGGGACCTTCCTCCGCCTCTTCCTCCCAAGAAGTAGAATGATGATATGGATATTTCAGATGGTCCTTTTGTGCCTGGATTTGAGAGAGACATTGTTGATGATCCCATGGATCCCTTATATCCTCTTCTTTGTGATCCTCTTACTAGGAAGAGGCCACTTTGGCTTCATGAGACATTACAGGATGATGAGAGACTAGTTCTTGTTCGAATAGCATTTAGAGAAACCAAGAAGTCATGCAGATACCAGGGATATGTTGTAGCTATGAGCACTATGATTCAAGTTGAACCTCCCACCTTTGAAGAAGTCATGAAAGAACAAGTTTGGAAAGATGTTATGGCCAAAGAATATGAATCAATAATAAAGAATGATGTATGGGCTGTCATGCCAAGACCGAAGGTAAAATCTGTGGTGACTTCAAAGTGGTTATTCAAGATCAAACATCGATTTGATGGTAGCATTGAAAAATATAAAGCAAGGTTCGTGGCCCAAGGATTCTCCCAGAAAGAGGGAGAATATTATGATGATATATTTTCACTTTTGTCTTTATATACAACCCTTCGTTTAATAGTTTCCCTTGTTGTAAGTCAAGGATGGACCCTTCATCAGATGGATGTGAAGATAGCATTCCT
The DNA here is from genome assembly GCA_031772625.1 of Pinus tabuliformis. NCBI lineage: Eukaryota > Viridiplantae > Streptophyta > Pinopsida > Pinales > Pinaceae > Pinus > Pinus tabuliformis. The sequence goes on along the minus strand of CM062805.1, from coordinate 653,708,643 downwards.
CCATGGCATGTTACAATAAGAAGTGTATGTTGAGCATCCATAGGGATTTGAAGTAGAGGATCGAAAGACACAAGTTTGCAGGTTGAAGAAAGCATTGTATGTCTTGAAGCAAGCCTCCAAAGCACATTACACTCGCATAGATAGTTATCTAGTGAAGCTGGGATTCACAAGAAGAAATGTTGATCCCAACCTATACTTCCAAGTAGTCCAAGGGATGTCATTTATTTTGGTTTTATATGTTGACGATCTATTATTGACAGGTAGCGAGCCCCCGATGATCAAGTGTAAGAGGGAGTTGGCCTCTGAATTCGAGATGAATGACCTTGGACTCATGCACTACTTTCTAGGCCTTAGGCTGTGGAAAACACCTGGCGATATTTTCCTTACATAAGAAAAACATGTCGTGAATCTGTTGAAGAGATTTGGAATAACAGAATGCAAGTCCCTACCCACACTGATGGAAATGAATTTAAATAAGTTATACGGAGAAGCTACAGGACCCAATTTGGCAAATCCATCCAAGTATAGATAGTTTATTAGGGCTCTAATGTTCTTATTGAACACCCATATGGACATATGTTATGCAGTGAACACGTTGATTCAATTCATGACCTAGCCTCTCCAAGCACATTAGATTGTTTCCAAACACATTTTGAGATATTTGCATGGGACAATTACTCTTGGACTGAGATATTTTTCTAGGATATTTGACTTCATGGATACATTGATGTTGACTAGGTAGGAAACATTGTCGACATGAAGTGTATGTCTAGATGTTGTTTTAGCCTTAGATCTGCCATGATATCTTGGATGATAAAGAAGCAGAAGTTTATAGCATTGAGTATCATTGAGGCAAAGTACATTGTCGCTAGCATGGCTAGCTGCAAAGCAGTCTAGTTGAGGAAGCTCTTTGGAAGGCTATTTGATCAGGTCCTAGACACTACAGTGATATATTGTGAAAACAAGAGTGGGATCCGTATGGTAGAGAATCTCGTATATCATGACAAGTCAGAGCACATTGAGATTCGATATCATTACATTGGATACATGGTGCTAAGAGGAATCGTTAGGCCCCATCATATATCAACAGATGAGCAGATTGTGAATATTCTCACCAAGGCTTTGTCGAAAGGGAAGTTCTTGGTCTTTAGAGAGCAGCTTGTACTGATGGATGTGACCCCTCCTTATAAGGGGGATCATTGATCGAGAATATTGAGCAAGCTCTTCCCCCCTGTCTGAGCTCTCAGGGTGAGGAATTGAGATGGAGGGCTCTTAGGGTTGAGGGATCTATGGACAATAGGTTCATAGATGTTTCTCCCCTATCCATCACCCATATATTTGGATATGTTAGCTCCCATATCTTTTTCTTTACAGATTATACCCTACTTGGCATCATACCCACAAGCTGGGCTTGTTGGGATTACCGCTTCTCGTTTGGCCAACAGGTTGAGAGAGTACTTGGGCATGTACAACCCAAGTTGATTATGATGTAGGTGTTCTACTACATGACTCTTTAGGGTAATTTTTTGGAATATAAATGGGAAATAGGATGGGTTGAGATGTTCTCCCCTATATTATCTATTGCTTGATATGGGGTTGAAGATGTTTTGCTCCCCCATAAGATTCCAGGTTGAGATGTGCTCCCCGATGTAGTTCCAGGTTGAGATGTGCTCCCTAATATTGTCTCAGGTTGATATGTTCTCTTTGACGTTATAGAGGATGGTATCTAATTCTCCCTGATGATTCTTCTTATTTAGATTCAAGAATGTTTTAGCAGATAGAGTTGATCATAGATGGGACATGATATGACGACAAGATACACATGATTATTACATGATGCAATTGAAATTTAACCATAGATGAGACAGAGTGTTAATTTAGAATCTTAGTGAAAATTCCAACCATGGGACTATATTTCCCTTTTCGAGAGGACCAATTTTGACTATTGAAGCGCTCAATCTGGACAAGGGAAAGTGTACTTATGAAGAAAATCCCACATATGCACATTTAGCTAGGTCGGCCCTAACAAGAAATTGGTCACCCTTGGAAGCCTATAAATACAAGTGACCTCAAGCTTAGTTGGACATCACCAAGCATCATCTTCTTCTCTTCTTCATCAATTAGTTCGCACAGGTCTGAGGTTGGGTTGAGGAAAGTGGTTCGTATAGGTATGAAAATACAGGGTTTTATTAGGGAAATTTTGAGGTCTAAAATGGGCCTCCTAAGGAGATTATAAAATAATAGTGCAAATAATAAAATAAGATTAGATTACATCATCAAATTTTAGAGGGAAAAAAAGAAAAAGGAAAATTTTCAACTCGTAGTTTCAACCTATCTCCCTATGGGTTTACTCAAATTTCGAGCGGAAACACTAGTTGGATGCAAAATTTGATTCCTCGTGCAAGGAGTACCCATGTTGCATACTTTTGATGGATGCTACTACACGAGAAATGAGAAATACATGAAAAACGTGATTGCAATAATGTTATTTCATGTATTTCTCAATTTTCGTGTAGCGGGGTCAATCAAAAGTATGCAACATGGGTACTCCTTGGATGAAGAATTAAATTTTACATCCAACGAGTACTCCCACTCAAAATTTGAGTAAAACCTTAGGGAGATAAGTTGAAAATACGATTTGAAAAGTAGTTTTATTATTTTATTATTTTTTAATCTTTTTACTTTTTTACTCCAAAAATGGTAAATCATCTCCCATGGTTGACAACATCATCTTCAATCCTATTAGTTCTTATAAAGTTTTTTTTGTTGTAAATTTTTCTTAGGAGGCCCCTTTTAGACCTCAAAATTCCCCTAATGAAAGCTCACACGTATTCTAGGGTTTTGTGTCACAACCGCAGGATGCACACAAGAAATTTTCAGATACAACCTCAGGATTGCAAGCTCAAAAGTGGAGTTGGAAGGTCTCAATCACACACATCCTTCTTCCTCCGTGCAGTTGGGTCTAGGGATAAAATTTGACATTTGACTATAGTTTACTACATATAGGAAAAGTTGTCTCTAATTTATATTGATACTGGAAACATATTTCTAAACTTTGTTGGGTAAATTTTGCTAGAAAATTTTGTATTGGACTCATTTTAATCTATTTTGAACCTTTTATGACAATCTAATAGAAGAAGATTTTCCAAGGGTTCCCCCTTCTAGGGTTTTTCCCTGTTGTTTGGCCAAATTTGGAGTCTTTTTTTGATGTGATGATTGTCTCCTTTGTCATTGCATTTATTTTTCATAATCAGTTATTGTTGATTATTGGAAATATTAATTATTATTATAAACATTGCTAATTAAAGAATTGAATTCGGCTAAAGTAATTGAAACAACATAGAGCAGTGTGAAATTTAACAAATTGTAGTCCAGTAATTTGATCTTCATCCCTGATCTTCTATTTCCTGCAAACATACCACGTTAGATAAACCAAATATACGACATAATCACACTCATACCTCAACGTATATCAGGGGAGGGTATCACATCTGCACAAGTCAATCTAAATTATGTTGGCATTATGATTCAAGTGTTGTCCTTGATGGCAACTCACTCAGAGGATGGTACAAGTGCTCAGAGGTTGGTACAAGTGATGGCATCTTAATCAGAAGACAGATCTCAGTACAGCATGCCAAGGAAGCTCATACACGCCATTTCGTTAAGCCCAAGTCGCGTGTACACGCTAGTTCGATTCATAAAAAGCGCGTGTATGTGGAAAGGTTCCTTTGGTCCATGGTGGTTAGTCCTTGGAAGTTGTGCCTATGATTTCGGACCATTGTGTCTCGACGGGCGTGTCGATCCCTAGTTTTGAAGTTGATGGTATTGTGTTACTATGGTTTTGGCTCTTGGTATTGAGCTAGGCCTAAGACTATATAAGGAGAAGAAGATCATTAGGCAAAATCATCTTTCGACAAGGGCTTGAATATCTAAGAGTGAAAGAGATCTGATTTGCAGGTGCTGGGTTGCTTGATCTAAGCCAAGGAGAGATCACATTGGTTGATGGAAGACTAGATCTAAGGATAGATCGGGATCTAATGGTTTGAAATGCACTATCATGATATGGTTGATTATGCTTATTTCTAGATCTGCATATTGTCGCAATGCTATGTTCTGGGTCTAACTAATGTCTGGTACAGCTGCAAATTGAGAAAGTTTATTTTTAGATCTGTACGCAGGTTGGCTTCGGTAAAAGAGCGTGTATACGCGGGTTTGGCTCCTTGAAGTAGCGTATATCTTTTGAAGCTTGTTTTTGGGTTTACAGTGGGGTCTGACAGTTATTGCAGAGTTCTGTAGTCTGCTCTGTGTTCTGATAACTGGTGATTGACAGGGTTCAGTGGTTCAGTGATTCAGAGTTTGGTTGTTTTATGCTTCAATGATCTGTTGTGGAAATTGAATGAATTGTGGTCTTCAGATTGTAATGTTGTGCTTCAGGAATATTCAAGTCTGAAAATGTATGAAAGGTGATACCTGAAGAAAAGAAGATTGTAGGTCAGCACCTACGTACTAGTATCTTGGCTAGTACAAGAACAAAGGGGGTTGGAGCTCCCTTCCAAGGAAGTTTGGAGAACGAGAGAAGGTTGTAGCCTTCTGCAGGTTGTAGCCTGCGTACTGGTATAAGGCTGCACCAGTACAAAAGATTGTAAACTGAAGTTTCTTAAAGAAAGATAGAGATAACTTGCAGCAGGTGGTTTTCACCCACATTGGGTTTCCACCTTATATCTTGGTGTTCATGTGTGTGACTTTTGATCCGTTCTGTTATACTGCATCTGCTTACTGTTAATGTGCTGAATAATGTCCTGATGAACTTAACTGAAGAATAAGCTAACTAAGTTATGAGTTTTCTGCTTATACGCTGTTTTATTTAGTCACAGTAGCGTGTACACGCTGTTTTACTTAACTAAAGTAGCGTATATGTTTCTGAGCATTGAAAAGGTTTGATTGATCTGATAATACTGATTCACCCCCCCTCTCAGTATTATTTCCAACAATTGGTATCAGAGCAGGTCCTTCAGGGAAGCTTGATCGCTTGAAGGTAGATCATTCATCATGAGCAACTACGAGAAAGAAGCATCAATCAGGCCACCGGTTTTTGATGGAACAAATTTCAATTATTGGAAGGTAAGAGTTACTGCATATCTTCAATCTCTTGGTACAGAAGTTTGGAACATTGTAGAAACAGGCTATGCTTTTCCTTCAGTTACTCCTACAGATCCAGCTGAGAAAAAGACATATGAAACAAATGCAAAAGCAGTCAGTACTCTATTAGGAAGTATATCCCAAACAGAATTCATGAAGGTCATGCACTTCAAATCAGCAAAAGAGATATGGGACAAAATGATCACTAGCTATGAAGGAGATGAACAGGTAAAGGAAGCTAAACTTCAAACTCTCAGGATTCAATATGAGACTCTCAAGATGTATAATGATGAAAGTGTGGCAAATTATTTTCTTCGGGTAGACGAGATTGTTAATTGTATGAAAAATTTGGGTGAAGAAATAAAAGAGACTATAGTAGTTTCAAAGATTCTAAGATCATTATCCCCCAAGTTTGAATCTAAAGTATCTGCAATAGAAGAAAAGGAAAATCTCAAAGTTCTCACTATGTCTCAGTTACATGGAATTCTAACTGCTTATGAAATGAGAAAGGGAGGTCCATCAGACAGAAGGGAAGCTGCTTTTAAGGCATCAGGAAAAGAAGATTACTATGAGGCAAGCCATGTTCCAGAAGAAGAGGAAGAAGAATCAAATTTTGTTAGAAATCTTCAAAGGGGTGCTGGAAGGTTCAGAGGTAAGCTACCTTTCAAATGCTTTGCTTGTGGAAGAGTAGGTCATTATGCTGCAAAATGTCCTAATAAAGATAAAGGAAAAGAACCTGCTAGATGGAATAAGAAACAAAGTGCAAATAAGAAAAGCTACTACACCCATGAAGATAGTGATGGCTTATCAAACAGTGATGAAGATGAACAAGGTAATAAATATAAGCTATTAATGGCATTTGAAGATGATGATTATGAGGATGCTGTAGATGTGGATAATCTCTATAATGAAATTACTAGACTCAAGAGATGCATAGAAGAAAAGAGTGTGATCATTGATACTTTGCAATTTCAAATTGATGAAAAGGAAAAACATCTTGAAAAACTAGAAGGTGAAATTGTTGGTCTCAGAAAAGAAATTGAGAAAACAAAAGCTATTAATCTTAAGTTTGTCAAAGGATCTGAAACTTTGGATGAGATTATCAATGTGCAGCGGTCTCCTCTAAACAAGACAGGTTTGGGCTATAATGGAGAAACCTCTAAAGCATCCACCTCAAAGAATTATCTTGATGCAGCAAGAAGAAATGAGCAGAAGAACAATGAAGATAATCAGGTAAAGCAGGGACGAATTACAAACAGAAACTATCAGGGACAATCCTTCTTAAGGGTGAACAAAAGCTACAACCAACCACAGGTAAAATCTTCTCAGTTTGGCACAAGAATAGATGAAAATAGAAATTACAATCAGTTGGCTGGTAGATTCAATAACCGCAGAAGCTTCTTCAATGGACAATGCTTTTCTTGCCATAACTTTGGTCACAAAGCAGCTCAATGTGTTGCATATAAAACAATCATGACTAGGGAAGCTCAAAAACAAAGAAGTATGACAGGGATTACAAAGAGGACCTATAACAACTTTTCGGTTCTTGAAAATGAAGTTGAATGTTCTATTTGCAATAATTTTGGTCATAAAGAATCTGAATGCAGGAGCAGGTTTCAGGAGAAAAAGGAACAAGCCACGAGCACCAAAAAATGGAAAATAAAAGAACCTCAGACAGAAAGATGTGGGATAGCGTTTTATGCAGAAGGACAGGAAAATCTATGGTACATTGACAGTGGATGTTCGAAACATATGACAGGTGATAAAGAAAAACTTGAATCTTATTCTACTTTAGAAAAGGGAAAGAAAGTTTCTTTTGGAAATGATACTCCTGCAACTATAAAAGGAAAAGGTATTGCTCCTTTGAAAGAAAAGGTCAAGGCTGGAAATGTTTTGTATGTTGATGGATTGAAGCATAATCTTCTAAGTGTCAGTCAGATGTGTGATCAAAAAACCGAGGTTATTTTCAGATCGAATGGATGTCTTGTTCGTGATCTTGATACAGGTAAAACAGTTCTCAAAGGCAAAAGAACTCCAAATAATCTGTACATATTTGAAGAAGGACAACAACAATGCTATCTTAGCAAGGATGAAGAGCACTGGCTATGGCATCGAAGGTTGGGACATCTAAGCTTCTCACAAATAAGAAAAGCATGCAAATATCAGGCAGTTCGCGATCTTCCAGATATCAAAATTCCAGACAACACTATATGCAAATCTTGTCAGTTTGGAAAGCAAACCAGAACTAACTTTCCAGAAAAGGAAGGATCAGCTAGCTTGCCTCTTGAGCTAGTCCATACAGATGTATGTGGTCCATTTAGGAAAAGGACACCTCGAGGAGAAGAATATCTGATATTATTCATTGATGATTTCTCAAGGTTTGTTTGGTTAGGGCTTATGAAGCACAAAGATGAAGCATTCGAAAAATTCAAATCCTTCAAAGCATTGGCTGAAAATGAATCAGGACACAAAATTAAGTGCCTCAGATCTGACAGAGGTGGGGAGTTCACATCAAATGAATTTTTCGATTTCTGCGATGAACATGGGATAAGAAGAGAATTCTCTACAGCTAGAACTCCTCAGCAAAATGGGGTTGTGGAAAGAATGAACAGAACTATCCAACAAATGGCTCGTGCTATGCTCGATGAATCAGGTACTCCTGCAACCTTCTGGGGTGAAGCTGCACATGCTGCTGTTATCATTCTTAACAAAACAAATGTCCGAGTAAACAGCACTCAAACACCTCATGAGCTTTGGAGTGGTAAAACTCCTTCCGTGAAGCATTTCAAAATCTTTGGGAGCAAATGTTATATTAAGAATACTGATGAGCAACTTGGCAAACTTGAACCTAGAGCAGATGAGGGCATTCTTCTTGGTTATTCTCCACATAGCAAAGCATACAAGTGCTACAATAAAAGACTTGGCAGAATTGTTGACAGTATTGATATAGTGGTTGATGAGAAGGGATATATTCCTAGGCAAGTTCATCATGAAGACATTGAAGAAGATGAAGGTTACTCTCAAAGGCGAAATGATGAAGAAGAAGAATCTCAAGAAGAACCAGAGGAGCAGACAAGAATAGAAGAGAAGACTCCATCCAGATATGTCCAAAAGAATCATCCAGAAACTCAGATTGTGGGGCAGAAAGAAGCAGGAGTACAAACAAGAAGGACACTTGCAGAAGCTTCAAGCTACTTGGCTCTACTCTCCTCCATTGAACCACAAAATGTGAAAGAAGCATGCAAAGATGAATGTTGGGTCAAAGCAATGGATGAAGAACTTGAGCAAATCGAAAGGAACAACACTTGGGAATTAGTTCCTAGACCAAAAGATAAGAATGTAATAGGAACAAAATGGGTCTTCAAGAATAAGTTAAATGAAAATGGAGAAGTAATTAGAAACAAGGCCAGACTTGTTTGTAAAGGGTATGCACAGCAAGAAGGAATAGATTTTGAAGAGACCTTTGCTCCTGTGGCAAGACTAGAGGCCATCCGAATGTTCCTTGCTCTCTCAAGCTTTCAAAACTTCAAGGTATTTCAAATGGACGTGAAATCAGCCTTCCTAAATGGAGACTTAGAAGAAGAAGTATATATTGAGCAGCCAGATGGGTTCATTCTTGGAAATGATCCAAACCTTGTATGCAGATTGAAAAAGGCACTCTATGGGCTCAAACAAGCTCCAAGGGCTTGGTACTATCGCTTGGACAAATATCTTCACCAACAAGGCTTTTCAAAAGGATCAGCAGATAGCAATCTCTATATAAAAGTTGAAAATAACAAATTGCTAATCCTTGTTGTTTATGTAGATGATATTATTTTTGGCAGCAATGAAGAGACCATGAGTCAAAACTTTGCCTTGGTTATGCAGAAAGAATTCGAAATGTCACTTCTTGGAGAATTGACATATTTTCTTGGATTGCAAATCCAACAAAATGAAGGAGGTATCTTCTTGTCTCAAACCAAATACCTCAAGCAGATCTTGAAGAAGTATGGCATGGAAGAGTCAAAACCAGTATGTACACCCATGGTTACAGGATGCAGCCTCAGTGCAAATGATGAATCAGCAGCAGTTCACCAACCCACTTATAGATCCATGATTGGGAGTTTGCTTTATTTGACAGGTACTCGACCAGATATTACACATGCAGTAGGAATGGTTGGAAGATTTCAAGCCAACCCAAAGGAAACTCATCTTCAGGCAGTCAAAAGAATCTTCAAATATCTTCAAGGGACCCAAAACTATGGCTTATGGTATCCTAGAAATACTGATCTCACTCTTCATGCTTACACAGATGCAGATTGGGCTGGAAGTGTGGATGATAGGAAAAGCACAAGTGGAGGTGCTTTCTTCATGGGTTCTAGATTAGTATCTTGGTTCAGCAAGAAACAAAGTTCGATTGCCTTATCTACAGCTGAAGCAGAATATGTGGCTGCAGCATCTTGTTGCACACAACTTCTTTGGATGATGCAGACCTTGCAGGACTTTCAAATCACTTGCACTCCACCTGTCTCTATCTTATGTGATAATACAAGTGCAATCAGCATTTCAAAGAATCCTGTCATGCACTCAAAGACCAAGCACATACCAATCAAGTACCATTTTCTTCGGGAACAAGTGCTTGAGCAGAAGGTCAAGTTGGAGTATGTTCCTTCTAAGGAGCAAGTTGCTGATATTCTCACAAAACCACTGCCCAGGGAAACTTTTGAATATCTCAGACAAAAGCTGGGAGTAGTTGATGCTTCATCCTGTTGTTGAAGATTGTTTGTCCTACAGAAAAGTTGGTATACGCAGGTTACGGAAGGGATATGAGCGTATACACGCGGATTTATGGTGGGTAAGTCGCGTGTATGCTGGACGCTTGTTGCAGAAAGAATATCCGCGTACATACGCTGTTTTATATAGGATAAAACGCGTATATGAAGTTCTGAACAGCAAGGGAAAACTCTGAAGTTCTGAAAAGCAATAGGAATGTCAGAATTCTTCAGGCACAGTTTCAGGGAGTGCAACAGGCACAGGTTCAGGGGGAGCAGCTCAAAAGTCTCATAAAGCATTGTTGGCATTCAGATGTTTTGGTTGTTGGTTTCAGGAGAAGGAGCTCAGAAAGAAATTCTGGTTGCTGATCTAACAAGATGTTTATCAGATGTTGCTGGTGTCTTTCCTAAGTCTTGGTCTAGATCTGTTGTCTCTATGTCATGTATCTCTCTTGTCATATCTCTTTTATGGTGTCAAGGTCATGTAACGGCCTATGTTGGTTTCCCCACTATGCCTGGGATGAATGCTGTAATATAATTGGTTGTTTCTGATATGTCCCCTCTTGGTAGGGAGTATGGATGTATGTATTGAGTCTTTTGGTGATAGGAAGGTCCCTTATGGTGTATAAATCTTGGCTCTTGTTGAAGAACATCTTTTTCAGATCTGGCCTACTGTCAGGGGGAGCACGAGTCAGCACAGCCAAGCAGAGGTATCAGCATGTCCTCAGGGGGAGCACAGCCCTTTGCTCTTGATGTCAAAGGGGGAGAGTGACTTGGTGTGGTGGTTGCCATCAAGTCCAAAGGGGGAGATTGTTGGCATTATGATTCAAGTGTTGTCCTTGATGGCAACTCACTCAGAGGATGGTACAAGTGCTCAGAGGTTGGTACAAGTGATGGCATCTTAATCAGAAGACAGATCTCAGTACAGCATGCCAAGGAAGCTCATACACGCCGTTTCGTTAAGCCCAAGTCGCGTGTACACGCTAGTTCGATTCATAAAAAGCGCGTGTATGTGGAAAGGTTCCTTTGGTCCATGGTGGTTAGTCCTTGGAAGTTGTGCCTATGATTTCGGACCATTGTGTCTCGACGGGCGTGTCGATCCCTAGTTTTGAAGTTGATGGTATTGTGTTACTATGGTTTTGGCTCTTGGTATTGAGCTAGGCCTAAGACTATATAAGGAGAAGAAGATCATTAGGCAAAATCATCTTTCGACAAGGGCTTGAATATCTAAGAGTGAAAGAGATCTGATTTGCAGGTGCTGGGTTGCTTGATCTAAGCCAAGGAGAGATCACATTGGTTGATGGAAGACTAGATCTAAGGATAGATCGGGATCTAATGGTTTGAAATGCACTATCATGATATGGTTGATTATGCTTATTTCTAGATCTGCATATTGTCGCAATGCTATGTTCTGGGTCTAACTAATGTCTGGTACAGCTGCAAATTGAGAAAGTTTATTTTTAGATCTGTACGCAGGTTGGCTTCGGTAAAAGAGCGTGTATACGCGGGTTTGGCTCCTTGAAGTAGCGTATATCTTTTGAAGCTTGTTTTTGGGTTTACAGTGGGGTCTGACAGTTATTGCAGAGTTCTGTAGTCTGCTCTGTGTTCTGATAACTGGTGATTGACAGGGTTCAGTGGTTCAGTGATTCAGAGTTTGGTTGTTTTATGCTTCAATGATCTGTTGTGGAAATTGAATGAATTGTGGTCTTCAGATTGTAATGTTGTGCTTCAGGAATATTCAAGTCTGAAAATGTATGAAAGGTGATACCTGAAGAAAAGAAGATTGTAGGTCAGCACCTACGTACTAGTATCTTGGCTAGTACAAGAACAAAGGGGGTTGGAGCTCCCTTCCAAGGAAGTTTGGAGAACGAGAGAAGGTTGTAGCCTTCTGCAGGTTGTAGCCTGCGTACTGGTATAAGGCTGCACCAGTACAAAAGATTGTAAACTGAAGTTTCTTAAAGAAAGATAGAGATAACTTGCAGCAGGTGGTTTTCACCCACATTGGGTTTCCACCTTATATCTTGGTGTTCATGTGTGTGACTTTTGATCCGTTCTGTTATACTGCATCTGCTTACTGTTAATGTGCTGAATAATGTCCTGATGAACTTAACTGAAGAATAAGCTAACTAAGTTATGAGTTTTCTGCTTATACGCTGTTTTATTTAGTCACAGTAGCGTGTACACGCTGTTTTACTTAACTAAAGTAGCGTATATGTTTCTGAGCATTGAAAAGGTTTGATTGATCTGATAATACTGATTCACCCCCCCTCTCAGTATTATTTCCAACAAATTAGTACGACACCATATCACAAATATATCAACTCATACTTGAATATCACAACCATAACCATCTGCATAGGCCAATCCAAATTAGCACGATACATATAACATCAAGATATTAGCTGAAATTACCATAATCATCATGCATATGACCACAATGCATTTAACAATAAGTTAACTATCATGCATGACTAATTGACACATGTGCATATGACCGCATTGATGAACTAGCATCTATCATGCATGTAACCACAACAGCAATAGAATGGCAGGAATTCATATAACCATAATGTATATAAAAACCATTAACCATCATGCATGTATCCCAAACATACAAACCTTTATGAAAATATTCTTTTTACCCCGAGGTCCAGTGTTGCAATCTCACTCTGATAATCTACATCACCTGCTCCATCTCAACCAACATATCAGCATCATGATGACACAAACTGCATAATGGCCACCATGATGCAGGTCTAAACTACTATGCATGCATAAACATATGCATTTATCCCATCCAGTCCAAGAGATTGAACCTGGAAGATCTAATACCACCCTATGGTATCAGTTATCACCAAAAGAGAAAGAAACTCTCTCTGATACCACCCTGTAATCACCCCCCCATTGTTTACCCAGATTCACAAGCTCGTCAGGGTAAACATGAGACAAGAATCACTATGACATGACCTAACCTCCCAGTTCTAGTTAGGGAAGTGGGGCATACAAAATGACCACAAACAGATATTTTACAAGGACTACAGATCACCCAGGAGCTGAGTAACCACCACTGATATGGACTTCCATGTGGTTATGAGGCTATAACCACACTAACATGCTTGCCTCCATGCGTTTATGGCCTAAAATCCTCAGTTTGAGCATGTGGTCCCATATTTGTCCCAGCTTTTTAGGCCAACCTCCATACTATTGCCCAGAATTTCTTGAGACTTTCCAGAATCATTCTTAACATGATGAGAAATATAAACATTCAATCTAAAATCAAAAACTTGACCTAGACTACCTAGAACGTAGTAGACATTTCATTAAATAAATGGAAAACATGTAAGCTACAGGTCGTCAATGCATATCTAATCATACTAGTTTGAGATTTGTTTGAGATTCACCAATAAGGCTCTATGCCCTCTCCACATAGTTGCAAAGACACTTGTTAGTCCATATATTATCCAACCATTAGATAACTAAACAAATCATGACTTGATCCATATATAACATACATCATGTAACCAGAAAATAACCAGCATAGAAACCATGGATACTTAGCCATAATATTACTAACATAATCACTACAAATGTTCATAGATCACAATAGGAAAAGGTCATTTATTAAGTTATGAAAATGGCAACCAATTTAGGTACTTCCACGTACCACCCGACCATAGATTGGGTAGAAATAAATCTCTCTTTATGCCAATCACCCCCACACCATATTTGAGACATGAATGTGGGATCTCATGGAATAAACCAAGACAAACCAATCAGGGCTCTAGAGGCCAAACCACCTCAACCCTCAACCACATTGATTCCACCTCTACGATCGGACATCACTACCTCAACCACATTGATTCCACCTCTACGATCGGACATCACTAACACCAACTAGATTATCTCTACCCAAGTTGTCCAAGGCTCCAAGAACTAGTAACTCAACCCACATCCTTTTAGGGCTCTAGAGCATTTGTCCAATCCAACTCTAGGGACTAATAACTCAACTCAATAAGGGCTCTAGAGTGCTTGTCCCAACATAGGCTCCAAGAATAATAACTCAACCCAAATTGTTCCAGGGCTTCCAGAGTGTTTTTCCCAACCCACATACATAAGGAACCTAAGCACCAATTAAAAACAACAACAAGTGGAAAAATCCACAACACCATGGCTATCCAGGAAATGGAAATGCAAGGCTAAAACCCATTATCAATCCAAGCAAGTCTCCCTGTCAATGATAGTACATAACCATAAAATCACATGCATATACCATGCATCCAGAAATCAGCAAGGAAATCACACATGCAACCTATTACCTGCAAAATAATCCAGTTGCAGTTGTTGATCCAACTGTTCCCTTGTGCTAACCTACTTTACTTTGTCTCCTTTCTCCAAATCCAATGTATGCCAAAATGCTTCAAGAATGCTCTAAGTGTGCAAGAGTATGAGAGAATGAAAGAATAAAATGAGAGCTCCAAAACTGAACTGGAAAAAGTTTAAACCAGCAAAAGTCATGAATTGATCCTTAGAAGCCTTTTTATCATTGAGGCCTCTAGTTTCTTCATTTTACTCCATTTTTCCTTTAATTCCCTTATCATGCACATTTGTCTCTCTTCACCTTCATTTTCTCCTATTTTCCTTTATTCTCATAAATAAAATGTCAATTATTGCCTCTTTACCTTTTCCAATGCCTTTGCCAATTTCCATAGCCATAAATAAACTAAAAGTGATCCCCACTATAATATATGCCCACCATTCAACTTGGAATACGTGACCCGTGACCTTGGTATTATATTTTTTTTAAATGGAAAATTAACCTAGGGTTGTTACAAACCCATCCCCCTTGGTGGAACATCATCCTCGATGTTTTATGACACCTATGACTAGAAAACCCTTGAAAATAAAACATACTGCCTATCATTTACTAGAGCTTTATAACATAACTTATTATGGTGTTTACAATAACAACCACAAATACTTATGCACATTTTCTTCAACCAGCAAATAATCATATTGTCTATGGAGCTTTATAACCACAAGTCGATACAGTGTTTACAATAATATACATATGCACATTTTCTCTAACCAACAAATAAAAGGATATGATGCCTACATCAGTCAACAAGGGAATCCAGAGGCTCACGCCTCCACCCTCAAAAGTAGTACCAGTATTCACCTCCTTTCCAAGAAGTCTAGAATCCACTATCAAATTCAAACCTCCATCCAATGTCTAGCACTATGATCCTTGTGCTACTTTTTCTCTCAATGAACAGTTACTGACTGATTATTCTAGGGCACACTCCCAATGTGCTTTTGATTCCATCTAGTAATGATAACGACCAAAATAAATTCATTCCCCGACCTTCGCTTCTCTGTTACATGGTCCCTCGGGAAATCCGGTCACCCCCTTCCGTGCAATCACACAAATTCCAAGTTCCGTTGGCATCCCCTTCTCTGCTACATAGTCACTCGAGTGATCCAACCCTTGGCAAGGTTTCCTCACAACAGAAGATCCAAAAACGAAGGCATATCCTTGTCTCAAAACCATCATACTAGTCATAGCATTATCATGGAAATCAATGGACATTATCGGGTACTAGTGTCCCACAATGGCCCTACTCCTGAAATTTTTACGAACATAATTTTGCATGTTCCAATTCCTTTATTTTTTTGTTGATGCTACTAATTCTCTGGTAGCCAATTCCAACCACCCAAACCTGGGAATTTATGTGCTTTCTTGTACCAAGCACATAATTTCCATTAGATTCAAAGGAATAAAAATAAATTCAGATCATACCTCATTGGTGGTCTTCAATAAGGTACACCTACAATTCAGTTTACTTCCTATCACAACAAGACAAACTGGCTCTTTGATCAAATCATCATGTATAAACTTATCACATCTGGTTAGCTCAAACTCAACCATCATGCTAATACCAAGCATGTTGCCCTACAACTATTCATACATGTCAATCACATGTTCCAAACATAAATATATCATGCATATAAATTTGAAATCAACCTTTACCCATACTAATAGCCATGTCATTATCTGCATTCAACTCATAGTGATTAGTCATGATGCTACAACTATCACCCACTTGCACTCAAGTGCATATCAGTTGTCTCAACACATATTTTGTTAGTACAACCATCTTAAAAGGTGACCATTCCTTCTTGCAATCTTATGGACACATACTCATATCATGCAACTAATCAAACATTCAAACAACCTGTAAACATAACCCCTTACTATCCATGGTCCACACTAGGGTAGAAGGAGGCAGCTACTATAATGGTTTGATCTCCAAAGCTCCACTAAATTTAACCACACTTGCCAAAACTTGATTTTCAGTTCTCATACCCTTTGTACTTGAAAATGTACCACATAATCATGTCACTTTTCCATTCTGTAGATTTCAGTTCAGGGTTTTAAAGGGAGTAATATGAGTTGTAGTCCACTACTCTGCTCTTCATTCCTAATCTTTTGTTTCGTGCAAACATACCATGCTAGATAAACCAAATATATGACATAATCACACTCATAACTCAATGTATCTTAGGGGAGGCTATCACATATCCACAAGTCAGTCCATATTAGTATGACACGTTATCAAAAATATATCAACTCTACTTGAATATCTTAACCATAACCCTCTGTATGGGCCAATCCAGATTATTACGATACATATAAAATTAAGATCCTAACTACAATGACCACAATCATCATGCATATGACTACAATGTCTATAACAACAAGTTAACTATCATGCATGACTAACTGACACATGTGCATAGGACCACACTGATCAACTAGCATCTATCTTGCATGTAACCACAACAACAATAGAATGAAAAACATGCATATAACCATTGTGTATAGAACAACCATTAACCATCATACATGTATCCCAAACTTACAAACCTTTATGATTATATTCTTTTACACCATGGTCCAATTCTACAACCTCGCTCTGATAAGTTGCATCTCCTGCTCCTTCTCAGCCAACATATTAGCATCATGATAGCACAAACTGCATAATGACCACCACAATGCATGTCTAACCTACTTTGCATGTATAACCATATGCATTTATCCCATCAGTCCAAGTGTTTGAACCTAGAAGCTCTGATACCACCCTATGGTATCAGATATCATCCAAAGAGAATGAAACCTGCTCTGATACCACCCTGTAGACACCCCCCCCCCCCCCCAACATTTACCAAAATTCACAAGCTCATCATGGTAAACATGTGACGCGTGTCACTATGACATGACCCGACATCCTAGTTCTATTTGAGGAAGTGGGGCCTACAAACTGACCAAAAACTTACATGGTACAGGGACTACAGATCACCCAGTAATTGAGCAACCATCCTAGGTGGTCAATCCTTGAGTTGGAACCTTGTTTCTATAACACCCTCCTCCCACATTTACCCAAGTTAATCGGTCCACTAGGGTAAACATGTGATGAGAGGCTACTATGATTTGATTCAAATCCCCATGTATATTTCAGGAAGTGGAACCAACAAAACCAAACCAATTTGACGTTTCACACATGCTACAGAACCATCAGGAGCCAACCAACCCTTCCAGGTGACCAACCCCTTAGGCAATTTGACATTTCACTGATCTGGACCCCTAGACACTCCCATGGAAAGCCATGCATGCGAATGAGGCCTTCCAAACACTCCCACAGGAAGTACATGCCAACAACTATGGATTTTTATAGCTAGCTCTGAGCCAGTGACCCCGGATATTGTTGGGTTGTGTTATATTCTTTCCACGACTAGCACCCCTAGTAAAGGTGTTGTTGGTAAAGGTGGAGACTTCGAAGAATATTGCAGATGCATTGAAAAAATATATGAGCTCTAAGAAGTTTTGTTGTTGTAGAGAAATAATGGGCATTGCAGGGCTGGATAAATGACTAATCTCTCATGTGGCCCCCTGTGGAAAGAAACCAATAAGTGGGAGAATGTTAGGTTGTGTTATATTCTTTCCACGAATAGCACCCCAAGTTAACCAAGGGATTGGGGGGGGTGGAACCCCCCCTTGTTGTGTCGATTGCACAGCGGAGGGGGTTTGAGGGGGGATGGTTAGCCCCCCTCTATGGATTCTGGGGCAGCGCCCCAAGGAAATATTTTTTGGACCCTAGGGCAGCTTTGGGGATAAGAGCCCATATTTTGGTCCAATTTTGTAATCCAAATGTAAAGACTCTACATTTTGTGGGCACAGAGCGCGTAGATGTTAAAGATTCATAGGGTTGTCCACCCCTATTTTGATAATGTAATGTCGGTTGTAGGAGATCTACCCATGGTCCGTGAACCATGGGTGTTATCACTCATATTTTCCCTTAAAAGTTATCACAAGAAGGGACACTCTGAGGTAACCACAAACCAAATTTTTAAGTACAGAATCTAGCCAATCTGTACTCAGAGAGGGCTCTCTCTTTATGTTTTAGCTTTGTTTTGTAAGATATTAGGCTAGCTATGAAAACTTGGGGGGTTTTGATTTTGTTTGGTGGTGGAATCCGAGATAAGATGGATAGAACAAGGTATTTCAGGCCATTGGGCTATGAAGTCAACTGAATGATGGCTTAACTGGATCAGGTTGATATAACAAAGGAGAAATTTCGCAGGGCAAGATATCCAAACAAAAGGCAAATGATAGTTTCGAATGGGTGAAATGGTCATGAACAGGGAGGAAGGGCAACTAAAAATCCTTCAACAGGGTCCAAGATGAGGGAAAGTGGGTGCTCATCAACAAAAATCAATTAAGTATTCTTTGTTAAATGGTCACAGTGATAAACTATGAAAGCAGGGAGAAACTAAGAATTCCCTACCTATAATAGCCTAGAAGAAAACATTAAAAATATAAACAATTTTAAAGACAGAATGCAGTAAAGCTCTTTCTGAAATATAACTTTTCATTTATCATTCAGATATGAAACACATATGAATATTTATTAAACCAGAAAAACTGTAAAAACACAAGATATAGAATACTTATTTGTTTCTCGTTTGACACAGGTATCCTGTAAAAGTCCTTTGCTTTATTACTTTGTTCTAGCCAGCCATACAAAATTTGTTCAACAGCACTTCAATTCCAAAAGTAAATTGTCTACAGAAATGTCTAAGAATCCACACCTAATACTTTGAATAAGGAAGTATTTATACAAAAGTTACATCAAAATATCTCATAACTAAATGAGATTTATTCTAGGAAAACTAAATATCTTTTTACATGAATATAGAGACAGATGGTCTCAAATATAGAAACAGAAAATGAACTGATTGTGCTATCCCTGTTTTCGTTGAAGAAGCTAGAGGTATGCTCTATGAATCTGCATCCTTCTGTTGTGCTAGTAATTATGTGCCAGATATCTAATTTGATCTTTCTAACTGATACTCTTTCACCTGTAACTGATACACTTTACCTGTTTTCCAGCTTTCATCCTTTTTACCAAAATTTACTGTGGTAATTATTTCTATTTACCTCATTTTTTACCATGGTAATTTTATAGGATGTCATTCATGTTGGTCCACCAATCATCTCTTGGTATTCTTGTTCTGGTCAACTTCCTGTAAATCTCATCATCTTCAGTATATTTCACAAAATTGGGTTGCACTGGGAATAGGTGCTTTACTTCATGTTCAATGTAAAAAAGGTTCTCCAAACCATCATAGAGAACTTTCCCTGTGGGCAATGCCTTGACTGTAGATGAACTAGCTTGACTGTCAGCCTGCTTATGTAATTTATCAATGTAGTCAAGTTGAACCATTAGTTTATCATTGATAACTAAAGGACTTGGGAGTCATTTACTCCTTAAGATGTCAAACTTTCTCATGAATTCATCTATATCCTCCTGCATACTTTGACATCTTCTCTCTAAGCCTTGCATTAAGTTCCTTTTTGTCAGAACTTTCTTCAGTTCAAGGATAGTAGCAGTCCTATCCTAAATTTCTAGTTGCTCCAATTGTTTCCTGTTTTTGCTGTTTAGAAAATTTATTAACCTGATAGCTTCCTCAGGTTTCCCACCTAGTTCTACTCTGGTCCTTTCAATTTCTTCAAGAGCAAGCTTTACCAAATCAATTTGTTCAAAAATAATTTGAATGGATGACCAAATATCATTGATGGAATCAATGATATTGGTCCACAATATCTTCAAAATCTCTTCTAAAGGCTTGTCAAATGTCAGGTCCTTTTCTAATGCTTTTATTTGCTCTGTCATGCTCTAATTTTTCCTTCTTTCCTCTGCATAATTTATTTTTGACAAATCATATTTCTGCTCCATGACAGTGAATTTCTCTTTCACTTTCTGCAGCTCTGTCACTAGGAGTTTCATTTCTTCCATGGACTTAATTAAGTCCTCTGTGCTCTCTGTAGAAGTTCCTGCCTGTGATGTACCTATTGCCTCTATGGGTGCAGTTGTTGCAAAAGGAATGTTTGGTGCTAAATCAGTTGCCAATGTAGAAGGGACTGCTATTGAAACAATTGGCACTACAATTTGAGGTTGTGTGGTCGACTCACTCTGCCTGGATTGTACTGATTTCTCTAATTCCTGCTCTATTTCCTTCAGTTGTTTGTTTAACTTAAGGACCAAGTCCATAAGTTCTTCCTCATTTTTCTTCTCTATTACATCAGCAGTCTAAGGGTGAATGAGGGGTGGCAACTTCAACTATTTTCTAAGTGTAGCTATGTCTTCATTCTTTTTCTTGATTAAACTTTATGCTGCTTTCACATCCTTTGGGTCATGACCCAACTCAATTACTAATTCTTCCAATGATTTTATCCTGTTATCTTTCACTTTTGAGGAGGCTTTCTCCAACTGCAATTGAGTTGTAGTGTTGCTCAATAAATTTTGCAATCTATGAGCCATCATTGCTTTGCTAGTCAGAGCTGAATACACCATCTCACCCGTTTTCTTGTGTAGTTCAATATGGTCTATAGGGTGTATGTCTTTAGCCAAAACCACAAAATCAGTTTTGAGGTAATCTGCCAAGGATTTTGGCTGTTGCACTGTGGGTTTTAAGAAACTCATTTGCATTTTGCCTTCTTTGATGTCAAAGGCTGACATCAATCTGGTTTGGTTTGAAGGGGCCATTTTTAGATACTGAGCACAGGCTTGGGCCTTTAGTTTCTCATTGTTTGTCTTCATTTCCTTAAACTTCCCCTTTATATCTATAATTTTCTTAGAAGAAGACCTGAGAGATGCAACTTATATACTCTGTTGTCTTTCTAGCTCTTGCCTTTGTGAACTTGAGGGTGTCCCACCTGTTGGGAATGTATGCAAACTATATGTTCCTTCCTTTCTCATGCTTTCTGTAGTTTCATCTATGAACTCCTCCTATGAATAAGGATTCAACCTTTGCCTCTTAGCAAAGGTTTGATCTATAGGTCTACTTGAAGGGGTAGCTAATTCCCTATCTCTTTTCAAATTATTTTCCTCATTTAGAGGAGTCTGCACAACTGGGGGATTTTCCATATTTGTAGGAGCTAGGTGTGGCTTTGGTGGAGCTCTTTCTTCAGAGATTTCAGGCTGCTCTGTTATCTCTCACTGTTCTGATACTTGTGGTTGTCCTATTTGTTCTGATGTAGGGACACTAGCTTCCTGTGTTTGTCCCTGTGATGGTTCTGGAGAAGTTTCAGTTGGTCTTTGGGAGGACTCTGTATGCACCTGCACAAAAAATTCCAGGTCAAGTCTCTTGTCCAAATCTTTCATCACATTCTCAACTTCAACTTTATCACTATCTTGCTCTATCAATGTCCCTTCTCTCCATTCATTCATATTGGCATGTTGTTCTATTTCAGGGATTCTTTGATGGATGTAGGGTGACAACATATGTTTTATCCTCCTGTCACTGATGAAACCATTGGGGTCATAATTCCAAGCAAAGCTTTTCTTTACTCTCATTGTTGTTTCTATGATATCTTTTTCTCTTTTCCCTGCTTCTCTATTGTTGCACACAAATGGGCCTAAGTGGAATTTGACCCTCAACTGGGCTTTCTTCTTTGCCTTGGTGAAATGAATTTGGTTAGAGTTTAACATTTGCCTGTAATATTCTAGGGCAAACAATCTCATAGGAACATATTTAGGCAGCTTGAAAGGAGGGAGTTCACAACCATAGATTCGGAGCTCAGTGTGATTCTGGTACAAGTACCAGTCACCTATCTTGTACTGCTTTGACAGTTGAAGGATTCTCTTGATATTATCACTGATTCTTGGGGGAGGATGTCCTGTCAGCATGGTGGTTACATGATAGACAAATTGATCTATGAATTCATTGTATGAATAGGGAGAAGTGTATGAGTAATGGAAGATGGAAGTCCAGAAAATGATTGATTTGGAATTACCTCTGGTATCAAGCTTATTCACAGAGAATGGGAATTTTTCAATTTGGTAATACAAGAAGAGGTGATACAAGATGGTGGAATACTTGAACACTCTCTCATTTTCCAATATCATGAACTGATCATAGATTTTGTCAGTTATGAATGCAGCATAGTCATACTTGGCAGTAGGGGGCTGGCCAGGGGTGAAGATAGTCATATAAGCAAAGGTCATTTCATCCACATATTCATTGGTTGTGAAACCAAGAATACAGGCAATCATGGTAATAATATCCCTCCCTAAGCTTGTAAAAGCACCTGTCATGTAGGGTGGATGGTTTTCTGAAATGTATTGTTCTAACATGAACATTTGGCAAACTCTGGCGATCTCTGAGCTGGATAGTATGGAAGATTTGTCAAGTAAATCAGCAATAGACAGAGGGGTAAGGTTCTGACCAGGTTGCAACTGCAATATTTCATTGATGGAGTCTACCATAATGGTAAAAAGGATTTGTTGGTCGAGGGAAACTAGAGTTCTGAGATTAGGCTTATAAATTGCATGGCACTGGTGAACAATGTCTGGGAAAATGTGCACAGAAGGGAATTGGTATTTTGGGAGATTTGATTCCCACAGACCAATATTGTCAACATTATTGAGGTAAAGGTCCTGGTATTTACAATGCAGTCTCAAGGGGGAGTCATCAAATGTGAGGTCTTTGATTTGGAAGTCCCTATTAGCTAATGGAAGGTAATCCAAGTCTCTATGGGGAGCATTGATTGGAGCCACATTGAGGACCACCGGGGTTTCCATTTCTGGTTCTTGTGGATTCAGCAAAGAAAATGAGGCTTTTTTGAGTGAAAAAGATCTAACAGAGGTCCTGGGAGTCTTTAATTTTAAGTCCGGAAACTAAATTACAATGGAATCTTGGGTTTCAACTTAATTGCAGCAGAAATTTAGCATTTGACAGGGTTTCTGGGAGAAACTGGTAAATACCTGTATTTGAGCGACTGGCAATGGTGTACTAGTTGACTGGAAGTATTCCGTAGACTGGAGCGACGTCGAGCAGCAATTTTCAGGGTGGTTGATGATTTTGATAGGAGTTGGTCAATTTTCTATTTACTGGTTGCAGGCATGAGTTTTTTAGAATAAGGACGAAAAATGGATTTTAACTTTGTTTTTATGCAAAGTCAAAGTTTTTGGCAGGTTTCGTGACACGGACGAGTTGCACTAGCAGGATGATTTGACTTTCTTGTCGTTTGTGGGGAGGTGGTAAGTGGGTTTCATCGCACCGCTTATGGAGGGTAAGTGGTATTTGGGGGGAGCCGCGCAATTCCATATGTTGCTCGACACGTAGCATCGGCACTATTCACAAAAATGCTCACATCGCAGACTAAATGTCGGCCAAAAGGCCCATGAGATATGCGTGATGGCCGTAGGATCTAATGGATCCGATCAGCTGGTGATCGGGATGCTGAGGTGACTGTTGTATAACAGGGGTGTGCCCAATATTAATTAAAAGACTTAATCGTATCGGGGGCGATTTTATTGGTTGCGGAGTTATTAATTAGTCCTGATGACTTACTTAATTCTAATTATTATGGCAGGGTGGTGGGGTTCTTAATTAACTACAGATTAGCTAATTAATCTCGTTTATTATTTGATTTACGGTTATATTTAAGCATCAGGGCGGGATATGTAAAAATTTGGGGTTTTGTATAATATAATAATACAGGCGTGGGTAATGTCGTTTTATTCGGTAATTACATAACATTAGTGGTTAATATGAACAAATGAATGGGAAAGCGCTAAGTATAATGTTTTCCAAAAATGTATTTCATCATACAACACTTATACCTTAGGCTAATGATGTATGAGGTTTTATATGGAAAATGTTTTAATTTCCCTAGGTAAAATAGGATTTTACTTAGGAAAAGCTTTATTAAGGGAGTGAATGACTTTATGAAGGGGTAATTGTTGATGAAGGGGACTTAAGCACTTTAGGTATTCCAAATTATTGGTGCAAGGGTCTGGTCCCTCCAATAGTCAAAGAAATGCTCTGGACCCCTCTTACTTTGGCAATTACCTTTGGCACTTAGGGGAAATTAGTGAAAATTTAAGGGAAATGAGTAGGCTTTGAATGTTGATTTGCCTTCCATGTGATACATGCCCTTGTCTAGTGATGAAAGTAACAATATTTAAGCTTTAAACTTTAACCATTCACCACACATTTATTCTGCAACCATCATCTACTTACCCTACCTACTTTGTCCTAGCATTTTCACTTCTTTATTAGGGTGCACTTGGACTGGAAAACCCTTTTCACACTTTCTTTTCTTTTACATAGGGATATCTATCTAAATCTACACTTATTACATCCAAGGGCTCAAATTATACTGTTGAGATCCTTTTTCACTCTACCTATCTACTTATTTGCCAAGATTAAAATGTTTGGTCAGTTCTTTATTCTCTATTTCTAAAACATGAAATTGAAAATATGAACTAGTCAAGCTTAAACTATTTGACTACTCATGAATTGTGGCATAGGTGACAAGCTGCACACAATCTTTTATTATGCAAAAGTAAATAGTAGTGGCATTTAGACTTACACACTTTCATGGTCTTTTCTTTTTGTTGGGGTTCATTTTCTTTCATTTTTTTTACCTTTCTTTATTCTTTTTACCCTTTTATTATTTTTCTAGGGTATACCCTCTTTACATTTTTTAATTTTTTGTTCTTTCACAAGTACGAAAAACATTTGCAACAAGCAAAGGTATGAACGTATTTCAGAGTTAAATCAAGTCAATCATGATATATGACACCTATTGGTATAGGGGCATAACGGTGGCTCCACTTGGGGATGGCTTTCCCTGGTGGAATGTCAAGAATAGTAGATCAATGGCCTTCTGAACATATCTTGATTATGCTTTGTAATCTTCCTCTTGCCTGATGCATTATTTGTATGTATGACAGTAATTCTTCTGAAGCTTAGGGCCTTTTCTTCGGGCTTCAACTTCACAATTTTACCATCCAATCAACACTGAACATTACAAAGGATATAATATGTATTGTTAGAAATCAGAGTTAAAAACTAGGATCAAAATAGTGTTTCAACACCCGACCATTGACTGGTCCTCCTTCAAGTTCTGCACCATCTAACTCTTTAAGGAAATATGCATTGTTTCCTCTGAAAGCATATATTACATATGGTCCTTTCCACAAGAAGTCAAAGTTCCCATGTTTTCCTTTGTCCTCCCTTCTGGAATCCCATCTTAATACTTTGTCTCCTTGATAGAAATCTTCTGCTTTAGTCCTTCTGTCAAAGATTTTCAGGAGTTTTTCTTGTAGCACTTGTGATCTTTGTTACACCTCCTCCTTGGTTTACTGCAAATGGATGGTCTGGTTTATCCTTCTCTGTATATCATTTGGTTCCACTTGAGCTTCTTGGAGTAGTTTTATGACAAGAACCCCTATAGATGAGGGAAAAACAGTCTCCATGTCATATACTAGCTCATAGGGACTGGTTCCAATGGATTTTTTGGTTGTAAGCCTGTCTGCCCACAAAGCATTGATCAATTTTTTGTTCCAAGTTTTCTTATTCTCTTCCAATAGTTTTTTGATAATGTTAATTAGACTTTTGTTGGAAGATTCTACAAGTCCATTCCCTTGAGGATAGTAGGCTGTGGAATGACCCAGTGTGATATGATACTTGTTACAGAAATTGATCATTTTCTTTGACTTAAAGGTTGCAGCATTATCTGTGATGATTTTATCTGGGCAACCAAATTTGGACAAAATATTGGCCTCTAGAAATCCTATGATGATAGTGTTTGTGGCTTGTCTGGAAGGAATGGCTTCTATCCACTTAGTAAAATAATCAGTTGTAGTAAGTATCCATTTATGTTGGCCAGAAGAGGGTGTATGAATTTCTCCAATGAAGTCAAGACCCCAATTGTTGAAAAGGTTTCTCATTGGAAATGGGTTTCAATGGTAAAGGTAACAATTTTCTTTTTCCTTCAAATATTTGGCATTTGTGGCAAGAAGTTACAAATTTATTTACATCTGCAAACAAGGTTGGCCAATAAAATCCAGCTCTTAGAATTTTTTCAGCAATTGACTTCCAATAGAGGTGTCCACCACAGTCCCCTGCATGAAATTATCAGAGAGCCTTGTCAGATTCTTCTTTCAATAAAAAACTTAACAAAATGCAAAATAAAGAATTATCTAAGATGCAAAATTTTGAAGACTTCATTTTCAAAAATCTATTCTTGGTTCTGGATAACCTTGGAGTAGCCTGCAGGTTTTGTAACACATAAATAATATCAGCATACCAAGGTGAATCTAAAAAGGCCTGGCTGATCTGTGGAGTCACCATCTCCTGCTCGTTATCCAGCTCTACAATGAGATTTATGTCTAGGGCTTGACAGTTAGTTTCTGCCATGAGTTTAGCTAACCTATAATTAGCTTAGTGGGTTTTATCTCTAAATCATATTCTAAAATAGTAGCTATCCATTTTCCTCTTTTTCCATCAACTCCGTCCTGAGTTAGGATGTCTTTGACTACTGCATTAGGAACATAAGCCACTATATGAGAATATAAAATATAGACCCTGAAATCTTTAAGAGCTTTTACCAATGCAAAAGCTTGTTTCTCCATTATTTTGTATTTTAATGATGCATCTCTAAGAGCTTTACTAAAAAATGCTATGGGTTTTTCACATCCTTGATCATCTTTTTGTAGTAAAACTGCAGCTATGGTGTGTTCTAATGCAAAATAAAAAATGATGAAGTCTTTATCAAACTATGGGCTTATGAGGACCGGTGTTCTTGTCAAGGCTATTTTAATTTCTTCAAATGATTGTTTAGCCTCAATTGTCCAATTAATGGTTGAATCCTTCTTTAACATGTTATTTAATGATCTAATGAGTTCAGCTAAGTTAGAGATAAACCTTCTTAAAAAATTAATCTTTCCTAAAAATGCCTGTAACTCTTTAATGTTTCTGAGAGAGGGAATTTGTAAAATAGCTTCAATCCTGGAGGGATCAATTCAGATGCCATCCTTAGAAATGATGTGACCTAACAGTTTTCCTTCTTCTAATCCAAACAAAGACTTCTTTGGATTTAAAGAAATACCATACTTTCTGTGCTTTAAAAAGACTTGCCTGAGATGCTCCAAGTTCTGCTGATCTAATTTAGAAAAAACAGTGAGATCATCAAGATATATAACAAGAAAATCATGTATTTTCTTTGCAAAGGCAATGTCCATTGCTATTTGAAAAGTTTCTCTTGCATTTTTTAGTCCAAAGGGCATTTTAATGTACATGAAGGTACCCCATGGTGTTGTGAATGTTGTTTTCTCTTGGTCATCAAGATGAACTAAGATTTGGTTATAACCTGAAAACCCATCTAACAGTGAGATTCTAGAAGAACCAACTACCCTTTGCAATATATGGTCCATTTTGGGTAAAGGATAGTTATCTTTAAGAGAAACTTTTTTCACATTTCTTAGGTCAACACATAATCTTATTTCACCTGTTTTCTTTCTTGTAGGTACCAGATTAGATACCCATTCTGAGAATCTGATAGGGGAAACAATCCCTGCTTCATACATGCGTTTGATTTCTTTCTCAATTGATGGTAATAGCACAGGGTTAATTCTTCTGAGTTTTTGTTTAAAGGGCTTTTGATTTTCTTTCAGAGGTATAGTGTGTTGGACGATAGAGGTGTCGTAGGATTTCAAATCTTCATAACTCCAAGCAAAGACATCCTGGAATTCCCTCATAAGTTCAACATACTTTAGCTTCTGATTAGGAGGTAATGATTTTGACAATTTTATCAATTTGGGATTATCCTATGTTCCTAAGTTATACTCTTCGATATCCGCCTTTAAAGGCTCCATTTTAGGTTTCTTTGGAATGTCATTAGAGTCAAACAAATATTCTAGAGGAGTCAATCCTTTGGGTAGATGATTGTCTTTTAGGTTGATAACCTCGGTTTCTTCTTCAATTATTTCATCTAGGTCCATTTGTCTCAGATCTTGAATTTACTTTTGTGTGAATTTGGTAGGGTGAAGCATATTTATTAAATTCTCTTCTGAAATGTTAATTTCTACGTCATTTATTTAATTAGAACTAGTAACTGTATCAACATCTACTTTGAGGTTAGAAAATTCCTCATCTAATGTTAAAAAAATATTGATCTGCTTGTCACTATCAAAAACCTGCCAGTTCTTAAGATTATCAGGGATGGCTGGTCTGTGCCTAATAGGTTGAAAAGGTAATTTGCAGGTGTTGGCAAACATGGCCAGGCTGTGGGCTTGCATGTTATGGTTTCTAGGAATAGTTGCAAGCTAGGTTTCTAAAAAAGTGTTGAGGATTTCTATGACTGTTCCTCTATAATATCCTAGTCTAGAATCCCTGGTTGAGTAAGTTCCTTTAATCTGTTTAACTATTAATTATGAATCTCCCATGATGGACACCCTTATAGCTCCTAACCTTTTAACAAGTTTAAGACCTAACAAGAGAGCCTCATATTCTGCCAGATTATTGGTGCATCTAAAATTTAATCTATAGGCATGGCCTTCTGCATGATCGTTTTCTAAATTGTACACCCAAACTCCTGATCCTACTCCTAGTTTATTTACCGGTCCATCAAACTCTAAATGCCAAAGGATTTCATGTTCATAATTTGTTTCTAGGGTAGTGGGAACTTGTTTAACCATGGCATTTGGGTTTTCATTGTCATATGGTTTTTCTTTGTTATTTGATATTTCTTGAATATGAACAATTGATTTTTCTTTTTCAATTTCTTTTGGTTCTGCTGCTAAAACATCTAAAGTATTTGAAGGGTTGGATTCTGCATTGTAAAGAATGAAAGAATCCATATCAAAGTGTACTGAGTAGATGGGGAAATTTTGGGGTTTTCCCTAACTAATTACTACATATTTCATCAATGTTTCTCTATATAGTTTCTTGGGTTATCCAAAAACCGATATAGTGGCATATGACATATCCAGTTGAAGAGATACCTGAAGCTTAGCACCCCAGGATCTTGACAAAAGCATGCCATAGTTGGGTGGTATATCAACTACCACTATGTCCATTAATATTGTTTTTGCAGGATATTGAACCAATGAAACACACAAGTCTTTTATCAATCCTAAACATCTCACTTGGCTGGAATCAAAAGAAAACAAATCTTTGTATGGTCTAGTGATGTCTAGGTCTAGCTTTTCCATCACAGATTTGGGCATAAGATTGTGAGATGCACCAGAGTCAAACATGACATTATGAAGAATCTTATCATGTATGTTTAGGCTAACATAGAAGGGAGGAATTCCTCCTCCCAATGGTTTCCCATTCACTTCTGGGCCAAAGATTAACTCGCGTTGATCATCATAAAGATTAATTGAGTCTTCAGTTCAAATAATTTTCAGTGATCTATTGATTTGAGTCTGGTAAACATCATGTTTAGCTAATTCAGATAATGTGTTATCACAAAATCAGTACTAAGGGCTGCAACCAAGCAAGATTTCATGTAACTCTTTCAACCAGACTTTAGACTAAGGATTAGCCTCCTTAGTCAGAGAGGGCTCTCTCACAAACTTTTGATAAAAATCATTCACAACAACAGATGGCTAACTCTTCTCACATTTATGAAAACAAAGCTGGTTGGACACATATCAAATTGGTCTTCATTGGGCTATGGAGTCTCACACATTTAGTAAACAAAATCACAGTCATTTCATGGAAGTCAAGGCTCTTTGCATCAGATGTTCAAACATATTTCACATAAACCACAGCTTGCCAAACATATAGGAAGTCAGAGCATTAAAAATGAATTCTGAGTGATTATGCTATAACAAGGCTGTAAAAGAACATTAAGAGAATAAACCACCATCATATTTGAACAATATAATCCATTGAGAATCTTGAGAAGAAACAACCACTGCTTTACTATTACTGTAATAAGTCTTTACATTGGCCCAAATAAACTCTGCTTTTGTATAAAATCTCCAACCCTGAATACATAGATGATCTAGCCATATATAGGAATATGCTTCTAACTACCTGGAGCTTCCTCCTCCAGCAAGAGGGGAGCTCGACTCTACCTATGATGACACCTACTAACCTTTAACTAACTAATAATTACAGCTGACTATTCATTGACAGCGCTGGAATCCTAAAACAATTAAAACTCTACTTCTACATCATGCTGGAAGTAGCATTTAGGTGCTCCTACGAGGAAAAGGAGAGAACAGGTTCGTCCTCTGACAAATGGCTTCTTTAAGTTTGGCTGTGACAGGTGCCTGTAGTTGCTTGCTGGCCTTTAATATAACATGTTCTCCAACACCCTGAAATATAGGAAACTGTTCCTGATTGTCGGTCTTTGGTTTGCCTCAACATATTCGAATCCAAAGAAACGTGCCTTTTATCTTTGATTACTCAAAATAGCATAGGCTGCCACGTCTTAGATGTGCTGGCCATTTTTCCATGTGCGAAGACAACACCTTTCAATCGATTGGCTGATTTGTCAATCATAATAGGTTAACTGAACTGTAACATGCAGCTACAGCAGTTTCGTAGCGCGCTACGAAACTGCTGTGTATTTGCATCATACACATTCTCATCATTTCTCTACATTCTTGCTACTTTCTCCCATATTTCTCTCACAATGCGGTTTCTTGTAATTATTTTGTTCTTCTCTCACAGCTTGGTTATTCTTGTAGAAATCCAAATCTTTTCCAGCACCTTCACAAAAACTATCCTTCTGAACAGATGGTTTTTTCAATTGAACTTCTATATTACCATATTCAGAAGTGTCCTCCTGAGAAAGTCTCTTTCTCTTCAAAGGACTAACCCGTTGATTATTGATGCTTGTTTGCATTCCATCCCTAGGATCAGAAGGCTTTATTGCCTCCTTCTGTAATAGACGAGCTTTCCTATTTTCCTCATAAGATACCCTCAGAACCTGTTCCAATGTAAGGTTTAGATCCTTGGCAATCTTGACACACTCCTTGAATGGCATACGCTTTTGGAGATCATCATTTGCAACACGTTTGAGTAACTCTGTGCGTTGCTCAACACTCATAACCCGAACAGATGTCCATGAACGCTGTACAAAAATCTCAGGTACAGTATATCCAGGAAAAGCACGTGATGCAACAGCTGGCTCTGCAGCACAGAAACAATATTCAAGAGTTTTCCAGTAGGCATCCACTGCCTCCCTGCTAGAGAAGACAAAATCATGCCGCACCCTTGATTGTAGGTCAAAGACATTGACTGTCAATGAAGGAATTGCACGAGGTGCAGGCTCTTCAATGTAAGGTTTGAGCTCCATAGCATATGTCAGAACAGCTTGTGGGACTGTGTTAACATCCTCTATTCCACTTCATCTGACCATCACAAGGCGGAGTAACTTTAAGCGCCTTATTACATCAATGAGCCAAGAGAGACGACCAGTTGCATGCATCTCCATAAGACTGTTAAATTCCTCATCTGGGAGGTCACGCAGGCAAACTCGATGCTTACAACTTTCAACCAAATCTGCAATTTTCTTCACAGACCCAATGACTTGCAGAAACAATTCCAATGGCATCGCTTTAATGACAGTATCCAAAGAAAACAATTTACATGTGCTGTTAGGATTCTTTATGTCGTAACCATATTTTCCTGAGTACAGAGTAGCATTCCAATCTAGTAAGCTGCTCACATAACCCCACAAGAATTGATGCAGCAGTTTCACACGAACCATCTTTGCCGGGATAAAACCATTGGCACGCATTGATTCTGCTCTAACTATTTGACAATCTGAAGGTTCTGCATTGGATGTTCTCTTTTAGGCTGCAATCCTTTGAAAAGGGAGCTTCCTTCATTGTTAAGACTCCGTTGACATCAACAACTAAAGGAGATAAGGCCCAGTCATGATAAGCAACAGGGCGCAAAAATCTTAAGAAGCCTGTCACTCGTGAACAAGGAGGAGAGAATGGGAATGGCCTGACAAACAAATATTTAACCAATAGCTCCACCGCTTCACCTGCCAAAATTCCAGAAAACATATGTGAACAAATCCATCTTTTGGCAAGCCGCACAGTTGGCCCATAAACTGGATACAAACCCTGTAATCCATTCTTTCGTATAGCTGAGTAACTATTTCAAATGTAAAGCCAGAAAGGTCATTCCACAAGTCATCAATTGCGCCCTCCGTCCCCAATATAACAGGCATTCAATCATGAAGCCACGCCAACGCCTTAGAGGAACGTGTAGTCAAAATAGTAAATGAAAAGAATACTCCTCCTTCAGAATCTTGCCATGTGTCATAAGGAGCTACAAAGACAAGGGGTTTTTTATCCTGAAAATGTATATAGAATGGCACAACAGCTGTGAGCGCAAAGTAAAACTACCACTGGAATGTTCCCCTTCAAAGCATATGCAGAGAACGGCAACCTTGACCTCCATTCAACTTCATAATGATTTATATTACCGCTATCCCCTTTTCACACATATATATATATTTATTAATGCATCTCTCAGGCGCAACCTTTTCTTGGAATTTGAAATATCTTCCATTCCATGCCCCTGTCTCACTCTGCTAGTCCGAGATTCATTTGATTTGGATCAGATAAGGACATAAAGGAACAAGGCAATACCAATCGCATAAAGACTGCCAAGGTCATATAATCCTCTTCCTTCAATGGAGTACAGGCCCACATATAACAGCTTGACAAACCTCGTTTCCTGCAGTGTTTCCATCAATTCACCTTAAATATCTGTCATTTCCCAATTTCGTAGCGCAGCCAGTGCAAGGTCAGTGTTTTCGCTACGAAATCACTAAAACAGATGGCGCTGCGAAACTGCTAACGGATTTATGCGCTGCGAAAACACCCTGTCTTTAAGCTAGGCAAAAAAAAAAAAAAATTGGCAACAGACTTTTCAGTGATAACAGCGGCTCCACTTGGGATAGTGTGCCCTTGTGGTGCACTAAGAACCTGCAGCTCCAGTGCCTTATAGAATTTATTTGACAAACAGAAATTTGCTTGACCAGCATGACTGTAGGAGAAAGAAAGTTATTTCTACTGAAAGATGCTCAGTTGACCTTGAGCTTATTTATATTCACCTACCTACCTACCCTAACAATTTCAAACTTCATTCAGCTCAATCAATGTGAAATTTCCAATGTAGCCAATCATTTATCTTATCTGAAATTTCCATGTTTGTCCTTTGGCTGTGCTTGAAACAAAAATAAGCCAGATACTGAAGTAACCGAGGCAACATGAGGTGTAACTGTTCTTCAACATGAAAATATAACTGGAAGCCACCTGAACAGTAAATCTTTTCCATGTATTCAGCTATAGGGTCAAAAAACACATGGTTAGTTCGCTGATTCTCAAAACTTTCTGTATCTGTAGACAACTCATCTTCAGCCACACCAAATTTATTTGATATGCTATCCAACTGCCTTTCTAAATGATGCTCACAAACAATGTAATTTTCCTCACTACTATGATCTTTATTTGAAGTAAGCTGCTGCAAGGAATTACAAAATTGAGCAAGCTTTTCCTCTGCCTGAGGGTCATAGAAAATTTCCTCCAATATTTCTTCTTGCTAGGTGCAATCAATTTCGTCTTCATCATGATCTGAAGCTTGACAAATCTGCTGCATCTCTACATCAATATCTAAGGATAAAACATGGTTTTCACAAGTAAATTCCTGCTGCTCTTCATGCTGCGTTTCCTGAGATGATATACTTTCTCCTTGGTGCTGAAATGCATTGTTATGGAGAGCCTCTAAAATTTCTTCATCCATAAATTCATCATCACCATAACAATCCTCCAAGTACTGAATAAGATTTAAAGAATGCGTACAGCAATCTTTGAGCAGCAATAAGGAAGGATGACATTCTTTATACATGTCATAGAACACATCATGGAAATCAGCAAGAGAAGATAATGAACCATTCTCCAAACTTTTATACCAAGACCATGCTTTTCCTTCTAAAGTGGCCATAAACATCCTCATGAGACAATCCTTAGGAAAGTGAACCTTAAGACTGCGTACATGCATATGAAACCTAACCAAATGAAGAGCAGCATTGTCCTTCTTTTCATCTTTGAATATTGGAAGATCATCTAACCAATCAACCTTTGGCATAGGATTTGGAAAACCAGGGATATGAGACCGATCCATAGGAGCATACCTGGCATTCATTCTTGCAGTAGAATCCATCTTGAGACTTCATCAAGCTACTGATCTTCTAGCAGTGGAGTCACCTTCTAATTTGTTATTTGCTGTGTGGAGTCGCCAAGGTAGTTTTGCAGCCTCAAATTGATGTCTGAGCTCCTGCTACCTTCAGAAGTTCAACCATTGATTTCGGGAATGAATAGACTTCAGGCTCCCGGCAGACGCACCAAAATGTTATCACAAAATCAGTACTAAGGGCTGCAACCAAGCAAGATTTCATGTAACTCTTTCAACCAGACTTTAGACTAAGGATTAGCCTCCTTAGTCAGAGAGGGCTCTCTCACAAACTTTTGATAAAAATCATTCACAACAACAGATGGCTAACTCTTCTCACATTTATGAAAACAAAGCTGGTTGGACACATATCAAATTGGTCTTCATTGGGCTATGGAGTCTCACACATTTAGTAAACAAAATCACAGTCATTTCATGGAAGTCAAGGCTCTTTGCATCAGATGTTCAAACATATTTCACATAAACCACAGCTTGCCAAACATACAGGAAGTCAGAGCATTAAAAATGAATTCTGAGTGATTATGCTATAACAAGGCTGTAAAAGAACATTAAGAGAATAAACCACCATCATATTTGAACAATATAATCCATTGAGAATCTTGAGAAGAAACAACCACTGCTTTACTATCACTGTAATAAGTCTTTACATTGGCCCAAATAAACTCTGTTTTTGTATAAAATCTCCAACCCTGAATACATAGATGATCTAGCCATATATAGGAATATGCTTCTAACTACCTGGAGCTTCCTCCTCCAGCAGGAGGGGAGCTCGACTCTACCTATGATGACACCTACTAACCTTTAACTAACTAATAATTACAGCTGACTATTCATTGACAGCGCTGGAATCCTAAAACAATTAAAACTCTACTTCTACATCATGCTGGAAGTAGCATTTATTACAATCAAACTGGTGCTCCTACGAGGAAAAGGAGAGAACAGGTTCATCCTCTGACAAATGGCTTCTTTAAGTTTGGCTGTGACAGGTGCCTGTAGTTGCTTGCTGGCCTTTAATATAACATGTTCTCCAACACCCTGAAATATAGGAAACTGTTCCTGATTGTCGGTCTTTGGTTTGCCTCAACATATTCGAATCCAAAGAAACGTGCCTTTTATCTTTGATTACTCAAAATAGCATAGGCTGCCACGTCTTCGATGTGCTGGCCATTTTTCCATGTGCGAAGACAACACCTTTCAATCGATTGGCTGATTTGTCAATCATAATAGGTTAACTGAACTGTAACATGCAGCTACAGCAGTTTCGTAGCGCGCTACGAAACTGCTGTGTATTTGCATCATACACATTCTCATCATTTCTCTGCATTCTTGCTACTTTCTCCCATATTTCTCTCACAATGCGGTTTCTTGTAATTATTTTGTTCTTCTCTCACAGCTTGGTTATTCTTGTAGAAATCCAAATCTTTTCCAGCACCTTCACAAAAACTATCCTTCTGAACAGATGGTTTTTTCAATTGAACTTCTATATTACCATATTCAGAAGTGTCCTCCTAAGAAAGTCTCTTTCTCTTCAAAGGACTAACCCGTTGATTATTGATGCTTGTTTGCATTCCATCCCTAGGATCAGAAGGCTTTATTGCCTCCTTCTGTAATAGACGAGCTTTCCTATTTTCCTCATAAGATACCCTCAGAACCTGTTCCAATGTAAGGTTTAGGTCCTTGGCAATCTTGACACACTCCTTGAATGGCATACGCTTTTGGAGATCATCATTTGCAACACGTTTGAGTAACTCTATGCGTTGCTCAACACTCATAACCCGAACAGATGTCCATGAATGCTGTACAAAAATCTCAGGTACAGTATATCCAGGAAAAGCACGTGATGCAACAGTTGGCTCTGCAGCACAGAAACAATATTCAAGAGTTTTCCAGTAGGCATCCACTGCCTCCCTGCTAGAGAAGACAAAATCATGCCGCACCCTTGATTGTAGGTCAAAGACATTGACTGTCAATGAAGGAATTGCACGAGGTGCAGGCTCTTCAATGTAAGGTTTGAGCTCCATAGCATATGTCAGAACAGCTTGTGGGACTGTGTTAACATCCTCTATTCCACTTCATCTGACCATCACAAGGCGGAGTAACTTTAAGCGCCTTATTACATCAATGAGCCAAGAGAGACGACCAGTTGCATGCATCTCCATAAGACTATTAAATTCCTCATCTGGGAGGTCACGTAGGCAAACTCGATGCTTACAACTTTCAACCAAATCTGCAATTTTCTTCACAGACCCAATGACTTGCAGAAACAATTCCAATGGCATCGCTTTAATGACAGTATCCAAAGAAAACAATTTACATGTGTTGTTAGGATTCTTTATGTCGTAACCATATTTTCCTGAGTACAGAGCAGCATTCCAATCTAGTAAGCTGCTCACATAACCCCACAAGAATTGATGCAGCAGTTTCACACGAACCATCTTTGCCGGGATAAAACCATTGGCACGCATTGATTCTGCTCTAACTGTTTGACAATCTGAAGGTTCTGCATTGGATGTTCTCTTTTAGGCCGCAATCCTTTGAAAAGGGAGCTTCCTTCATTGTTAAGACTCCGTTGACATCAACAACTAAAGGAGATAAGGCCCAGTCATGATAAGCAACAGGGCGCAAAAATCTTAAGAAGCCTGTCACTCGTGAACAAGGAGGAGAGAATGGGAATGGCCTGACAAACAGATATTTAACTAATAGCTCCACCGCTTCACCTGCCAAAATTCCAGAAAACATATGTGAACAAATCCATCTTTTGGCAAGCCGCCCAGTTGGCCCATAAACTGGATACAAACCCTGTAATCCATTCTTTCGTATAGCTGAGTAATTATTTCAAATGTAAAGCCAGAAAGGTCATTCCACAAGTCATCAATTGCGCCCTCCGTCCCCAATATAACAGGCATTCAATCATGAAGCCACGCCAACGCCTTAGAGGAACGTGTAGTCAAAATAGTAAATGAAAAGAATACTCCTCCTTCAGAATCTTGCCATGTGTCATAAGGAGCTGCAAAGACAAGGGGTTTTTTATCCTGAAAATGTATATAGAATGGCACAACAGCTGTGAGCGCAAAGTAAAACTACCACTGGAATGTTCCCCTTCAAAGCATATGCAGACAACGGCAACCTTGACCTCCATTCGACTTCATAATGATTTATATTACCGCTATCCCCTTTTCACACATATATATATATTTATTAATGCATCTCTAAGGCGCAACCTTTTCTTGGAATTTGAAATATCTTCCATTCCATGCCCCTGTCTCAATCTGCTAGTCCGAGATTCATTTGATTTGGATCAGATAAGGACATAAAGGAACAAGGCAATACCAATCGCATAAAGACTGCCAAGGTCATATAATCCTCTTCCTTCAATGGAGTACAGGCCCACATATAACAGCTTGACAAACCTCGTTTCCTGCAGTGTTTCCATCAATTCACCTTAAATATCTGTCATTTCCCAATTTCGTAGCGCAGCCAGTGCAAGGTCAGTGTTTTCGCTACGAAATCACTAAAACAGATGGCGCTGCGAAACTGCTAACGGATTTATGCGCTGCGAAAACACCCTGTCTTTAAGCTAGGCAAAAAAAAAAAAAATTGGCAACAGACTTTTCAGTGATAACATAATGGAACATAAATTTTTAGCTTTCCAACTTCTGCTTCCAGATTAAAGGACTTTTCTATTTGGGCTCTTGGATTGCGAGCCGCTGTGTTGTCTATATCTTTCTCCTTTTCAGGATTAAAGTCAGGATTTGTTGATTCTCCTAAATCAACCTTTGCAGGTTCTTCCATAGTTTCCTTGGAAGGAGAGGAGGTGGAAGGTTGTTTGTTGTTTGGTTGATTATCAGAGACATCTTCAATTATGGGGTCAAGAGGATTAGTGTTTGGCCTAGAAGGAATTTGCAAAGGTTTGGTTGCTGCCTTACCTTTTTTGGGTTGATTTGGGACGGTTCTCCTATTTGTTTCAGGGACATCAATTTTCCTACCTCTTAGATTGTATTGCTTGTGCACCTCAAAGACTGTTGATTCATATCCCTGCCTAAAATCAAAAGATTCTCCTGTTTTGATTTGGTACTGTTTAAGTATGTGGGCCTCTTGATAATCTTGGGATAAGAAAACTTCTTCTTCATCATCAAGCCCCATCAAATTGATTTGAGTATCTTATTCTGGAACTTTAGAGTGAGAAGCTTCTGCATAGTTCTCCTGGAAAGTGGGTCTAATGTTTTGGTCTGGTCCATTCTTTCCGGCATTCTGGTTTTAGTTTTTCCTAAAATTAGGATTTCTCCCTGCATTAGTGTGTTGGCTATCCCAAGGAGATTTCCTTTCAATTATCTCTACTATGTCTCCTACTCTATCCATTCCTTTAAATATGGCATCTAGCTTTTGTTCGAAGGTGAACTTTCTTCTTTTAATGGTATCCTCCTTTCACTCCTAGCTTTGGCTTCAACACTTACTGCTATGCTTTGCATATCTTCTAATGTAGGATGGTTTCATTCTCTCAATTGGAAAGCCATATCAGAATCAAATCCATCAGAGAAATTGATTAAGGCTAAACCAAGTGGAGGCCTAAGATCAAGGGGAATGGCACTATACACACTATTAAATCTAGTGCAATAGTCCTGAACAGTTTCTTGTGGTCCCCTCTTGAGGTTCTCATATTCTGATAAGATCTGAAGGGGGTCTTTTCTTTTCTCCCATCTATTCAAGAACTATTGGTAGAGGGTTCTAAGACTGTCTATACTATTGGGTGTTAAGGCTCTAAACTAGGTTCTAACATCTCCAGTAAGGCTTTGCATAAAAATTCTCATTTGCACATCAGCAGTGTCTATCTCATACATTTCGAAATAATCAGTCATTTTCCTAGTATGTTGATGGGTTGTATAGGTTCCAGTGCCATCAAAGGATGTGATCTTAGTTTGATAGTCAGCAGGCATTACACCTATATTAACTGGAATCACAAGAGGAGCATATTTGTTAACCATTGATGTAGGTAGTGTTGAAACAAATACTGGAGTAGGGTTAACAGTGGATGTTTGAGGCGTCAATGGAGGGCTAGGGTTGAAGTCAACTGTGGAGTGGTTTGAGGCTGAGAGATATGAGGGATGGATGAGGAGCTTGCAGAAAAAGAAGTGCCTACAAAAGGATTAGGGGTTATTTCAGTGGTAAGATCAAATTGAGGTGAGTTCTGCAAATGTCTATCAATTAAGAAATTAGCTCTTTGGACTTCGATTTCTCTGATGAACTCTGGGTCTTGGACTAGGTCTATTAATTCAGAATTAGATGAAGTTCGAAACAAAGAGGTTTCAAAGTACTCATCAAAGGAAAGATCTTCAAGGAACAACCACTCAATAGGAAAAGATTGAGATCTAAATATGGGACGAGGGCTAATAGAACTTTCTTCTCTTCTAAGAATTCTAGGGATCAAATTTGGGTTCTCGAACACTGGAGGTGGATTAGGGTCAGGATTAGCCCTAGTGTATCGAGTTCTTTCTGAAGCCAGATTTTAGGTATTTCATTTTGAAATTTCTTATAAAGACATCAAAATAACTTCTATGAATTATTTAAAATGCATATAATCAAACTTTTTGTTTCTTAAAGATTTGTTTTCACTAAGGAATTGGTCTTCCCTAGTGGATTCGCCACTATGTTATCACTCAGATTTTCCCTTAGAAGTTATCATAAGAAGGGACACTATGAGGTAACCACAAACCAATCTTTTAAGTACAAAATCTAGCCAATCTGTACCCAGAGAGGGATCTCTCTTTATGTTTTAGCTTTGTTTTGTAAGATATTAGGCTAGCTATGAAAACTTGGGGGGTTTTGATTTTGTTTGGTGGTGGAATCCGAGAGCAGATGGATAGAACAAGGTATTTCAGGCCATTGGGCTATGGAGTCAACTGAATAATGGCTTAACTGGATCAGGTTGATATAACAAAGGAGAAATTTCACAGGGAAAGATAGCCAAACAAAAGGCAAATGATAGTTTTGAATGGGTGAAATGGTCTTGAACAGGGAGGAAGGGCAACTAAGAATCCTTCAACAGGGTCCAAGATGAGGGAAAGTGGGTGCTCATCAACAAAAAGCAATTAAGTATTCTTTGTTAAATGGTCATAGTGATAAACTATGAAAGCAAGGAGCAAAATTCCCTACCTATAATAGCCTAGAAGAAGACATTAAGAATACAAATGATTTTAAAGACAGAATGCAATAAAGCTCTTTCTGAAATATAACTTTTCGTTTATCATTTAGATATGAAACACATATGAATATTTATTAAACCAGAAAAACTGTAAAAACACAAAATATAGAATACTTATTTGTTTCTCGTTTGACACAAGTATCCTGTAAAAGTCCTTTGCTTTATTACTTTGTTCCAGCCAGCCATACAAAAGTTGTACAATAGCACTTCAATTCCAAAATTAAATTGTCTATAGAAATGTCTAAGAATCCACACCTAATACTTTCAATAAGGAAGTATTTATACAAAACTTACATCAAAATATCTCATAACTAAATGAGATTTATTCTAGGAAAACTAAATATCTTTTTACATGAATATAGAGACAGATGGTCTCAAATATAGAAACAGAAAATGAACTGATTGTGATGTCCCTGTTTTCGTTGAAGAAGTTGGAGGTATGCTCTACGAATCTGCATCTTGTTATTGTTCTAGTAATTCTGTGCTGGATATCTGATTTGATCTTTTTAACTGATACTCTTTCACCTGTAACTGATACACTTTACCTATGTGCCAGCTTTCATACTTTACCAAAATTCACAGTGGTAATTATTTCTATTTACCTCATTTTTTACCATGGTAATTTTATAGGATGCCAGTCATGTTGGTCCACCAATAATGTCTTGGTATTCTTGTTCTGGTCAGCTTCCTGTAAATCTCATCAGATTTGGTATATTTCACAAAATTGGGTTGCACTGGGAATAGGTGCTTTACTTCATCTTCAATGTAAAAAAGGTTCTCCAAACCATCATAGAGAAATTTCACTGTGGGCAATGCCTTGACTGCATATGAACTAGCTTGACGGTTAGCCTGCTTATGTAATTTATCAATGTAGTCAAGCTGAACCATTAGTTTATCATTGATAACTAAAGGACTAGGGAGTCCTTTACTCCTTAAGGTTTCAAACTTTCTCATGAATTCATCTATATCCTCCTGCATATTTTGACATCTTCTCTCTAAGCCTTGCATTAAGTTCCTTTTTTTCAGAACCTTCTTCAGTTCAAGGATAGTAGCAGTCCTATCCCAAATTTCTAGTTGCTCCAATTATTTCCTGTTTTTGTTGTTTAGAAAATTTATTAACCTGATAGCTTCCTCAGGTTTCCCACCCAGTTATACTCTGGTCTTTTCAATTTCTTCAAAAGCAAGCTTTACCAAATCAATTTGCTCAAAAATAATTTGAATGGATAACCAAATATCATTGATGGAATCAATGATATTGGTCCACAATATCTTCCTAATCTCTTCTAAAGGACTGTTAAATGGCAAGTCCTTTTCTAATGCTTTTATTTGCTCTGTCATGCTCTTATTTTTCCTTATTTTCTCTGCATAATTTATTTTTTACAAATCATATTTCTGCTCCATGACAGTGAATTTCTCGTTCACTTTCTGCAGCTCTGTCACTTGGAGTTTCATTTCTTCCATGGACTTAATTAAGTCCTCTGTGCTCTCTGTAGAAGTTCTAGCCTGTGATGTACCTGTTGCCTCTATGAGTGCAGTTGTTGCCAAAGGAATGTTTGGTGCTAAAGCAGTTGCCAATGTAGAAGGGATTGCTATTGAAACAATTGGCACTATAGTTTGAGGCTATGTGGTCGACTCACTCTACCTGGACTGTACTGCTTTCTCTAATTCCTGCTCTGTTTCCTTCAGTTGTTCGTTTAACTTACGGACGAGGTCCATAACTTCTTCCTCATTTTTCTTCTCTATTACTTCAGCAATCTAAGGGTGAATGAGGGGTGGCAACTTCAATTGTTTTCTAAGTGCAGCTATGTCTTCATTATTTTTCTTGATTAAACTTTCTGCTGCCTTCACATCCTTTGGGTCATGACCCAACTCAATTACTAATTCTTCCAATGATTTTATCCTGTTATCTTTCGCCTGTGAGGAGGCTTTCTCCAGCTGCAATTGGGTTGTAGTGTTGCTCAATGAATTTTGCAATCTATGAGCCATCATTGCTTTGCTGGTCAGAGTTGAATACACCATCTCACCTGTTTGCTTGTGTAGTTCAATCTGGTCTATAGGGTGGATGTCTTTAGCCAAAACCTCAAAATCAGTTTTGAGGTAATCTGCCAAGGATTTTGGCTGCTGCACTGTGGGTTTTAAGAAACTCATTTGCATTTTTCCTTCTTTGATGTCAAAGGCTGACATCAATCTGGTTTGGTTTGAAGGGGCCATCTTTAGGTACTGAGCATAGGCTTGGGCCTTTAGTTGCTCATTCTTTGTCTTGATTTCCTTAAACTTCCCCTTTATATCTATAATTTTCTCAGAAGAAGACCTGAGAGATGAAACTTCTATACTCTGTTGTCTTTCTAGCTCTTGCCTTTGTGAACTTGAGGGTGTCCCACCTATTGGGAATGTATGCAAACTATCTGTTCCTTCCTTTCTCATGCTTTCTGTAGTTTCATCTATGAACTCCTCCTTTGAATAAGGATTCAACCTTTGCCTCTTAGCAAAGGTTTGATCTGTATGTCTACTTGAAGGGGTAGCTACTTCCCTATCTCTTTTCAAATTATTTTCCTCATTTAGAGGAGTCTACACAATTGGGGGATTTTCCATATTTGTAGGAGCTAGGTGTGGCTTTGGTGGAGCTCTTTCTTCAAAGATTTTAGGCTGACCTGTTATCTCTAGTTGTTCTGATACTTGTGGTTGTCCTGTTTGTTCTGATGTAGGGACACTAGTTTCCTGTGTTTGTCCCAGTGATGGCTCTGGAGAAGTTTCAGCTGGTCTTTGGGAGGACTCCGTATGCACCCACACAAAAGAGTCCAGGTCAAGTCTCTTCTCCAAATCTTTCATCGCATTCTCAACTTCAACTTTATCACTATCTTGCTCTATCAATTTCCCTTCTCTCCATTCATTCATATTGGCATAATGTTCTATTTCAGGGATTCTATGATGGATGTAGGGTGACAGCTTATGTTTTATCCTCCTGTCACTGATGAAACCATGAGGGTCACAATTCCAAGCAAAGCTTTTCTTTAGTCTCATTGTTGTTTCTATGATATCTTCTACTCTTTTCCTTGCTTCTCTATTGTTGCATACAAATGGGCCTATGTGGTCTTTGATCCTCAATTGGGCTTTCTTCTTTGCCTTGGTGAAATGAATTTGGTTAGAGTTTAACATTTGCCTGTAATATTCCAGGGCCAACAATCTCATAGGAACATATTTAGGCAGCTTGAAAGGAGGGAGTTCACAACCATAGATTCGGATCTCAGTGTGATTCTGGTACAAGTACCAGTCACCTATCTTGTACTGCTTTGACAGTTGAAGGATTCTCTTGATATCATCACTGATTCTTGGGGGAGGATGTCCTGTCAGCATGGTGGTTACAGTATAGACAAAGTGATCTATGAATTCATTGTATGAATAGGGAGAAGTGTATGAGTAATGGAAGATGGAAGTCTAGAAAATGACTGATCTGGGATTACCTCTGGTATCAAGCTTATTCACAGAGAATGGGAATTTTTCAGTTTGGTAATACAGGAAGAGGTGATACAAGACTGTGGAATACTTGAACACTCTCTCATTTTCCAATCTCATGAACTGATCATGGATTTTGTCAGCTATGAATGCAGCATAGTCATACTTGGCAGCAGGGGGCTGGCCAGGGGTGAAGATAGTCATATAAGCAAAGGTCATTTCATCCACATATTCATTGGTTGTGAAACCAAGAATACAGGCAATCATGGTAATAATATCCCTCCCTAAGCTTGTAAAAGCACCTGTCATGTAGGGTGGAGGGTTTTCTGAAATGTATTGTTCTAACATGAACATTTGGCAAACTCTGGCGATCTCTGAGCTAGATAGTTTGGAAGATTTGTCAAGTAAATCAACAATAGACAGAGGGGTAAGGTTCTGACTAGGTTGCAACTACAATATTTCATTGATGGAGTCTGCTGTAATGGTAAAAAGGATTTGTTGGTCGAGGGACATTACAGCTCTGAGATTAGGGTTATAATTGGCATGGCACTGGTGAACAATGTCTGGGAAAATGTGCACAAAAGGGAATTGGT
The DNA here is from genome assembly GCA_031772625.1 of Pinus tabuliformis. Taxonomy (NCBI): domain Eukaryota; kingdom Viridiplantae; phylum Streptophyta; class Pinopsida; order Pinales; family Pinaceae; genus Pinus; species Pinus tabuliformis. The sequence continues at coordinate 653,663,926 of CM062805.1, read as the reverse complement.
ATTTTGGGAGATTTGATTCCCATAGACCAATATTGTCAACATTATTGAGGTAAAGGTCCCGGTATTTACAATGCAGTCTCAAGGGGGGGTCTTCAAATGTGAGGTCTTTGATTTGGAAGTCCCTATCAGCTAATGGAAGGTAATACAAGTCTCTATGGGGAGCATTGATTGGAGCCACATTGAGGACCACAGGGGTTTCCATTTCTGGTTCTTGTGGGTTTAGAAATGAAAATGGGGTTTTTTTGAGTGAAAAAGATGTAACAGAGGTCCTGGGAGTCTTTAATATTAAGTCGGCAACTAAATTACAATGGAATATTGGGTTTCAACTTAATTGCAGCAGAAATTTAGTATTTGATAGGGTTTCTGGGAGAAACTGGTAAATACCTATATTTGAGTGACTAGCAATGGTGTACTGGTTGACTGGAAGTACTTCGTGGATTGGAGCGATGTCGAGCAGCAATTTTCAGGGTGGTTGATGATTTTGATAAGAGTTGGTCGATTTTCTATGTATTGGTTGCATGCATGAGTTTTTCAGAATAAGGATGAAAAATGGATTTTAGCTTTGTTTTTATGTAAAGTCAAAGTTTTTGGTGGGTTTCGTGACACGAACAGGTTGCGCCAGCGGGATGATTTGACGTTTTTTGTCGTTTGTGGGGAGGCGTTATGCGGTTTTCATCGTACCGCTTATGGAGGGTAAGTGGTATTTGGGGGGATGCGCGCGATTCCATACTTTGCTCGACACATAGCATCGGCACTATTCACAAAACTGCTCATATCACACACTAAATGTCGACCAAAAGGCCCGTGCGATATGCGCGATGGCCGTAGGATCTGATGGATCCAATCGGACGGTGATCGGGATGCTCAGGTGACTGTTGTATAACAGGGGCAGGCCCGATATTAATTAAAAGACTTAATCGTATGGGGGGCGATTTGATTGGTTGCGGAGTTATTAATTAGTCCTGATGACTTAATTAATTCTCATTATTATGGCGGGGAGGTGGGGTTCTTAATTAACTATAGATTAGCTAATTAATCCCATTTATTATTTGATTTACGGTTATATTTAACCATCGGGGCGAGATATGTAAAAATTTGGGGTTTTGTATAATACAATAATACTGGCGTGGGTAATGTCATTTTATTCGGGAATTACATAACATTAGTGGTTAATATGAACAAATGAATGGGAAATCGCTAAGTCTAATGTTTTCCGAAAATGTATTTCATCATACAACACTTATACCTTAGGCTAATGATGTATGAAGGTTTATATGAAAAATGTTTTAAGTTCCCTAGGTAAAATAGGATTTTACTTAGGAAAAGCTTTATTAAGGGAGTGAATGACTTTATGAAGGGGTAATTGTTGATGAAGGGAACTTAAGCACTTTAGGTATTCCAAATTATTGGGCCGAGGGTCCGGTCCCTCTAATAGTCAGAGAAATGCTCTGAACCCCTCTTACTTTTTCAATTACCTTTGGCACTTAGGGGAAATTAGTGAAAATTTAGGGGAAATGAGTAGGGAAGTTAATTGTTTTGGCTTTGAATGTTGATGTGCCTTCCATACGATACATGCCCTTGTCTAGTGATGAAAGTAACAATATTTAAGCTTTAAGCTTTAACCATTCACCACACATTTATTCTGCAACCATCATCTACTTACCCTACCTACTTTATCCTAGCATTTTCACTTCTTTATTAGGGTGCACTTGGACTGGGAAACCCTTTTCACACTTTCTTTTCTTTTACATAGTGATATCTATCAAAATCTACACTTATTACATCCAAGGGCTCAAATTATACTGTTAAGCTCCTTTTTTACTCTACCTATCTACTTATCTGCCAAGATTAAGTTGTTTGGTCAGATCTTTATTCTCTATTTCTAAAACATGAAATTGAAAATATGAACTAGTCAAGCTTAAACTGTTTGACTACTCATGAATTGTGGCATAGGTGACAAGCTGCACACAATGTTTTATTATACAAAAGTAAATAGTAGTGGCATTTAGACTTGCACACTTTCATGGTCTTTTCTTATTGTTGGGGTTAATTTTCTTTTATTTTTTTTACCTTTCTTTATTATTTTTACCCTTTTATTCTTTTTCTAGGGTATACCCTCTTTACATTTTTTAATTTTTTGTTCTTTCACAAATCTGAAAAACATTTGCAACAAGCAAAGGTATGAACATATTTCAAAGTTAAATCAAGTCAATCATGATATATGACACCTATTGGTATAGGGGCATAACAATGGCATTGTATAAATAGAGCTAAGCTCTAAGTAGTTTGAGGGCATAGAAAAACTAATCAAGAGTTGAGATATGATGTATGAGAGATAAATCTGAAGTAGAAGTCTAAGTGATTGGGTCGTAGCGTAGGTAGAGGCTCTCCAACTAAGTGTGTAGAGGCCTAGAAGTCTGCAGTTGAGTGCGTGGACCCCTGCAGCTAAGTGTGTAGGGCGAGTCGAGTTTGTAATCATCTAGAATTATCAATAAAGAGAAGTCTTTTATAATTTATGTTTTCGTAATTCATGTTTATGCATCTGTTATATTGGGTATGAATTTCACTTCTAATGCTTATATGATGCATGAATATATGTAAATGTGTTGGCGAAGTGCACACAAGTAAGAACATTTTTTTACGCGAAGCTAATTAAGATTTGTTAATAAGATAAGTAATATACTTAGCGCAGTTTGGGAGATATCGCAATTCACTTCCCTAGCAGCGCGAAAAGACTTCAGCCCCTGATTAGGGTTGCACGAAACCGATTGTAACATTTTGTGAAGGTACTGAAAGGTAGAGCAAAGGGATAAGCAACCTATGCGAAGGCAGGTATAGTTGGAATAAACCGGCATCACAACCATCTCAAGGGTGAGGAAACTTGATTCCATCATCCCCCCATACTTCTTCGGGTGAGACTTTAGTTCGCGCTCCGTGGGCTGATGTCAAAAGGGCCAGTAGTGTAGGGATTTGTTTGGCTAACTAACGTTGAACTTAGGTCAGACCCCCTCAAGCCAACAAATGGTTATGTTGCCATGACCGAAGTCTGCATAAGAGATGTGTGATGTCATATCATTGGAATCCAACTAAGAAAGAAATTGAAGGCTGGTTGGACAGAAGGATTCACAAGTTCGCAGCACAGGAAAACAGAAACCCGCGATTATCAAAAGAACGGCGGTTAGACAGGTACCTGTATACGGAGATCCACGAAATATTTTTAGCATCCTTTCCTACTGAGTTATACGAGTCAATCGCGAAGTTAGCAAATAGCCAAGGAAGGTGGAAACATGACAGTCCTATTGTGTGGACCCTAGAGCTAGTGCGAAGATTGGAAGCATCAGAGGATAAGATCACACACACCGTCGATCATTGGCTCGATCGCATTATAGGAGGATTTGTTACTGAGTTCGCGGTTGACACCTCAGTCAGCTATAGCGAGGTAGAGCAACGCTTTTTCAAAGGACCACAACGTAAGTACGTAAAATCTTTGAATACTTGGATTAAAATGCTATTGTGCGAAAAGCGGGTTAATGCAGCTACCTTGATGTTCAGTTCTACGCAAAGCGGAATAATTTATAGAAACAAAGGAAATAAGGATCCAGAGCATAGCCCCTTGATTTCACCTCCGCGAGGGGACAAAGAAGGGATCGCAAAGGTCTCTCCGTGAAGTGCTATTCAGTTGATAAGACAAGTATTTCCGCAAATTCCACCTCCGCCCACACCACCACCGGCTTCACCTCCATCACCTCCAACTTCACCCATACCACCTCCACCACCACCGTGATTCATTATGGCAAACATAGTGAAGTTTCCTTTGTTCAAAGGCTTGGGAAATGAGGACCCGAAACAATTCTGGTTCGTTGTGAGGGTTGTATGTGAAGGTCAAGGTGTTACAGATGATAACATAAAGAAGGCAACATTGGTTAGTGCTCTACAATATCACGCGCTAACCTGGTATATTAAGTACTCCAGCCATAACCCGAATGCCAGAGTAGCGGACATCCAAGCAACACTGAATAGGTAATTTAGCAGGCCTAAATCTGAAGTGCAATCGATTATTGGATTCAAAGAGATCATGATGCTACCAGGCGAGACACCTTGGGAACTAGATCAGAGGCTGAAATGTACGATCCGCGAAGCCAACATGAATTTGATAGATGGACAGCATCGCGAGTGGTTTGTGGCTTCGCTACTACCACACCTAAGAAGTGTGTTGTCGCAGCAAAAGATAACAACTCAGGCAGAGGCCTTGGAGATTTCCATGAGACTACATGAGACCCCAATGCAAGATCCTAATCTAGGAGTTCAGCAGATCCATGCAGCTGAAGAATATATGCCTTGAGATGCAAAGCTTGAAGCAGGATAGGACGGTTCGGCCAGAGGTACGCGAAGAGGTATGGTGTGTGAAATGCAAGAACCAGGGTCATGACAAGGACCATTGCCCGGTCTTTACAAATTACCTTGCAAGAGGAGGACCGATGCCTTTAAGGCTAGAAGCTCAAGCAGGACCTAATGCGGCGCCTGCTTTGTGGTGCATTATCTGTCAAGTAGCCGGAAAACATGACATGGACAATTTTCACTTGTTACAGAAGTATGTGAAAACACCACAACAATTATTTTGCAACTTTTGTAGATCGGTGGGACATGACAAGCGTACTTGTAGGAGCTATGAATTGATGATGGCTAGAACTCCCGTCTACAGGGTTCAGGTTGAAACACGGCCCTTTGACCAAAATTTAGGAATGGCGCGGACAGGATTTCAGGGGCGCGGACGAGGCTGAGGCAAAGGAGGACATGGTAGAGGTCACAAACAATTGATTTGCTACAATTTCGAAGGGCCAGGACACTAAGCCGACGATTGCACTAATCCAACGTGCCCGTTGTGCAAGTATTGCACGCTATTTGATCATGAAACAAAAGATTGTCCTACGCTAATAGCTAGGATATGTGACAAAGGGGCGCTACCACCTCCCCTGACTTAGAACCTACAAATGATGAGGTCTAAGCCGCACGAGGAAGATCCGAACGTAAATATAGTGCTCCGAAGTGGAATCGCGACGGGAGATGACAAGGCGAAACAGTCGGAAGATAGTACTTGGGTTCACAAAGCCCCGACGAAGGAAGCTGAGTTTGATTTGGAGCGTGCTCAGACAACCTTCATGGAAGCTAAGAAGAGCTTCGCTGAGGCCTCCACTTCAGGAAGCAAAGATAAGCCTAAGCCGAAGATGGACCCCTCTATGCTCACAACATTCTTGGAAACCTGTATGAAGTTACTGCATGACAGTAAGGTTGTGAAAGGGTTACATGAACTCATCAATTGATGTGTTAGGACCACGCCAGGAGAATCGCGCATAGTTCGAAAGATGGGAAAGCATAAAACAAGGACAAGGCGTGAAATGAGACTGACCGCATAGATTGGAGAATACAAGATGGATCAAGTCATTCTGGATTTGGGATCAGATGCGAATGTTTTACTGAAACAAACATGGGAGAAAATGGGGAGACCTGTGCTACAATGATCTCTTATCTAGCTGAGGATGGCGAATCAGGATAAAATCATACCTATGGGGCGATTGCAGGGAGTAACCGTGGATATTCAGGGAGCGAGCGCGCTGGCAGATTTTGAAGTAATAGAGATTGTTGATGACAATAATTCCTACCCTGCACTCTTGGGAATTAATTGGACTACTGATATGAACAATGTAATCAATCTAAAGAAGTGAAAGATGATCTTTGAGAAGAAATCACTGCGCGTAATAATACCCCTGGATCCTACTGAGGGATCGCGATATATGGAACCAATCTGCGACTATGAAAGTGATGATGATCTGGACTGCATCTATAAGATAACAGCGTAAGACCAAGACTGGGTGAATCCCACCATGGATGGGCAGATTACATGGGAGCGCAAGAGTTCCTGCACTTCAGACTCTAACAAAGAAACATAACGCTCGCAAAATCGGTTACATGAAGTAACTACATTGAATTGCAATATGATGACCCAGTCTATGCATTTTGTGTCGTCAGAAGAAAGAAATATGCCTACTTATGAGGGTCTAAATGAGGTAGATACCTTCTTGGATGCATTTGAAAGGGAGGTGCTGGAAAAACAGCGCTTCCAGGCTTTGCATTGGGTACTGCGCACTACTTCCGCAAGATGGTGGGGTACGCACAAAGGAAGCTTTGATGATTGGCACAAATGTAGGAGAATGATGCGAGCATGATTTGGGAAGCCTAAGATGTGACTGATAGACAAGTATGATGGGCAGGATGATCCACCCACACATCTAGCCAAATGGACATAGACCTATGGAGAAAAGTGACAACCTAAGTGGTTGCACCTATTCTATCATACCGTGGATGTTATTCCAATGAATTGGTATATAAAAACAACGCTCCGCCATGGGACAGGTGAATGGGATATCTTATGTTAGGATTCATGATGACCTTCAGTTTTGATGATGGTTTTGATGGTATTTATGAAGCGCTACAAGAGGTGAAAGTAGCCATCTTTAGGATACCATAGGAGCCTTTAGACCTGATTCAGCCTGAATGGGCTATACAGCTGAGTCGCGCGCTGGAGTGTTATAATGTAATTACTGAAGAGGAGGATGAGGATCCGTAGAATATTAACATTCCAGAAACAGAAGGCCACCGCGAGGTTCAAGGACCACAGATTGAGAACCCTGATATAACCACGCTGTGAAAACTAAACAGGTGAAAATCGGTATGGAGGCAGAACCCAAATTTGCGAAGATTGGGGGCTACTGGGACAATGTGATGGTGGATAAGGTCGTTGAATTACTCCAAGAATATCAAGACTTATTCCCGACCAAGTTTACGAATTTGAAAGGAATAATTAGAGATATAGGAATGATGAAGATCATGTTAAATCCCGATGCGAAGCCAGTTAAGCAGAGGCCTTACTGTTTAAGTCTAAAATACAAGGAGAAGGTCTACTTAGAGTTAGACAAAATGCTCGCAACAGGCATCATTGAGCCTGTGGAAGAATCCCACTGGGTAAGTCCAATGGTGGTGCAAGAGAAGAAGCAGAAGGACGAGATAAGGATATGCGTGGATCTCACAAAATTTAATGACACTTGTGTGCATGATCCTTTCCCAACTCCGTTCACGGATGAAGTGTTGGACAATGTAGGTGGTCAGGAAGCATATTCTTTCACTGATGGCTTCTCGAGGTACCACCAGATCAAAATCACACTGGAGGATAGGAGAAAGACAACCTTCACGACTGAATGGGGTTGCTTTCAATATACTGTCATGCCGTTTGGATTGAATAATGCGCCTGCTATCTTTTCACGCGTGGTTGTTGCGGCATTCAAGGAATATATTCATAAGTTCCTGGAGGTCTATTTTGATGACTAGACTATATTTGGGTTGGTTAAGTGCCATGTAGTGATCTTGCACTTGATGTTGGATACCTGTCGAAGATACCAGATCGCACTCAACCTAAAGAAGTGTATGTTTTGTGTTCCTTTTGGGAACCTATTGGGGCATGTTGTTTGCAGACAAGGCTGATGGTAGACCCCGCGAATATCATGGTGATTCTGAACTTGGAAGCGCCGAGGAGTGTGAAACAGTTGCACGCTACTCTAGGACATATGGGATATTACAGGAAGTTTATCAAAGGCTATGCCCAGATCACCGTGCCAATGGAAAAATTGTTGAAGAAGGATGTCACATTCTGCTGGAACGATGACTGCAAGAAAAGTTTGGATATATTGAAAGAAAATATGGTTACCGCGCCAATTCTAGACTTCCCAAACTGGAAGAAAGAGTTTCATGTTCATGTCGACGTGTCATGTATAGCACTGGGGGCAGTACTAACACAGGATGGCAGAGAAGGCTTGGACCAACCTATCGCGTTCGCAAGCCACAGATTATCCAAAGCGGAGAAGAACTATTCCACCACTAAGCACGAGGGACTGGCTATGGTGTATGCACTCCAAAAATATCGACACTACTTGCTAGGAGGCCACTTTAAGATGTATATAGATCACTCCGCTTTAAAATACCTGGTTAATAAGCCTGTGTTGGGGGGGGAATTTGCAGATGGATTTTATTGTTCCAAGAGTATGATTTTGAAGTTGTTGTAAAGCCTAGATGATTGAACGCGGGACCTGACCACCTGTCGCGCATCGAGACAGGGGAGGAACCTACTAGTTTGGAGGAAGGATTACCTGAAGTGCAGCTCTTTTTTGTGCGTGTCGTGGATGGACATTTCGAGGTATACACTTCCTAACAACTGGAACTGCGCCGGAAGGATACTCTGTCCAGCAAAAAAAGGAATTAGTGGTGCATGCGGCAGACTTCTCTGTCATTGTTGGGCATCTATACAAGATGGGGAATGATGAAATACTACGAAGGTATGTACCTGATTTTGAATGAAGCAGCATCCTCGCAGATGCTCATGGGGGTGTCACGGGAGGACATTATTCAGGAAGAGCAACCGCGCAGAAGATTCTACGCGTCGAGTTGTGGTGGCCAACCCTTCATCAGCATTCAAAAAAATATTGCAAGGCATGTGATGTATGTCAGCAGACAAGCAGGCCATCGTAGAGGGATGAAATGCCTTTGACTCCACAAGTAATGTTGCAACACTTCGAAAAGTGGGCAATAGATTTTGTAGGACCTATTCAGCTCCAAGGAAAGATAGGCGCGAGGTAGATTATCATTGTGGCAGAGTACTTGACTCGTTGGGCAGAAGCGCAGCCGATGAAGGATTGCATGGGCACAACTACCTTGAAGTTTCTATTTGAACATGTACTGACATGATTTGTTTGTCCAAATATCTTGATGAGCGATTGTGGTACACACTTCTTGAATGAGACAATCAGTGCACTAACGAAGGAATTTCAGGTGTATCACTAGAAGAGCACACCTTATCACCCACAGGCTAACGGAATAGTGGAAGCGTTCAACAAAGTGCTTGAAACCACGCTGACCAAGGTATGCAATGCTCAGCGAAGTGATTGGGACCTACATGTACCTATAGTGTTGTGGGCTTATCGGATGAGATGCAAGAAGCTGACGGGACAGATACCTTTTAGGCTTGTCTATGGAGTGGAAGTCGTAATGCCTATGGAATACATTGTGGGTAGTCTATGCATAGCAGCACTCACAGGTATGATGGATCGTGGAGCCCTGGACAAGAGGCTCGCCCAGCTCAATGAGCTTGAAGAAGACTGATTTTTGGTTGGATTTCACCAGCAAGTCCAAAAGCAGCATGAAAAGGCATGGCACGACCGACACATTAAGTTATGCACCTTTAAGGTGAATGACTTGGTGTTGTTGTATGATAGTAAGTTTGATAAATTTCCAAGGAAACTCAGAATGCATTGGTGGGGGTTGTATGTTATTAAGGAGATTACCAACAACGGTGAGGTCCAGTTGGTTAAGTTAAATGGAGATCCCTTCACAGAAAAAGTGAATGGTAGTCGTTTGAAGCCATACACAGGTGGCCCAGCCATCTGACTAGCCAACAGAAGCATAATCTTAGCACTCTAGGCAGCTGAAAGGAGGTGCGGGACTATAAACTACATTGCCCGGGAGTTGCGCGATGTCAGGGCTGCGCAAAGCAGCGAAGTGTCACAGGGTCTGTGACAGCGCGAAGACAGCTGCACTGGCGTGCAGGTCTACCAGAAAGTAACCGTTAAAGTCACTATTCGTGATTTGATGGTTGGTTTCATGCTAAATGGAGTGGGCAGCAGGCATTTAAGGAAAACTTTATGGGTTAGATTCTTGAAAATTTGCCGCCAATCTAGCATTAATGGGCCGAATGTGGGGGGATGGTCGAATTCAAATTCAAAAGGCCCTATAAATTACAAGTGGTTGTCCAACGAAAAACACTTGGCACCTTGAGAACTAAGTTGTTGCACTATCAAGTGTATATTGACCTTTCAAACTTTGAGGCTTTGAGAGCAAGTTCAGTATTTGAACCATTTCCAAAGGAGACGCATGACCTTCTAACTAGACTAATGTCGACAACCGAGGAAGCCACGTAGGAAATTGCGGAAGTAGAAGCCCCAAAGAGCGTTGGAGCGATAGTTGAGGTCCCTAAATCACCTAGAACACCGAGACCTAAGAAGGATAAGTAGGCTATGATCCTGGTGTGCGTCTCGCCCAAAAATCCATAGAGGACCAAAATCACATTGCAGGAAAAGGAGAAGGCCATTAATCTGGAGGCTGAAGAGGAGGAAGAATTTGAAGAAATCCTGGTAGATGAGGAGGATGTAGAGATGGAAGTTGAAAAATAAGGTGCGGACCCTATTACCTAGTTACCTGAATATGTTCCTCCGCATAAGGGTAAAGCCAAGGTGTCGAAGGATATAGATGAGAGCAAGAGCTCTTTGTAAGCTCTGCTACTCCCAGATGATATTATTTTTTAGGGACCGCACTTGGGACGAGTTCCAGTGTTGAAATTTCAAGATTGGGACCTTGCAGACGACGAGAAGTTCCCACATTTGGCGACTGATAAGCTAATGCGCCAGAGGATCGACACGGCTGCTGGAACAATTCAATTGGAGCTGTGGACATGGTTCAGAGGTGTAGAGAAAGTTGGGTTTCTTAACTTGCTCTAGGTTTCGCATTACCACTACACCCCAGTGACCGTCTTCGTCATTAGGCAGTTGCTCTGCTTGGTGCATGATGGGTGCTTATGGCTAGAGGAGCCCATCCCCATCACAGACCATCTGATTCACCAGATTACATGACTACCTTACTCAGGAGAGGATCCAGCCAACATTTCAGAGGGAAAGGGTGGCGATTTGGCCCTCGCAGAATCGATGAAGAAGAAGTTCAAGCTGGAGAAGAAGAAGTGAGGGTATGCCATCTCCAGCATTAACAACCCTGCAGCCAAGGTCGTGACACAAATATTGGCTGGGAAGGTGATGTGGAAGTGCCATGACAATGAGGTGCTCGCACCAGTGGTTTCACTAGCGGCCCAATGCGCAGAAGGAGTCTAGTTCAACTGGGTGAACTATCTATGTGGCGAGTTCCTTGCGAATTATCGTGAGGCATAAGAGCAGGGCAAAACATTTCAATACGCGTGGCTCCTATTTTTTATCGTACTGGTGGCATGGGAGCTGCCCAAAGATAGTCAATTCCCTTCAGTCTTGGCGGACCTTCCAGAGGTAGTGAAGTACGCTTCACTATGGGAAACCAAGGACGTGCAGCGTATCAAAGAAAACAAGATATTTTGGGTCCTAATGGAGATGAATATCAGGATGGGGATCAATCACAAGCCGCAGTTGTCGCCCACACTATACGCCAGTCTACAGAGCTTTGCATAGTTCAAAGCAAATTTCCACCATGTTTTTAATAGGGCGCGGAAGGACCCTACAAAGACATGGCACAACTTACCATGACTAAAAATGTGATATTTGCAGACCTTGAGTCTTGACAGTCAGAGTGGCGCACTCCAGCTAGCTTCGCAGTGGAAACAGAAAACTCCACCACGCAGCACAAGAAGGAAAAGACAAATCTTCGGATGGCACAGCTGGCAGAAAAGTGCAGGAAAGAGGAAGCAGAGGCTAAGGAACAGGCAGCACACGAAGCTGTGAAATTGGTTGAACAACAGCAGAAAACAAGAGAAGAAGGGAGCGAGGGACAGAAGTCACCTTCGCCCGAGACTGAACCGGAGACAGAGATAAAACAAGGTGTCGCAGACCCATAGACGACATCCACCTAGCTCAAGCATCCATGGCCACGAGAGCAGACAGTGCCATGAAAGAAAACAAAGGCATTGAAGACATATTTCGACTCAATCACCCTCATTGAGGGGGATTTGCATGATATCGAAGAAACGTTGAGGGATGTCACTGCGGAGGCCCTCCAACAATTTGAAGAACAACAGTAGTTGGTATTGGGGGCTCTTCGAACAGAGTTGTAGGTTCGCACTCCATAGGCTGGCATAGTGTCCACAAACCTTGCGATTGGCACTTTAGCTGTCGAGGAGATGTTGCGCACAAGCGTGACCAACACGATAGTGCTACCAGAGGGGACACTTACTACAGAGGAGGCTGATAGACCCATGGTGTGTAGTTTGAAAGGGGTAGGCTTGAACATGGTCGCACTCCCTTGGGAGACGTTCTACCTCTTACAGGATGGATTCACCACAGAACTCAGGGCCAGGGAGAGTCGCGCTCTACAAGTAATGAGCGAGCAGTGCATCAACATTAAGCAGTTGGGCCTGCAGTGCAACGAAGAAATAGATCAGAACAATCAGATAATGCAAGTTGTGTAGGAAGCCTACCGATGGTCCTGGAGTTGGACATTCAGGCAAAAGAATCAGTGGAGGCGCATGTCGATAAGTTGGCCACAGGGGTGTACGATGCAAGAGCAGAGATGGCCAGGGTTCAGTTGGAGCTAAATCTTCAAATCGCATAATTGCAGTTGAGGGCTCAACCTTCAACTCTGCCGAAGGTCAGAGAACAATGTACCATCGTTGTTACAATAGCAATAGCAGTGATTGACAGTGCAGTGGTAGACTGCATGCAGCATTTCAAACAATCATTCGAGGTCCTAACCAACCTACAGGAGGACCCAAATGTAGAGCGCCTGGAGACAGAGGCACACAAGCTACAGTAGAGGTATGACGAGGTAAAAGGGACTGCACAGACAACTGCCCTTACATAAAGGCTTACACATTAAACAAAGGCACCCAAGGAATAGGTGGATGCCGCTCGGCACAAAGAAGCGGTCTTAAAAGGATGCCTACATCCATGGATAGACGAGGCTTACGCGATCACAGCCTCCATTGAAGGAAAGCTCGTGAAACTGTAGGCAACTTAGCAGAATATTCAGAGCAGCAGTCACCGAACAATGCGTGGAACAAGTCCAGCAGGCAGCCGCTCAGTGCGCTGCCGAAGTTGCGGTGATCCAAACAGAACTGGGAGGTCTTCGCGTTAAGATCTCTGCACTTGTAGAGTGACTCGAGGGCAAGTCACGATGTTTGTGTTGGGGACCTGTTGGGCGCGAGATCCCCCAAGGGTAGTTTTGGGGCTAAGAGCCCATATTTTGGTCGAATTTTGTAATCCAAATGTAAAGACTCCGCATTTTGTGGGCGCGGAGCGCGTAGATGTTAAAGAGTCATAGGGTCGTCTGGCCTTATTTTGATAATGTAATGTCAGTTGTAGGAGATCTACCCATGTTTCGCAGACCATGGGATTGTATAAATAAAGCTAAGCTCTAAGTAGTTTGAGGGCATATAAAAACTAATAATGAGTTGAGATATGATGTATGAGAGATAGCTTTGAAGTAGAAGTCTAAGTGTTTGGGTCATAGTGTAAGTAGAGGCTCTACAGCACAGAGGCCTAGAAGTCTGCAGTTGAGTGCGCGGACCCCTACAGCTGAGTGCACAGGGCGAGTCAAGTTTGTAATCATATGGAATTATCAATAAAGAAAAGTCTTCTATAATTTCTGTGTCGTTATTTCGTGTTTATGCATTTGTTATATTGGGTGTGAATTTCACTACTAATGCTTATATGATTCGTGAATATATGTGAATGTGTTGCAAAGTGCACGCAAGTAAGAACATATATTTACGCGAAGCTAACTAAGGTCCGTTAATAAGATAAGTAAGATACTTAGCGTAGTTTGGGAGATATCAGAGTTCGCTGCCCTAGCAACGCGAAAGGACTTCAGCCCCTGATTAGGGCTACGCGAAACTGATTGTAACATTTGGTGAAGGTACTAAAGGGTAGAGCAGAGGGATAAGCAACCTACGCGAAGGCAGGTATAGTTGGAATAAACCGACATCACAACCATCTCAAGGGTGCGGAAACTTAGTTCCAGCATCCCCCATACTACTTCGGGTGAGACTTCAGTCCGCGTTGCGTGGGTTGATGCCGAAAGGGCCAGTAGTGTAGGGATTTGTTTGGCTAACTAATGTTGAACCTGGGTCAGGCCCCATCAAGCCAACAAACCCTATTTTAGGTGGGGAAAGCCTACTTATGGTTTTTTGCATAGTTTTCACACATAGTTTTGGGCGCTATGGTTTTCCGTCCAAGGTATTGGATGCTTCGTAATTTATATATATGTATTGTAACATTGAAAGGAACATAATGAAAAATCAAGCTGGTAGTCCCGGTTTTTGGATCCAGGGGAAAATATCTGTGTATATGTGTTTTATGTGTTATGCTCTCGCATTTTTTATTTTTTTGTGTTTTAGAATTTGTATGTAGGTAATTTCTGTACCAGGTTAAAACCTACATTTGGTATCGGAGTTGTTTTGGCTTCAAGGGGATGCCTTTGTTTCTTAGGGGTTTTGCTCGGGCCTGTGATAGACCCTGTTCAGTGCGAGATTTGTAGGATCGATTCTGGTGGTGAAAGAGGATGGCAAGCAATGGAAAGATAGAGATCGATAAATTTAATGGTGGGAGTTTTGAGTTATGGAAACTCAAGATGGAGGATCTGCTGGTAGATAAAGATCAGTGGATTGTGGTAGATTCGGATACTGAACCAACGGGAGTGTCCTGTTAGCCTCCTGTTCCAACAGGTTTCATATTTCATGATTAACAGTGGAAGTACCAAAAATGTTCATCTTTTTTCAAGCTGCAAAAGTTCCATTTTTGAATGATTTTTCAGTTAAGGGAAAGCCAAACAGCCTAAGCTTGGTTTCCCTAGGTTTAAATTTGATTGCCTTAGAATATAGAGAATAATATCTGGCCAAACAGTTTAAACTTGGCAGATGTGCAGATAGGTAGAGAATCTTGGGAGTTCAACAGTTCAAGCTGAGCCCCTCGCAGAAATAAGGGTAGTTTTTAGATAGGAAGGTGGTTTAAAATAAAAAAATAATAAATAATAAATAATAAAAAAAAAGGAGGAAATCAGGGTCTGCAAGTCTAAGTGCACCCTCCCTGAAGAAACAAAAAATGCTAGGTGTTGTAAAAAGGGTAAGTAGCTTGGGGTTGCGGAAACAAGATTGTCTTCAGTTTTGGGCTTTAACAAGCACAGCTCATCTCATCAATGGCAGAATTTTTGAAGCATGTCTAACTTCCCTTCTCCTCCCCCTCAAAAGTTCCTCACTAACATCCCCTTAAAGACCTCGGGATCTGCCGAACAAGTCCTCATTCCATTTCATTTTTGTAAAACATCAAGGTAAAGTTGGTTTTCTTAACTGAAAAGAAGCCACATTTCTTATGTAAAAGTCATGTTTTCATCTTCTGCACAACCATCTATGTTTATCATCAATTCACAGACTTTTCATCATTTCCCCTCCATTTTCATTTTCATAAACTCAAATTAATTCCTAATTCTATTATGTAGCTCCCTAATTTCTCCCTTATCCCTATTCATTACTAAAACTATATAAAAATCCCCAAAAAATATTAAATAGCCTCCCTAGGCACTATAGCCATATGTTCTAAAAATTTAGGGAAATATCGAGTCCATCTGGGACTCATATTTAACCTTCCTCGTCTGTCCCGTGGGATCAGTTAACCTCTGGTGAACTGATAACCGTTCCATCCCCCTCCGCAGTCGTTTCCCACAATTAATGTTTAAAATACCTCATTAGACATTAAATTGTTCATTTCCCCCTCGCTTAAAACCTTACCTGCAAAACCCATGTTTCCGAAGTTCATAACCCCGCCCGCTGTGTAAAACCCGAAAAACCCACTTTATTAATGTTGTAACCCCCCCGCTGTACCAATAAATTTAATAAAATACTGAGCGGGTCCCTGCCATAACCCACTGTCACATTGATTGTCCCGCCAGCCGTTAGATCTGGCCCACCCCAGATCTACGGTGGGCGGGCTTTTCTATATGCAACACGTCCGAGCTTTAACGTCCGGGAGTTCGGCGGTTTTCCCGCCGTACTCCCGCCACGCGTCAGGCTCTAGGGTGTGGCGGAGCCCCTCCTCCCAAAACTGCTTACGTTCATAAGCGGTGCGCCCAGAAACTGCTTATCGCCCTCTCCTGCGTGACGTCAGCGCCACGTCTTATCTGCTGACGTCACCTTCTGCACTCCGTTGTCCTCACACGTTGCCGCCACCTCACCCCGTTGTCCCTGCGCCCTGCCTCCGTGGCATTGCCACGTCACTGCCACGCCACTCATCCGTACATAATGACGTCATCTGCTGACGTCATCCTGTCACGTCGTCCGTCCGTACACCGGGACCCACCGATCACGTCATGCCGACGTCATCCCGGAAAAGCGCCAAATGTCAAAATTTTTGCATAAAAAGACCGCGCTAATCACCGTTACCTTTCATTTTCATCGCCTCATTTGAACGCTCGGCTCCTCTGTTTCATTCACTTGTTCACTCCCAAGGCTGGAAATCAACCAAGCAAGCGACTGCAGCCTCCAATTCGGGTTCATAGTTTATCTAAGCATCAGTTCGTCCTCTTTGGCGCTGTTTTAAACCAGGTATTTGCCATATCCTCCTCTTTTTCACGCCTATTCTTCATGTTTATCCACTGCACATGACTGTAAGCTTGTAAAATACCCAATTGGTATCCTTGTTGCACCTGAGATTCCATTAAACCCACTGCAAACCTTTTACACCAGAAAAGTCTCAGAAACCTGGTGCCCATCTGCAATTTTACTGGAGAAATCTTGTTTAAACTTGGACCCTAGTAAGAAATCCCGCAGCAGTCCTACATTGCCCTATTTTACCTCATTTCCGCTGCTTAAAGCATCCGCTGAAACCATAATTGCTCATTGCTCCTCTGTATTGTTCCTCACAACTTCTAACTTCAGAGAAATTCACTAAAAAAAGGGAAATTGACACATAAGCTCCGCAAAGTTGGTCCTTTATAGCATAAGCTTTTGAGTTGTCCGGCTATTGTTGCATTTGAGTGTAATTTGCCTGCTCCTGCTGGTTTCTGCAAGCAAATCTGTTCGCCAGTTGTTGTGTTAGCCCTTTTCCAGCTCAAGCCTTCAAATAATTGCATAATGGCTACCCCATCTGCTCTGAATGTCACCCCCGTAAACCCACCAAGTAAAGAACTGGAGTCCATGCCCTTGGCCGACACAGATTATCTCATCCAAGACTTTGTTGCCAAAAGGAATCATCTACGCACCTACTGCCAGCTGAGAAACAGCTTCTTGGATAAAACTGACCAGTATTGCATATGGGATTCCAATCTGCCATATTATTTCCTCCCTTCTGTGAATATTTTTCCTGAGATTATTCATCTCTGTGCTGCAAATTATGAACCAAGTCAAAGGGCCATTAAGTCTTCATCTGGAAGCATACTTTTCTACACTACTCCTGACTCCATCAACCTGATGCTGAACTTCAGAACCAATCACATGCTATTGCCCTTTTCCATAAACAGTTTGCTGCAAGAGACCTCTTGGCTACTTGGTACCAAGATGGAAATGATCACAGAGACTTTCATGAGGCCAGATTGCCAGCCCAAGGAATCACCTCCATATCCTTATGACTATTTCAATGAGGTGGGTAAGCTACTAATAGACATGATATCATATGTGTTGGGCTTCACATCAACTGAACTTGTAGACGAAGCAGTGCTGGTTATATTGTCTTCTTTCAGCCAAGGAAAGCCTCCTGCTATCAAGTATAATTATGCCAGGTTTATATCAGATAAAATCCATGACTAGCTCACTAGACTAGATAGGCAGGGAATCTTCAAATATTCCTCCTATATCTATCATTTGTTCATGTTTTATCAATCTGAAATATTCCAATGCCCTATCAAGAAACTGGATTCAAAGGGAGAAAGAAGGTCTGTGGTTTTCTGGTCAGCTGTATTTCACCAAGTCCAAGACTCTCCTTATTCATACTCTGAGTTCATTGACCAGTTTGTATATCCTGTGTCCTGCCTCTTAATGAAGGTTCCTCCTCCCCGAATAACCTATGAAATGCAAAAGATCTTACAGCTGTCCAAGAATTTCAAATTAGGTGATTGGTACCTATATGAAAACCATACTGTCATCAGAATTTATGGTTGTGAGTTGTGTCCTTACAGGCTTCCGAGATATGTGCCGATGAGGTTGTTTGCATTAGAATACTACAGGCAGCTCATTAATTCAGATTTGACTCACTTCCACAGCACTAAGAAAAGGGCACAACTGAAATTCAGAGATCGCCTAGGCCCCTTCATCATGAATAAGAAGGATGGTTGGCAAGAAGCTGACCTGGTACTCAGTGATCACTTCAAGTTGAAAAAGAGCTTTTGGTGGGCCCCTTATGACCCGCTTGGTTTCATCAATGCCAGAAGGGTCAAATATAGGTTAACACCCTATGACCATTCCAAAAAACCAGACATTGAAAAATATGCCAATCAAGATGCATGGGCACATGGAACTTTAGTTGAAGAACTAACTCAAGAGGAAATTTTGGAACAAACTGCTAGAGATCTTGAAAAAACTCTTGACTTGGATTCTGATGACCAGGTGAATTTCAGGCTGCCATATCAAGTGCAAGAGGGCCCATCTATGGCTGCAGTTTCACAGACTGCCCAAGGAGCTTCTACATCAGCAGCAGGTACAGCCAAAGGGAAGGAGCCGATGGAGACAGAGCAAGAGATAGTTACTTAGCAGCCGGACACTTCAACAGAACAAATTCAAGGGCAAGCCCTTCCACGACAAACAGAGGCAGCCCAGATGCCAGTTTTGCAGACTCCTGCTCATGAAGAGAGAGGTAGGAAAAGAGACCGGGAAGACTCCACACCTGCTACGGAAGCAAGCCTGCATACACCAACAAGCTCTTTTCAGCAAGAGTAATAGAGACCGCAAGAGCAAGATGTACAGTGTGGCATGGAGGTTTCGCCCTCCACACAAAGGGGTAAGAAACCAGTCAGCACCAAGGCCAACTTTAAAGAGATCAAGGCTCAAAATGAGCTACTAAGAGTGAAATTATATAAACAATTCCTAAAAGCAACACCTGCCAAACAGGAAAGGCTGATGGCAGCATATGATATAAAGCAAGAAAAGATGTTTCTGACCCACTTCAAGCCCATGATTTAGCAGCCACAGTCGGTTGCAGATTTCGTTAAGACGAGGCTAGAGGTCCTGTCCAAAGATATTCACCCGATGGACCAGATAGAGCTACACAAGCAGACAGCTGAAATGCTTTATGCTACCCTTGCAGAAAAGGCCACATTGGCCCATGAGTTAGGCGAATCTTTGAAGAATACCAACACTCAGCTGGAATTTGAAAGATTGTCCTCCACAGCTAAGGATAATAGAATCAAAACATTGGAGGAGATCATTATTGACTTGGGTCATGATCCAAAAGATCCTAAGGGCGTGAGGGCCCTTATGAAAAAGAAAGATGATGACATTGCTGCACTGAAGAAAAGATTGAGGTTGCTACCTACTGAGCATCCTCAAACAGGTGAACTGCAAAAGGAAAAAGAAGCTGAGGATCAATGGGATTTGATAAAGAAATTAAATCAGAAAGTAATTTATTTAGAGGGAGATTTGGAGAGGGCACTACAAAGCAAGGAGGGAGAGTCGACCTCCCAGGCACCTCAAACAGTTCCAACAGGTATTGCTGTTCTTCCAGAACGGGCAACGGCCACCCCTCCAATTATTTCAACAACCACAACAGCTACAGAAACCACAGAGGCGACAACAACAATTCCTGAGGCTAGTATGAGCATGGATGAATTAAAAAGGGCTATCAAAGAGGTAGAGCTTCAGGCAATAGAGGTTAGGCAAGCCAGAGAAAAACTGGCTGAGCTAGAAACAAAGTATGACAAGTCCAAAATGACAGTGGCGGAGCAAACAAGAGAAATCAAGGCCCTAAAGGACAGAATCAAAACATTGGAGAAAGAGCTGTCATTGAACAAAGCCTTTGCTGAAATAAAGAGAATTATGTGGGCTAAAATAAATCAGTCAATCACTGGCCAATGGAGGTCAATTCAGGAAATATATGAACAAGTGGAGCTTATTGGCCGTGCTAAAAATGAAATCCAGAGAGCCAAGGCAGCATTAGGTAATATGCCTGACCAGGCCAACAGAATGATCAATTTTTTGAATCACCAGACTAGGGAAGAGTTGGCAGCACTCAATATCATGAACAGGATAGATGCCATACTCACAGCAAAAAGTGTGCTGACCCTGAGAAGCTTTGTGCAAACTCTGGAGGCAAGATGCCGGGATATACAAAGGGATTTAGATAATTTTGACGTAAAGCTTGCGGCACTGCAGATTAGAGGATTGCCCAGCCTGTTGACCAGTGCTGGAAGGCTACTGACCTGTGAGCAATATGCTACCCGGCTCAATAATTTTGTCACTAATCAGCTTACTGCAGCTTCAAGTTCGGCGACAGAGACAGGGCCACCTACAGGACAGACACTCTACGACAAGCTGGAGAGCTTATTTTACCTGGAGCATGAAGTCAATCATCTGTTTGAGATGCCACCCAGTTATTACAAATACACGGAAGCCGATGAAACACTTGTCAAAATACAAAGGCACCAGCTACCTTCTGACAATTGGTGGCGGGCAATGCTAGCTGTCTTGCCCAGGTAATGTCAGTTTTTGCCCCATGTTGTTTATTTTCAAATTCACAGTCAGCTATATGTCAGAGACAATCACAGGACAATGACGTAAGAGACCGGGCAGAGCAGTCGCAGCGTGCATAGAGCAGGTTGAAGCAGGCACAAAGCAAAGACGCTAGGACAATAAGGTTAAGGGCGCGAAATTTTGAAGGCGCTGTTCAGCCGACTCAAATGAGCTCAGAAGTCAACACTCACTGACAGAAGGGGCAGCTGTTGCATTTATATTTATTTCTGCATTTACTTCTCATCAACCACTCCTTAAGAGTTGGTAGAGCAGTTATTAGCTATTAACTTCTCGTCTAGATATTTTTGTATCCAAATTTTGTATAAATACCACCCTCTGCATTGTTAAAAGGGTTGGTCGGCTAATGTATCTCAAGAGAGACTCGCACTGTATACCTGTTATTTTCTATAATCAAAGATTGCTTGGAGGCCTGGAGAAGGGACTGTCTGATGTGGTCTTACTGGTTTTGAAGAAGCTAATATGGAATTCATGTGTTGTGATATGAATCAATAAGTGTTTCTTACCTCTGTATCTCATTTTCATGAACGCTCAAGTTGCAGAACAAAAGATTAGTCTAGAATTTGCTTAAATGCACTCTATACTCAGTTTCTGTGACTTCTTAATGTTTTCTTCTTGATTTAGGCATAAATATGAATTCCTTTATGGCTCATGTTTGTTCTATTTCACAAATGAAGGACTGTTGACTAGGAATTCTTAATTGCTCCTAGGCAGAGCTCATTCATCCTCCCTCTACTAAACATGTTTGAGAGATTCTTCATTGCCTCTCATGCCTTAGCTTTCGATCCATCCTTTTAGCCTAAAGATTGTTTCATATGCAGCTACCTTGCTCCATGTTCATCTTGTGACCAAGAAAACATACCAGCAGTCCTGTTCTTTGACTCCATGCCCAATGGTTTGAAATCGACCAGATAATATTTTGCCTCTCTACTTGAAAGCACCATCCTTCCCACCAAAAACAGAACAAAAAACCCTCTGAACTCGAGACCTAGCCTAAAATCCTTTTAAACAAAGCTAAATCATAAAGAGAGAGCCCTCTCTGATTGTAGGTTGGCTAGAACCTACAATCCAAAGTTGGTCTGTGGTTACCTCGGCCGTATCCTTTTCCGGAGCTTTAAGGACAACCTGAGTGATAACATGTCCGATGAAGAATGCAAGAAGTTGGATCAGAAGGCAAAGAGCATAATACAATTGTGTGTCTCAGATTCACTATTATTGAACGTATCAGGGGAAGCTACAGCTAAGGCTTTGTGGGACAAGTTAGGGACTTTGTACCAATCTAAGTCTCTGGTGAATAAATTGTTCCTACGAAAAAAGTTGTATAACCTAAGGATGAAAGATGGAGACTCTGTGACAGAGCATCTAAATGCATTTAATACTATGGTAAGTCAGTTATTATTTGTTGATATTAAAATTTCAAATGAAGAAAAGTGCATTAGTTTGTTTTGTTCTCTACCAGATTTGTGGGATAGTCTGGTTATTGCAATATGTAGCAATGCAACTGCCTTACAGTTTGATGAAATAGTCTCATCCTTACTGATGGAGGAGATGAGACGGAAAAATATGGAGAGCCATAATGGCGATGCCTTGTTTGTATGAGGAAGGTCCCAGAACAGAAACAAAAATAAGTCATCGAGTGGGAGATCTAAATCTCCAGGAAAACCTGTAAAGGTGTGCTGGAAATGTGGAATGGAAGGGCACTACAAAAGGGAATGTAAATCTAAAGCTCCTGATAAAGGAAATGGATCTAATGATTCTCCTTCTGCAGAGGCGAAAACCACCTCAGATGAAGGGGGGAATTTTTATTTGGCTTCTTCAAGTACACATGTAGATCATGAGGCATGGTTGATTGACTCAGGTGCATCCTTTCACTTCACTCCCCATAGAGAGTGGTTTTGCGAGTATGAGAAATATGATGGTGGTTATGTCTTCTTGGGGGATGATAGGAAGGCTAGAATCGTTGGTTATGGAAAAGTTAAGTTGAATTTACAAGGTGGAAGGATTAGAACACTTTCGGGTGTTCTGCATATTCCTGCATTGGCCAAAAATATGATTTCTATAAGCAAGTTCGATGATGCAGGTGTAAAAACAATGTTTGAGAAGGATACCTGCAAGATGGTTCAGGAAGCACTGGTATCGATGCAGGGAGTTCAGATTTGAACTCTATACAAGCTACAAGGTAGCATTGTTGTTTATGAGTGCAACAGTTATGTGGTTCCTGAAAGTGGAGCAGAAAATCTAGTGGTCTCTGGAGAAAAGACCATGCTATGGCATCAAAGGCTTGGACATATTGGAGAGAAGGGCCTTCAAATACTTCATGGTAAAGGTATGGTAGAAGGTATGACTAATAGCTCTTTGGATTTTGATTTCTATGAAAATTGTGTATATGGGAAGCAGAATTGGGTGAGTTTCCTCTCTGGTGGTAATAGGGCGAAACAAATATTAGAGCTTGTGCACAGTGATGTGTTTGGACTAGTGAAGGTTCCATCACTTGGTAAGTATGTGTACTATGTATCATTTATAGATGACTTCTCAAGGAATACATGGATATATTTCCTTAAGAAGAAATATGAAGTCTTTGAAAGATTTAAAGAATTTAAGGCTCTGGTGGAAAACCATACAAAGAAAAAGATAAAGGTATTGAGGACAGATAATGGTGGAGATTTTTGCAAGAAGGAATTTGAAGAAATCTGTAAGAAGTGTGGTATAGCACAGTAGAAGACTACTCCATACACACCTGAGAAAAATGGAGTTGCAGAAATAATGAACAAGACGTTGATGGAAAGGGAAAGAAGCATGCTCAGTGGTGCCAGGTTAGGACAGGAATTTTGGGCAAAGGCGGTGGAGACTGCATGTTACGTGGTCAACAGATCACCTTCATCAGTGTTGGAGGATAAGACTCCACAAGAGGTATGGAATGGTAAGAAACCCTCTCTTTCACATTTGAGGGTATTTGGATGTGATGCATATGTACATGTTCCAAAGGAGAAAAGAACAAATTTGGATAGTAAATCTAAAAATTGCATCTTTATTAGGTATAAGGATGGTTTAAAGGTTATAAGCTTTGGAACCCAGTAACATGGAAGGTTGTGTACAACTGAGATGTGGTGTTCAAAGAGGTGAAAGATGTTATTAAACATGAATTCCAACCAAAGGAACCTGAGAAGATAGAGTATGAGCTTAAGGAGGAAGAATCAGACTCTACAACAAAAGAGGAATCAAAAGATGAAGAGCCACAAAATCTAATTGTGAGAAGATCAGTTCGAGAAAGAAGGCAGCCATAAAGGTATATTCTATGTACTTTCTGTTCAAATTTTTCTT